>OY821520.1:147422681-148022681 GCA_963682025.1 Cordilura impudica | reverse complement strand
AAGATGGGAGGTTTTAAAAAAATATCTTCACGGAATTTCTTTACACAACATTTCAAAAACTAGATGGTCTGCAAGAATAGATGCTGTTAAGCCAGTTGCCCTTCATTTGAAATCCTTATTATCAGCTGTCAACGAATTTGAGCTATGTAGTCTTCCAGCTGACGCTCAGGCTCAGATTAAATCATTTAAAAAATATCTGTCAACATTTGAATGTGTATTAATGTCTACAATGTGTATGAAAGTTTTGGTTTTATTGCATCAAAAAAATTTAGTTCTCCAAGCGCGGAAATCAACATTGACAACGGAAAAAATTAATATTGAAAAACTTATTGAAGATATAAAGGAAATTAAAAATGCATGGTCTTCGATTCATTCCGAGTCAAAGCAAATAGCAGCAGCTAATGAAACTGTTACAGAATAAAAGATCAAGTATCTGCACAAGTATATTTTCACAACGACATATTTAACAGGATCATTGTATCATTAATAGATGGCCTTACGCGAAGATTTAAAGCTGTTTCCTCTATATGCAACTTATTTGAAATTCGATGGAATTTTGATGAGATGGATGAGAAGAGCTTAATTGCGGCAGCAATTATTTTCAAGAAAAAATATAAATATCAAATTAATGAAGAAATTGTAGAAGAATTTAAATTTCTAAAAAGAGTGTATAAATACAATTTTAAAGGCTGCACGAAACCGTGTGAACTTTTAAAAGAAATAATTGAAATGGGTTTTCTAAATATATAGGCAAATATTGCTATTGCTCTAAGAATATTTTTAACCTTGCCAGTTATCGTAGCAGAGGCAGAAAGGAGTTTCAGCGTACTCAAATGATTAAAAAATTATTTAAGAGCAACAATGGTGTAAATTGTCTGGCGACACTAAATATTAATTGGGATGTTGCAAAAAATGTGGACTATTCCGAACTAATAGCTTCATTTGCACATCTAAAGGCCCGAAAGGCTTTATTTTAATTTTTTTTTTCATTATATTTCATTTTGTATTTTTTTTATTTTATTATATTTTGTTTTTTTATATATTTTGAATTATAAACTATAAATTTTTTAATTTAATAAATTTTTTTATCCAAATAACAATTTTTTTTTAATTATATAGAGACCCACGTATGTTTCTTGACCCGGGCCTCCAAGTGGGTATAACACGCCCTTTAATAAATTTGATCTATTATGAACACTAATTAGTAGTCCCAAAATAAACCTTAAATTTATCAAAAAAACATATATATTGCATAGATGTTTTTCTAATTTTGTCCATATATGTGCGCGGCTCAAATTAGTACAAATAGCACTAAAATCTGGTTTATGCTAATTTTCTATATCCAGTTAGAATCTCAGCAAAATTGGATACAATACCGTCTCTCGAAATGCATAGTATCGAGTATTATATATCCGATCTAGGTCGACTGCAATTATTTAACTTTAAATTGAATCAAATAAAACTTTTTAAAACTCCAAAAATAAAAGGTATAATTTATTTATTAGGACTATGAACGACCCTATTGCACATATTTCGTAAATTCATGATACCGTAATGTAAATTATATCCCAAAATTCAAGAAAAATTTTAATTTACCGCCATATGTGATATAAAGTGTTGTCAACCAAAAGAGAGCTGATAGTTTAGGGTTACTAAAACCGAAGACTTGCATGACAGAATAAATATAATGAAAAATAATGAAAGTTTGGTGACTACTATGAAGAGGTTAATTGAAAAATTGAGGCAGACTGTATCAATCGGTAATGCTGGTCCTCCAACAAAAAAACCCTTTAAATGTTAATATTTAAGCAGGGCATGAGAGTGTTGGTGAAAGTCTAGGAACATGAACTCGGCGCCGATATCTCGATATTGCAATACATTTACAGAGTTTTTGCTACATACTTCGCTTGTATATGTGCTTTCAACAAAATGATTCTATTACTGCTTGTGATATTTTACGGTCGTCTTCTGCCTCATTTAGGTGATTAAATTTGGCCCTAAGTCAAGTGATTAAACACCATTGTATTTATTTTTTATGAGCTTTTTTGAAGTAAAAGGTTTATGCCAACAAGCCCACAACGACGTGTGTATTGAAGGGAAAAATCTGTATCAACATAATTTAGCCCCACATACGCAAAAGGGTCATGCGAAATTTTGACAAATGAGTGTTATATGTTGTTCCATACATAACCTTCTTCCATGTGATTGAATAAAAAAATAACAATGTAAAGAAAAAATGAGCAGTATATTTCTTTTAATTCAAATCTTGCGATAATTTAGGGACACCCTTTAAACATCATGATATTGATATACGTAAATATATTTGTCTTTTTTATCACGTAGGTTAGTTTCGCTGATAATACGTGTGTCATTTTTCATGGGAGCATTGAAAACATTAGTGTGGTAAAGCATATAAAACATGTTTTATTTTGCGGGTTAATGGGTACATCGAGCTTACAACATGCAACTCATAAATAATTACATTTTTTATACACACACACACACCTAAATACATATAGTGTATACGTTTCCACATAAATTACAGGTAAATACTTCGCTTGTATGTGGCTAAATGTAACATCCCATGCAGAACTGTTTGCCAGTTTGCCAATGGTTCAAAAATAAATCAAAATATGATTATTTCAAACGATTTTTTAAGCGTTTGTTTTTTCCCACTAATTTTACAAACTTAACAACTGTTTTTTATTTCAGATTAGTTGTTTAAAAAAATCAAAGAAATTACAATTATGAAATGTAACTCTACAATAACACCACTTATTACATGTTGTATTTATATAACGTTTCTCTTGATGAAAGTGGGTAATAATTGAAATCGTTTGTTTATTTCTTAAAAGTAGTTAGCTTTACAAAGTTATAATCCGATTTGTATACTTAGTATTTAGAACCACTGGCCCGAGCGCATTTTTAGCGTTGGCAAAGCAGTTTATTTTTTTGTTTTGCCATTTGACATATTTATTTAGTTACTTTATAACCTGTATTTACTACAACTAAAACACGCATATATTTGAAGATTTGTATGTGCGATAGTGTGTTAGTTACCACATCCTTTTCAAATACATATGTACGAGTAAAATATCTATGTAGGTAGATATATTTTATGTGTTAACTTACTTGTGAAATTAAATAATTATGTCTACATAATTGAAAATATATACGCATGCCTGACTCGTAATGTTTTGAAAGCAGTGCCAAATACACGATTAATGGAGCTAAATATGACTGTAGTTCTTCGTCGTCAAAGTTGGTAGTTGTGTGTGCGTGTGCTTCGGCCACGTAATGATTTTGACACACATGCTTATTTTTCTTCTTTCACATTATAAAAGCAGTGATGTACGTTTTTGTAAATTGTTATGTTAAATATAATATAATACGTACTATTTAATCACCACCGAGAATGAAATAAAGCCATTTGTAGATCAGACAAGCCTGCTTAGTTTTTACGCATTATATGACATTGCTATTGATACTATTGTATAGTATGTATGACATACAGATATACGATGATGGACAATACAATAGAACCACTATACTCGACCTGGTCTATGAGATTACGTTAGAAGACGGTAGAATGATCAGCTCAATTATGGAAGGATTATGTATTAGAGGAACTGCTACAAACGCAGATTTATTGGTGCATACAACTAGAGAGCTTGAGACAGCATTGTTGATAAAAAAATTGTAAGGTTCAAAATTTGGATAATAATGAAAATATAATTTTGAATAAATTTGTTTATGATATATTAGATGTAACCCGGTGTGCTTCGCAATATTGATTGCCTGCGCATACTACACGAGGTTATGATACGCTTTGTGCAAAAAAACATATTTTGCAAAGAATTTTTAAAATTCTCATTTAAAAAAAATTTTTTTTAACATCAACTCTTATCTGAATATGAGTGAAAAAAACAAAATTGTAAGTAAAACCATTTTCCAATTATTTTCAAATGAAAAATATCCATTAAACTTCAAAATACTTATACAATCTCAATGTTTGTCATTCATTTGAAGTTTGTATATCCTACTGTGACAGCACCGTGCTAGCTACTGCTCCAGCTGATGACTACTTTTATTAGATATTTTTCAATACAAAAATATTTGCTTTTACAGTCAGAAGTTGTTTTACGTCCGATTAAATTAATAAGTTTCGGTTATATTATAATAGTGATTTTGTTTTCAATTAACTTTAATAATAAGTGAGTGAGATACCGCCAATCAGACGTAGGAACATTGGTCGCAGAAGCCGTACGGCTACAAGCTCAAGAAATTCTCGAGTTATTGAAAGTCCTGAACATCGAGCAAATCGGATTGAGAGGAACAGCCAACGGATATTAGAATCCCGATTAGAATCCCGCGACAGATGCATGAATATGCACAAGATGCGATGTCGTATGTTCGCCAATACGGTCGTCCGGATCTATTTATAACATGTAATCCACAATGGGATGAAATAAAAGATCTCCTGTTTCCCGGTCAATCATCGGTACATCGACATGACATAACTGCACGAGTCTTTAGACAGAAACTAAAATCACTGATGCATTTTGTGGTGAAACTTAGAGTGTTTGGAGAAACGTGTTGTTGGATGTATTCCGTCGAGTGGCAGAAACGAGGTTTACCCCATGCACATATTTTAGTTTGGTTAAAAGAAAAATAAAGACCTGATGAAATTGACGATGTCATATCAGCTGAAATTCCCGACAAACATATTGATCCTCAATTGTTCGAAGTGGTGACTAAGAACATGGTTCATGGACCATGTGGGTCATTCAACGTAAATTCACCATGCATGATTGATGGAAAGTGTTCCCAACGTTATCCTAGAGCATTCACTGCTGAGACAGTAACTGGAAATGATGGTTATCCTTTATATCGGCATCGATCAACACAGGACAACGGAAAATCTGCCATTGTGAAAGTAAACCGTCAAGATATTCCAGTTGACAATCGATGGATCGTCCCATATTCACCATTATTGTCGAAGACGTACAAAGCACATATAAATGTAGAATATTGCAATTCCATCAAATCCATTAAATACATATGCAAATATGTGAACAAAGGAAGCGATATGGCTGTTTTTGGTGCAGCTGCAGAATACGCATACGATGAAATCACACAATATCAAATGGGCCGTTATATCAGCCGCAATGAAGCTATTTGGCGGATTTTTTCATTCCGAATTCATGAAAGATATCCAACTGTGGTTCATTTGGCAATTCACACGGACAACGTGTATACTTCAGACCCGAGAATGCCTTACAAGCAGCTGAACGACCACAACCTACTACATTGACAAGTTTCTTTTCAATGTGCCAAACAGATGCATTCGCCAGAACATTATTATAATGCGAAATGCCAAAATATTACACTTGGAATAAGTCTTCAAAAACTTTTCAACGTCGCAAACACGGCACTCCCACTGATGGTCATCCAAATGTGTTCTCCACAGATGCTTTGGGACGCATTTACACAGTGCATCCTAATAATGATGAATGCTTTTATCTCCGTTTGTTGTTGGTGAATGTTCGTGGACCTACATCATTTGAGAATTTGAGAACGGTCGATGGTCAATTGTGTGGCACATACCGCGAAGCTTGCCAACACTTGCGATTACTGGACAATGATACTCATTGGGATCATACACTGGCTGATGCAGTACTTTCATCGCATCGACATCAAATACGAACTTTATTTTCTATTATCATATCGACATGTTTTCCTTCAAATCCCATCGATTTATGGGTAAAATACAAGGATGATATGACGCAAGATATTCTTCATCGAATGCGTGCCATTACACAAAATCCTGATTTGTCGATATCACACGAAATGCATAATGAAGCATTAATAATGATTGAAGACCAGTGTTTGATGATTAACAAAGTTCTGATACAATTAGGTATGATTTCACCAAATCGTGCGATGCACGCTGTGTTAAATCAAGATTGACATAGAGAGAATCAATATAATCGCGAGGAATGGCAGATAATGTTCAATCGGACATCGAGAAACTTAATCCCCAATAGAAATATACCTACGATACAATAATGAAAGCCGTGAACGATGGAACTGGTGGAATATTTTTTTTGGATGCTCCTGGAGGTACAGGGAAAACATTTTTGATTTCATTGTTATTAGCAACTATAAGATCGCAGAATCACATTGCACTTGCCCTCGCATCATCAGGTATTGCTGAAACTTTAATGGATGGCTTGATGGATGATTGATTGCAGATTAACGACCAACCAACATGCAACATATCGAAGACATCCGGAATGGCAAAAGTCTTGCCACAATGCAAACTGATTGTGTGGGACGAGTGGACAATGGCACACAAAAAATCATTGCAGGCTTTGCAAATAATGCTACAAGATCTGCGAGATAATCGAAATCTTTGTGGTGGTGCCCTGATACTGTTGGCAGGCGATTTTCGCCAAACATTACCGGTAATTCCACGGTCAACTGCAGCTGATCAAATTAATGCATGTCTAAAATCTTCCAATTTGTGGAAACATGTTACAACGCTGAAACTCACAGCAAATATGCGAACCCAACTGCAAAACGATCAATCAGCGGATGTTTTTTCGGTACAATTATTGGATATTGGAAATGGAAAAATTCCCATCAACGTTACGACTGCTTTAATAAAGTTACCTAATGACTTCTGCCATTTCACTGAATCAAAAGAAGAGCTAATTCATTATGTGTTCCCCAACATTTCGCAGCATTACAGGAATCACGATTGGCTAGGAGAATGAGCAATATTAGCCGCTAAAAACAAAGACTTCGATGAGATAAATGCAACGATTCAAATGGCCATTGAAGGACTCATAGTGTCTTACAAATCAATTGACACTATCATGAATCAGGAGGATGTTGTGAATTATCTAACAGATTTTTTAAATTCAATCGAGTTGTCAGGTTTGCCACTACATGATCTACAGTTGAAGGTTGGATCCGTAGTTATAATGATACGTAATATCAATCAGCCTCGACTTTGCAATGGCACAAGACTTATTGTCAAAAAACTTATGACAAACGTCATTGAAGGAACAATTCTGAAGGCAAAGTACAAGGGGGAAGACGTACTGATCCCACGAATACCAATAATTCCGAATGATTTGCCATTCGATTTCAAACGCCTTAAATTTACAGTTAGACTTGCATTTGCAATGACCATTAATAAGGCGCAGGGACAGTCTTTAAAAATTTGTGGCATTAATTTGGAGTATCCATGCTTTTCTCATGGCCAGCTCTATGTGGCATGTTCTCGAGTAGGCAAACCATCGGCGTTATTTGTTTACGCTCCCGACAGACAAACAAAGAACGTTGTACATCTGAAAGCGTTGCAGTAATTTAAAATCTCAATTAAATTGACTTTATTAAAATAATCATTAAAAACTTAACAAAAATAATATTTAAAGCATTCTTTTAAATAAACATGCTTTTGTAACACAATTATTTTCTCAATTTAAATATTTAAATACGGAACCATCTATCCTGAAAATTATAAATTTTTTATTTACCACCTTCGAAGACAGGACGAAATTTTCCGGGTCAGCTATTGTATATATTACAGCACTTGAATAAAATGAAAAAAAAAATTCTGTCTCATTACAACTACAATTCAGGGGTAGCGAAGCGCACCGGATTAACTAGTATATAAATAAAATGAAATTAATTATATACATTTAACAAACAAACTGTTTTATGAATGAATAAAATAAAGAAAGCAAATAATAATTGTCAATATTTAATATGGACAATTTAATAAGGAAACTGGAATCGATAGTATAAATGCCGCGAAATCCTTGGGTGCGCCGCACAGTGGGTTCGATTATACCTAAAATGGAGACTAATTCAAGGAAGGGTGTAATTAACGAGATACCACTATGTGGTTTCGGTATAATGACTTTGTGCTGATGTTTGTAACAACCAAAAATACTTGACCTACACCCATCTTTAATTATACCGATCGAATCAGAATTACTATCTGATTCGATTTAACGATGTCCGTCCGTCCGTCCGTCTGTGTGTCCATGTAAAGCTTGTAATCAAACTGCAGTTCGCCAATATGAATATATTTTGACGAAATTTGGTATTTGATCCTTTATCAGCTATCGGATGAACGCTGTTGAAATTGGTGAGAATCGGTCCATGTTCAGACCTAGCCCCCATACAAATATCCCCTATGAAATCAACACATATTGCCATAAGATCCAAATTATCATACAAATCTTAGTCAAATTGGGTTTGTATGTATATATTACATCCATTAATCAGTAGTCCAAAAATGATCCCTATTGGACAACTCTTAGTTATAGGCTGCATATAGAGCTGCTTCCCGATCTTCACGTAAATCTATCAAAAAACAAAAATATTGCACTGATTCTTCTCAAATTTTGTTTGTATATATTTTTGCAAAATACAAGAGACTTCACCAAACATGGTCAGGATCGGTCCATTTTTGGGCCTAGTCCCCATATAGATATAGCATCCGATATGAACTTTTTCATATCTGCAGCGGAAAAAATTAATAAAAATCCCTCTCAAATTTGGTTTATGCTTATTTTCTATATCCTGTTAGTTGGGCCTGAGAGATAGGGTCTCTAAACGCATGGTATAGGGTATCGTATTTTCTTACTTGTTTTGTATTAACAATACCCTAATTAGGCAAAAAAAAAAAACAAAACTTCTAATGTTTTTTAATGGATTTTTATTTTTTTTATTTAATTAAATTAATTTATTTGAATATTCTCTATTTCTTATTCATCACTTGAACTATCATAGTCTTTATCATCATTACAATTACTGTCATCTGTATCATCATCATCATCATTATTATCATCATTATCATCATCATCATCACTATCATCATCATCACCATCATCATTATTATCACTCTCATTGTTGTCATCATCACGATTTTCTTGAGAAATTTTTGGTAATATTAATAGATCTAATTCTGAGTTCGATAAATTTTCTTTTTATACCCTATACCACTATGTGGTTTGGGTATAATGACTTTGTGCTGCTGTTTGTAACAACCAAAAATATTTGACCTAGACCCATCTTTAATTATACCGATCGAATCAGAATCACTTTCTGAGTTGATTTAACAATGTCCGTCCGTCCGTCCGTCCGTCCGTCTGTGTGTCCATGTAAACCTTGTAATCAAACTGCAGGTCGCAAATATTAATATATTTTGATGAAATTTGGTATATAAGCTTTTGCCGGCCATGGGATGAACGCTGTTGAAATTGGTGAGAATCGGTCCATGTTCAGACCTAGCCCCCATACAAATTACCCATATGAAATCGACATAAATTGCCATAAGATCCAAATTGTCATATAGATCTTACTCAAATTGGGTTTGTATGCGTTCATTACATCCAGTAATGAGTAGTGCAAAAATGATCCCTTTGACCCCATATAGAGCTGCTTCCCGATCTTCACTTAATTCTATTAAAAAACAAAAATATTGCACTGATTCTTCTCAAATTTGGTTTGTATATATTTTTGCAAAATACAAGAGACTTTACCAAACATGATCAGGATCGGTCCATTTTTGGACCTAGTCCCTATATAGGTATTGCATCCGATATGAACTTTTTCATATATGCAGCCAAAAAAATTAATAAAAATCCCATTCAAGTTTGGTTTTTGCTTATTTTCCATGTCCAGTTAGTTGGGCCTAAGTGATAGGGTTTCTAAACCCATGGTATAGGGTATCGTATAGTCGGTCTAGGCCGACTATAATTTTCCTACTTGTTTTTTGTTCATATTGCCAGCTAATGCTCGATATAAATGGGTCTGAACTTAATAGAAATCTATTAAAATATCTTCATTCGACTTTTCCCGGCTGCATTTTCGAGCAATGTGCTCTCTGTAGTTTTTAAGGTCTTTAATCCTTGCTTCTTGAGCTTCTTCTAATAATTCTCCTATTGATAAAAGCGCCTGTTGTACTATTTCCGGGCCGTGAATTAAAAATTTATGTAATGTGGGAGGCATGCAAAACCAGGGATATATTTCAACAAAGTACTTTGCTCTGTTGTGAGCGAAATTACGAAAACTTTCAAAATTAATCTCGTGAACACATGAAACAACAATTAGTATTGTGTGCATTTTTTTACTTAGTGTTAGGTCCACTTTTGTTATTTCAGCTGATATTTCAGCATTTTTAAAAAAACGTCTAGTGGTGTTTCCATCGTTAGAGTTACCAAAGCCCGGCTTTGTCTGGTCAACAATTAAACCTGTTCTTTCACGAAACTCTTTCTGAATTTGTAGTTTTGTTTCAGCAACAATTTTTTTGTCCTCATCTGATCGTGCTTGCCATTTTTTAATTGGAATTTTATACGATAAGTGGAGAAGGCACTCAACTGAGTTGAACATCTAACTTGTAGCGCCACATACATAACACTTTTGTGTGGAATTCGTACCCGTTATTGCGTTGCACACTTTTCCATCTATCATTACTAAAAACAAATCGTGATGAACCTTTAAGGAATTTTCTCCAACTAAAACTAACGTTTCTTCAAGATTTTCTTTTCATCCTCGACCCAAATTTTTTTTAAATTAGATACACTTGTTGTTCTTTGGTGTATTCTATCTTTAAAGGCCTACAAAATCTTGCTGATGAAGGACGAGAATTTTTCCAAACTACTGCATTTCCACTAACAAGTTTAAGTGGTATGATGGATGTTATAAACACTGAAGAGTCGCTTGCATTAGAACTATAAAAAGCCTGTTTGTACGAACTATGTCCGGAGCTTCCATCACAACCCCACTCTGAAAACAAGGTTAAGTTTGATAATTTTTTTCTGTTAAAATATTATAACATTTTGGCAGCAAAGCTAATCTTTCAACCGTGTGATTTAAAACTCCTTTAAGACTAACTTGTGCTGAAGTTTCACAAAATTTAACTTGATCTCGTTTGGGATAACACCTTTGTTTTGCTTGTTGAACTTTAGTATACAAAGGAAATTTTTTTGGAGCCACCCTTCTTATAATATTATAACTATGTCGAGTTAATTTTGCTTCTATTAAAACGCTAAGTGCTTCGTCTGCACTTAGTTGTTTTGGTTTAACCTGCTTAAAACTTTTTCCATATTTTGCAGCCCTTGTAGGTGTTGACGTTGTTATTTCTTCAACTAGCTTTGCTACCTCAACATTTCCAGAAGCTCTTAAACTCATTTGTGCAGCATGAGTCAAAACTGGCAATGGAATACAAATACTATCTCTTATGTTTCTACTTTTCTTAGATTTAGTTTTCTCGCTGCAATCTTCGAATGAAAGTTCCTTGCGACCTCGTTTATTTGGTGGAGGAACAAATGAGATAGAAGCATTTAGCCATTCAGTATTTAATTCCAAAAAACGATCATGGTACCATTTACATGTACTATATCGAGATTTAAACTGTTTAATAAAATTATCAAACGTTTGGTTGAAAAAGCTCATATTGCTGCGGTTTATACGCTTAATGGTTTTCATTTTAAGAAAATTGATTTTATCCTTCGAATCATTTAAAGCGGTATTTCTCATAAAGTTGTATAATGCTAGGCGCGATGTAGAAAAAGTTTTGGGGCTTATTCCTAAAAATATTAAATTTGTTCTTATTTAATTTAACTGTTTAATCGGTTTTCTTATGCCCTTATACCGATTACTTTATTTAATGCAAAACACAATACGCACTTTACAAAAACTACATATTTTAAAACAGCAAAAAACACCACTGCAAAACAAAACATAAAAACAAGCACAAAATTAACGGCAATAGAGATGAGCGCGTAAAACAGTTTATTCGTAAACATTATTATTTATAAATTACGATAGTCAGCACGCGCAAATTAGTATAAGTTATAAAACCATCATGTGAATTTGGTAAATTATTAGAAAGTCCTATTTTTTCGCTGGAATTGAGTGTTAATTTTTATTCTTTTCTGGTAAATTGGTCACCCTCGTGAACATAGGTGATCAAACGCCACCCACGCAGCCATCTCTATTAAATATCAAAATATATTGACAATAATATCAACAACAACAAAAATAGCTAACATTGAGCGTAAGACAATAGTAACAACAAAAACAGTGTGGGTATGGTAAATAAAGGAATTTTGAAAACAAGACTTTTTACATAAAATTATTAACATCTTAAAACGGGGCAACAAAAAGGCAAACTTTTTTGTCTGTAATATCAAACAGAAATTCCATACTTTTCAAAAAACACAACCTCAAAGCCGCCACTGTACTACTTTGTTACTTCTGGTCCATCATATATGGAAAATACCCCGATTTTATCGTTTTTTTGAAAAAATATTAAAAATATTTCCACACATATTTTTATAAACACAGCATAATTTTTTGTATACATAAATACCTGAAGTTGAAGGTTCCATCATAAAAGTTTAACTTTATTAATTTTAAATTTAAAAAAATAAGCACTGATTTTTATCAAATTTAAATTTTCTCACTTTTTAAGAAAACAGCAATAATTAGCTAAATTTTACAGCTCACTACGGATGAAGTAAACAATGTAGATGGTTCAAGTTTTAAACGGTGATGTAGAATTTTATCTAGTTTTATTCGATATCAATCGTTATGGCAAAACCTTAATTCTAAAATTTCAATTAAGCGCCACTTTGGACACATTTCAACCCAATGTGCACCGTATTCTTTGGAGACGATAGGTACAAAAAGGAAAAAATACAAATACAGAATCACTTTGAAAATTTTTTGGTGGAAACTGAGTTGGCAGAAGAAGTCAGGATTATGCATTATTGGGCTCTGCTTGATTAGCAAAGAAATACACAATGATTTTTTTTTACACCTAAGCCCCCTTTTCATGGAAAATGACACTTATACAGATTTGCTTCGAGCAATTAAGTTTTTTTTCTTTGAAAATTCAAATTTTTTCAAATATTAATATCTATGGTGTGTATACAAACTAAAAAAAACTAGCAGATTCCAGCGCTCGAAATTCGAGTGCAATTTTTAGGGAGCTTTATTTTTCAATTCAATTTATTAGCCAATTCACAAACCAACACTTTTATGGTTTGTTGTTGTGAATGAAGATGACAAACTCATTAACAAACACATTAACAAATTTAATAATAACACACATAGCATATGTATAGTTTTATGTACGTGTTAGTAGCAACTTTAAATGTAATTTACTCAAAATATAGGAAAAAATTTAAAAATCTGTAAATCTGCAAAATGCGGAAAAGAAATGCCTTTCAAATAATATACGCTTGGTCAAAATCGGTATGAAATGGTAGAACAAAACATCGGCCACAAGAAATCACCTAGCCTATTAATATTATAGATAACAACTTATTATATCAAAACTAATAACAAACACAATATAAGTTTAAGTATGTATCTAAATCAGTAATCCTTAACATTGATATTAATTATTGATATTAATTATTATTTTTATTAAATGCGTTAGATTTTTTGACCATTAAGTTGATTAGAGCTTCACATGTGCTAGGAGTAAACAAGTACCAAAGCATTACACCGAAGAGAAAACAAAAGTCGATAAATTGCCAAGTTAGTGGGGCAGCCACAAAAATATGTTTTTAGAACCTAATACTTATGTAGGCCAGTGTATAAGAAAATTCGTAAAAACCAAGCAAATGTGATTTGTTTTATGAAAACGAATCAAATTTAAATCAGCAGAAAGAATCCGAAAAGAAAGTGGTTTTCAAATGGCAATAAGAAAATGATAAAAAATAGTCGATATAGTAAAACATCAAAGAAGTTCCACAACTGAAAAAAATCATAAAAGCCGGAAAGAAATTTGGGAAATCTAATTTGGCCTAATGTGGCCCAGTACACTGCAGTCCAAAGTAATAATCTGGCGTGTATAAATTTTTATTCCGAAAACCAGAATTCCGAAATAATTATATAGGAGAATTAAATCTTTCAAAAAAATGTGTCTATTGATATGCTGTTTTTTTTATTGACATACGTTGTATTACGTTATTATTAAAACATATTTTAGATACATAAGCAACCGCTCTCCAATTCAGTTAACAAAAATATTAATACAAAAACAATTACTATAAGGCAAGCACATAGACAAACTATGCAGAGACCGTAACACAATCAAAATTGCAGAATGTTTAATAGGAGAAGACTGGGAGTCTTTAAGAAAAGTTATCTTAGCTAACCTAATAAGTACTGAGAAAAAAATATTTCTCCAAAAATCAGCAGGAACAACGCGATTTGACAATCGGGTAAATTATCAAACCGCACAAAATTACTTTGAAAACATTACCAATGTAAATATCGTAAGCCTGACATTCAAAGTTAGGTGCGACCTTATAGAACTGAATGCAACCAGATTTCAACCTTATGGTATCTGAAACCCTACTTCAACTCTTAGCCAAATGCCCAGTTCTTCGCCATATTCGAATCCAATTCTTTAGAAAGATATATTAACGGAAAATTAAGTACTAATATATTTAAATAATGTAAATTTTAATTGCAAAGATTTGTTTCATTACATAATTAATGTATTAGATTATAAAAAGGAGTTAATTACTGAATTCAATTATAAATGTAAAAGAAAGCTTAAAGCTTAGGGGAGACTAGGGTAGCTGCAGCACTTTTTAAAGCTCTGAATCTAAGAAGGTATTCGACAGATTTAAAAATGTTATCCCTAGTTGTTGTCCCCGTATATTGAATAATACGTTATTCGTACAAAATTTTATTTTTTGTATTATTTATTTTTAAGAATTAGTAGAAAAAGTCATTGTCGCTGAATGTGCCCCACGCCGGTGTAGCTGCGGCATTCTTAAAGCCAATTGGTTATTAAACATTCCTTTTAAGGTCAAATAAATTGCTGGTTATGAGCCAATTGAATATTTATTTATTAGATGGATAATATTCCTGAAAATAAACTAATTTTTTCTTGTGAAACTAAAGTAAAATTCGTTTTCAATAAAACGAGATTTTTGTCAATGGATCAAATTCTTTATATTTGTTAGAGCTTACTGGTCCTTGCTAACGATGCAAATAAAACAACTTTTATATCACCATTTGCCCAACGTTTCGTTTCTTTTTGGGAACATTTCCATGAGCTTTTTCATTGAACTAGGAGAAAAAGAATTTGTTTTTTCTTAATTAATTAGTTTTATAATGTATAAAAAATAAGTTATAAGTTACATTTTTCTGTTGTTATTGCATTTGTCAAAAATATTTGCTGCTATTATTATAAAGTTTATAATTTAAAAAATATATATTAAAATTTTTAATTTTTTGTCAAGCACTAAAATAAATAAATAACTGTTTTAACTGTTTTTCGTTATTACAACTTCCCAGTAAAATGAAATAAAAATTTTTATTAAAAAATTTTAAATGACGACGCCAAACAAGGACATTTTACAACCAGCAGCAAATAATGTTAATTTCTTCTCCATATTCATAGATCAGAAAATGTGCCAACATTAAATACATAAACCTTACATTAAAATTTAAAGGCAACACTATCTACCCTTTAGCTTATCGGTCGCTTTTAGCTTAAGGTATACTTCTAATAACGAAACAGAAAACATCCCAACTTTAGCTATTGGCAACTTATAATAAAGGCCCAAAGAGTACTTAAAATGATTATTTTTCCATTCACTGATAAGAACGTGTTTTAGATATTTTGTGAACACAAACTTTTTTTTTATACCCTATACCACTATGTGGTTTGGGTATAATGACTTTGTGTTATACCCAATACCACTATGTGGTGTGGGTATAATGACTTTGTGCTGCTGTTTGCAACTACCAAAAATATTTAATCTAGACCGATCTTTTATTATACCGATCGACTCGGAATCAGATTCACATTCTGAGTCGATTTAGCTACGTCCGTCCGTCCATCCGTCTGTGTGTCCATGTAAACTTTTTAATCAAACTACAGGCCGCAACTATGAATATATTTTGATGAAATTTGGTAAATAAGCTTTTATCGGCCATAGAATGAACAGTTTTGAAATTGGTGAAATTCGGTCCGTGTTCGGACCTAGTCCCCATACAAATTACCCCATAACATCTAAATTATCGCATAGATCTTAGTCAAATTGGGTTCGTATACGTTCATTGTATCCATTAATCAGTAGTCCATAAATAATCCCTATAGGACAATTCTTAGTCGTAGGCCCCATATAGAGCTGCTTCTCGATATTCATTTAAATCTATCAAAAAAAATAAAAATATTGCACAGATTTTTCTCAAATTTGGTTTATATATATTTTTTTAAAATATAAGTGACTTTGCCAAATATGGTCAGGGTCAGTCCATTTTTCGACCTAGTCCCCAGATATATATGGCACCCGATATGAACTTTTTCATATCTGCAGCCAAATAAATGCCACTCAAATTTGGTTTATGCTTATTTTCTATATCGAATTAGTTGGACTTAAGCACATGGTAAAGTACCGTATAGTCGGTCTAGACCGAATATAATTTTCTTACTTGTTTATTTTTATACTCTAAACCCCTATGTGGTTTAAGTATAATGACTTTGTGCTGTTGTTTGTAACTACCAAAAATATTTGACCTAGAACCATCTTTTATTATACCGATCGATTCAGAATCACTCTGCACGTAAGCTCTTACCGGCCATACGATGATCGCTATTGAAATTGGTGAAATTCGGTCCATGCTGATACCTAGTCCCCATGCAAATGACCCCTATGAAATCGAAAAAAATTCACATAAGATCCAAATTATTATATAGATATCAGTCAAATTGGGTTTGTATGTATTTATTATATCCACTAATCAGTAGTCCAAAAATGATCCCTATGGGACAACTCTTAGTCATAGGCTTCATATAGAGCTGCTTCCCGATCTTCACTTAAATCTATCAAAAAACAAAAATATTACACAGATTTTTCTCAAATTTGGTTTGTACATATTTTTTCAAAATATAAGTGACTTTACCAAATATGGCCAGGATCGGTCCATTTTTCGACCTATTCCCCATATAAATATAGCACCCGATATGAACTTTTTCATATCTGCAGCCAAACAAATTAATAACAGTGCCACTCAAATTTGGTTTATGCTTATTTTCTATATCGAATTAGTTGGACGGAAGAGATAGGGTCTCTAAACCATGGTATAGGGTATCGTATAGTCGGTCTAGACCGACTATAATTCCTTACTTATTAGATATAATAAATAAATTGTAAGCTAATTTGTTTGAAATGATTCTATTGTATTTTTCTTCACTCTATATATAATTAGGTGCATCATAACTACAAAAGGTTGCACGGTACTGGCAAAGCAAGTCGAGACGTGAATTATTTAACATAATGTGAGAATATAAACTAAAAAAATCCTTAAAAGGTTATAAGTTATAAATATACTATGAAAAACTCCATCCTTTTTTTTCTTAATAAAAACCACACACATATGAATAATATATATGATAACGCACGAGCAGTCCATAGAACGAGGTCATTTGTATAAATCTTAATTCAAGTTAATTCAAGGTAATTACAAAAAAAAAAAATTAACATTACATAATTGTTGTGCGAGTGTTGTCTGGCCACTTCATTTTAGTTAGAAAATGATGACATTAAGTGCGGAAATCGAATCTCTAAACCGGAAGTAGAAAACATAATATATTAAAAAAGGCAACTTTCTGGTTGAAGTGTAAATATTTCATATTTCATTGCATATCACTTATGCATAATCATTAAATCATAAACAACTCCACTTTCAAATTTACCATAACCTATGCAAGTTAGTTTGATAGTCCCCTTCAGGAAAATCTCAATATATCCCTTAGCGTAAGTAGAATAACTTTCTTTGAAATGTTTTTTAATTTGCAAGTAAATATATGGGATATGTATTTTTGATCTTTATATTTTACAAATAATTAGTTTTTTGTTTGGTTCGAGATCATGCACATGATTTCTTATAACAGAAGAGATAAATTTTTGTAATATAAGAGAAATTGGAAAAAAATTAAAGGTACATCTAGATGGAGTAGCTAATTTGGAACACAACTTGTTCATCGTCAATATCTTTCTAACTATAACTTCAACCAATTGTTAACCAAATATTTCATTGAAATCTTACAAAGAAAATATATTTAAAATTCATCAAATTGTCCTCTTAAATATTTGCGTTTTTAAAGGTATTCCCATTAGATTGAGACTGAGTTTTTCTTTAATAATTTAATAAAAAAAAAAAAATATTTATATATTTCAAATATATAACAAGTAAAGCTGTTAAATTCTTGGTTTTTACGTTTACATTAATGTCACGACTTTTTTCACTTATTTGATATTTTTGTAATGTAAGAGAAATATAGAAAACATAGAGTAGTGGTCAACATTTTTATTATTTCTGCCTATTATTTAAATCCTGCGTAGTTAACTCAAAAATTACAGAGAAAAAAAGACGAAAGCTTTCTTAAAAGCAAGTTAGTATAAACATAATGTTTAAAATTCCTCAGATTGCCCTCCAAAGTATTTTGTTTTTTAAGTATATTCCCATTACGTTGAGATTGAGTTTAAGGGATCTTTTTTTATTTTTTGCGGTTGTAGCAAATCCGTGTGTTTTCCGAAAGACATTTAAATTCACATTTGTGTATGAATACTGTGATCAAAAAGTTTAGAGTTTTTTAATAAAAACTGTATAATTAAATTGGTTATAGGGATATAAAATGTAACATTTGAAAGAACCGTGCAATGATCCTTTTATATACTTTATTGCAAATTTAAATTTACAAATACTTTTTCGTATTTTTTAACGTTGTTCATTATATGACTGTTTCAAATTATTTTTTCATTAACAAATTTTTTGTGTTGTTAATGATGGAAATATTGCAACATTCAATTACACTATGCGACAAATCCAGACTTTTTGCTGTGGGCACGCAAATCGCTATCACCGATTGAAAGTACTTGCTAAGTATGTAATATATGACTAAAGAGTTCTCTGATTAAAATCCTGTATTTACATTTGTTCCATGAAATTGATCGGCGACTAATTTTTTTAGAATATTTTAAACCTCGAGCCCCTACGGAAGTGGGTCATTAGGCCCTTAAATCCAAAATGTCAAAAATTATACCAAAATTACGTACATTTCTGTTATAATATATTTAAGCCGATAGCCTAAGCTGCTAGTGCTCTAGTTTTAAAGATTTATTGTAATTTTAATTATAATAAATATCAGAGTAATAATAATAATAATAATATATTCAAGAAAAACGTAGAGCTAACAATTTCAGTAGGGTCTTTAAAGACACCAAAAAATTCGATGTGTGATTTCTCCACCAGTCGTAAGAAAAATTCCACACAAAATTTAAAAAAAAAAAATTATATTTATAAAGTTGTGCTCTAATTGGCAATTACAATCAATCTATAGTATACAATATTAACCTTTAACTGTCGAGGTGAAATTTTGGGACATAGTTTATGACGTGGTGGTAAATTTTACCTCTTAATTTTACTAAAAAAAAATGTAGTAAAAATTTTTTTTTGATAATTATATGTTTCTTAAAAATAAGTTACTATATTTTTAATTACAAAAAATAAAGAAAACTAATTTTTTTTTATTTGTTTAAGAAAACAGGTACTTTACTTCACAAACCTTTTTTTAATATAAAAAAAAAACGATATAAAAATAACTTATAAAAAAAATATGAATTAAAAAAAAAAACAAAAACTTAAAGGGCAATTTTTCACAGCCAAATGTATACATTTAAAGATATAAAAGAGATCATAAAAAGAAATAGTCAGGTGTAGAAACTGCAGGTCCACCTTTTAGGTGGTTTTTTACTCATCAAAATCTGTAGTCGCACAGTGTAAGCATATACGTTTGCTGCATCCCATACACATTGGCTTACTACATTGCAGACAAAGGTGTGTAGTTTTTCGTTTTCGCCTAGTCGGGCATATGTAGCATAACTTACGAGCAACAGGGATCGAATCTACTGGAGGCAGAGGTACTGAGTCCGGACCCAAAATGTTACCAATTGTGTCTCGTAATAAACGACGGAACTTTGGGTTGTGTTGACGTTTTTGCAAATGTGGTAAAAGCATTTGTCCTTTAAGCTTTTTCAAAAAGTCTCCCCTTGAGCTATTTCATAATCCTTTGAAGATTGAAAAAATGAAAGAGTTGACACCACAAATATCCATAATTCTATATTATATGGCTAATGGGCAGCGGCGTGTACGTAGACCGGTTGAATAAATATACTTATTTCATCCTCCATGTCACTTACTTCAATACAGAAATCCGGATCGACAATTTGGTCATCGACTTCGCTAACATCGTCATCGTCTTCAAAACATTCTTCAAGAAATTGAGATATGGCCGAGTTTTTTTGAATTCGACATTATCTGTAAACATAAATAGTACGTAGCTTAAAAAATGTATAACGTTTTTGATATAAATAATTATTTACCAACAAGAAAACGGACGAGTGGTAAAAATAATTCCATGAAAATATTATATTAATTTTGATGTGGGGTAAATTTGTTTCTACTAAATACTTTCGCTAACGCTGAAGTGGTGGTAAAATATTTTCAAAGAAAAACCTACGTAAATGCTGACGAGTGGTAATTTTTACACCAGCATGTGCGTAGCTCCGCTCGTGCTATATCTAGTTCAGCCAAAACACAACTGAATAACAACGATCACAATATGATAAGATACTAAGAGAATTAAGTTGATTGAGCGCAATAGAAGAGAGAATTTTAAAAAAATGTAAAGACAGGGTAACATTTACCACCACCTCGTTAGTTAAAGGTTAATAATGCAAAGCATTAAATTGCTTTCGCTTTCCTCAGATAGCATTGAGTATAAGATTGAGATCCAAAGATTGTCATATTATTGACAATTATTATGATAATAATGAATTTTATTCAACATTGTTGGAGAATGATGACAGCTCAGAGAGCAGTTATGAATCTTAATCACATTCATCTGTTTTTATGCCCTATACCACTATGTGGTCAAGTTATATTGACTTTGTGCTGATGTTTGTAACTACCAAAAATATTTGACGTGTAGCCATCGCTCTCTGAGTCGATTTAGCAATGTCCGTCCGTCCGTCCGTATGTCCACGTAAACTTTTTAATCAAACTACAGCTATTAACTATGAATATATTTTGATTAAATTTAGCACATAAGCTTCTAGCGGCCATGGGATGAATCCTGTCGAAATTGGTGACAATTGGTTCATGTTCAGACCTAGTCCCCGTACTTATGACCCCTATGTAATCGACTTAAATAGTCGTAATATCCAAATTATCACATAGATCTTAGTCAAATTGGGTCTCTGCTTGTTCATCGAATCCATTAATCATTAGTCTAAAAACTAACCCTAAAGGAAAATTCTTAGTCTTAGCCCCCACATAAGGCTGCTTCCCCATCTTTACCTAAATCAATCAAAAATCAAAAATATTGCACATATATTTGTCAACTTTTATTTCCATATGTTTTTGCAAAAAATAAGTGACCTTACCAAATATGGTAAGGATCGGTCCAATTTTCTACCTAGTCCGCATATAAATATTGCACCGATATGAATTTTTTCATATTCAACGGCAACAAAATTAATAACAATGATTCAAATTTGGTTTATCCTTAATTACTATATCTAATTAGTTGGACCTAAGAGTTAGGGTCTCTAAACGCATTGTATAGGGTATAGGGTATTTTCTTACTTGTTTTTTATTGAACTGTGATTATTGAAGGATTTGGAGTAGAGTTAGATGGTAAATAGTTCCCTATGTATTCTTCTGTAGACTACTCTTGGACATTTTGATTGTTATTGCTAATTAGAGCATCATTCTTAAAATTTTAATACAACTTTATCAATATATATAATTTTTTTTTTTGTATTGAAAATTTTGTAAGGATTTTTTTTGCGTCTGGTGTAGAACGCACACGTGGAATTTTTTTCGTGTCTTTGAAGCCCCTACTGAAATTGTACGATCTATGTATTATATATTATACCAGAAATGTACGTAGTCACGGTATAGTTTTGGACATTTTTGAAATAAGGGCCGAAAAAAACCACTTCCGTAGTTAACAATAACAATAATAATATAAAAAAAATACAATGTCTCATGATCGAGAACTCTAGTATTATTAATATAATTATAATTGCTTTTAACAAAATATATAATTAATTTTTAATTCAATAGAAAGTTTAAAAAAAATATTGCTTTTATATTTAAGGAAGTTTAAAAAGTTAAAATCAAGATGTAAAAAGAAGGAAGATTATAATATTATGTAATTAATTTTTGGTTCTTGATTTTTGTAAAAGAATTCAATCTTTTGTAGATATACTTGTATCAAATTTAATATTTAAATTTTCCAAATCGCAAATCACTGCTATTATATTGACTCGTCTATAATTATGATAAAAATAGGTATGCCGAGTTCGTTCAGTATAAAATGCTTTTTATCAAGGTACACAAAGGATTCTGATGGTAAGAAACCCTTTTGTACGCAAACAATTATATATGTATTCATCATTTGTATAATAAGGAGCCATTATAAAACTATTTTCTATACATTGTGTGCACCTTAGAACATTATTTCTAATCAGGTTTATGATAAAGTTATCAATTCCTATTACATTAACATTACACTGTGGAACAAATTCAGGTTAGCAAAAGTTAGGTCGATTCTGAGATTGAGGGGTGAAAATAGAGGCTAAATTAGAAGACCCGTATCGCGGCGTTTGTTTATGTTAGTTCGAATTTTTTTTTTAATCGACCTTCGAACTTTGGAGTCAAATGCCGATTTTCAGCATATTGTTTATATGGTTTTTTGGCTATAACTCGTCAACTAATTGATATTTTTTCAATCTGTAAAAGCCAAATTATTGCTAGAGACTTGTGCAACAATTAAGATTTTAAAAAAAATTGATATAGAAAATTATTGTGGTGCTTATGAAGCAAATTGTTGGAAAAAACATTTGTTTTTTCATGCTTTTTCAAAATATTTTACACAAAACTAAGCCTTTTTTGCTTTCTGTTTGATCTATAATATGCTTCTCAGTTTCTTCAATAAATTTCATTTGAAAAGAAAACAATCATAATACAAAACTTGCGTTTTCCAACTTAATATTAATTTACTTCTCATTTTTTATGTACCAATTTTGTTCAGTGTTGGTTTTGAAGAAACATTGAAAAAGAAATTATAAAAATATGGAAAAAAATATATATTTTTGAAATGTTAGCTATGAATAGTTTTAAGTAAAAAAATTAAATAAATTAAATTAATGATTTGGCCAGTTGCCGTTTAGCAGGCGGCTGTGGATCAACATCACTGCTCTTTTAATATCTTGGTCATCGTCATCATCATCAGAAAGGTCGACAATTTCGTCCAACACATATTCTGGAATTTCATCTTTGTCTCCCCTTCTTCCTCGTCTTCCTCTTCATCAAAGGTGTTTTTATACCACCAACAAATTTCAGCGAGTATTTCATCTGGAGATTTCTTTCCTCTGTACCTGAAACGAAAATAGTTTTCAATCGTTAACATGTTTAAATTGTGCACTCTGACAAAGATATTAGAAAAATCTAGGAATTCAAAATATGTACACTCTATAGTTACCTTATTTCAAATGGAAGCGCAGGTTGGTGATAACGTTCGCCTTGCTCATCAGATTCAGTTGGCTACTGTTGAGCGAGTTGATCAAGATACTGATGCAAGAAATGAATTTTGTACGACATATTAACCCCAATTTCATCGAAAGCTTCCAACATGTTTGCAACAGATTGCCTGTAGTTGTCGTTGCGTTCTTTACCCAAAAGTTCTTTAATGATTGCTTTCAATGCGAGCCATGCATTTAATTCTCGGCCTATCAGAACTTGGTAAAAATCTTGACGATTCATTAGTTTCCATATGTCGGGACCACTAACAACCCGTACCTGTATTTTGGCGTTACTTAGTCATGGGAAAATGTCTTTTAAGTGGAGCAACGGCAACAAAATTTTCATTTCAGGAACAAGACTTTCATGTAGCCTATTGTCTTTTGGCCATTTCCGTCCAATGCGACTATTCCAGTTATGCTGTTTGTACTGGTTTCTTCCTTTAATCCCTTCTCAGTATCGTGAATCCCAATCGCACGAAAAAAAAGGATATTTTGCAGGGCCAGATACTGTTAAGCCTGTAATCAACGAAACTATTTTGAGGTGGCAGCAAATGCGCCACTGGTGGTCGTTATATTTGACTACTTCTAGAATGTGTTTCAAATTATCGAAATTTTGACTAGTGTCAGTGCTATACGCAATCGGAACAGAAGGCATTCTATTTGTCAAAAGCACAACTTTTAAGCTGATTATTGAACTATCGATGAATAAACGCCAATCATCTTTTTTATACGTTAACCCTATCGTCTCCATTAACTTTTCAATATCGTTGCAATAAGCGAAATTTTTTGCATCATTCACATTGAAGAAGTTTTCTAACTCTTTTTGGCGTTTTCGATATGCTGTTACTTTGGTACCTTTCGCCAGCAAATTATTTTCTTTCAAAAATGAAGCCAGTAGTTTTGGTTTTTTCTGAGTCAAACACAAATCTGCAACAATTCCATCCAATTGGTTTTGTGTGACTGGGATTGGGTCCTTTGATATTTCATAGGATGTAGCTTCACCAGGGTCGTATTCTGAGAAGAAATCCATGTATGTAGCAGCGGCGGTTATAGTACTGATATCTGTTTGAAGATCAATACTTTGGTATGTTGTTTTACTAATTCCTAATTCTTGGAACTTCCCTTTTTAATTACTTCTACCTAAATCGCAATTTATTTAATGGTTTTGGGAAGACCATTTTCTTTTGAAACGAAATTTATTGAAGGAACTGAGAAGCATATTGTAGATCAAACAGAAAGCAAAAAAGACTTAGTTTTGCGGAAAATATTTTCAAAAAGCATGAAAAAAAATAATTTTTCCAACATTTTGCTTCATAAGCACCACAAAAATTTTCTAAATCAATTTTTTTAAAAATTTTGATTGTTGCATATGTCTCTAGCAATAATTTGGCTTCTACAGATTGCAAAAATATTAATTATTCGACGAGCTATAGCCAAAAAAAAAAACCATATAAACAATATGCTGAAAATCGGCATTTGACTGCAGAGTTCGAAGGTCGATTAAAAAAAAAATTCGAACTAACATAAACAAATGCCGCGATACAGGTCTTCTAATTTAGCCTCTATTTTCACCCCTCACTCTCAGAATCGACCTAACTTTTGCTAACCTGAATTTGTTCCACAGTGTTATAGTACAGTTTTTTATTGGACACATATTTTAAGATGTAGATGTAAATAGATGCTCTTAAGCATTTTCTCTCAAAGATTTTAATCTTTTCCATGTATGAAGGCGATACATTGAACCAGATTGGACATCCATATGTTATTACAGGTCTAATAAGGGTCTGGTATATTATTGTTTTAACTCTATGTTTTAAGTATTTGGAATGAAATAATGGTCTGTATAAGAAGATGGCTTTTCTTGCTATTGCAAGTATTTCGTTAATATATTGATTAAAGTAATCAAATTTGTTTCAGTTAATACCTAAATATTTTACAATATCCTTTAATTTAATTTAATTTCAAACTGTTTCCAATTTTTCCTTATGTTATAATTATAATTACATTTTTCAACTGGTGGTCTAAAAAGTATTGTTTCACATTTTTGTGCATATATCTTCATATTCCAGTTTATAGTGTATTGTTCAACTAAATTATAGAGTTTTTGAAGATTTATCTGCATGATATACAATAATATCGTCAGCAAATGCAATTAGTTTTCGTTAAAAATCCGTAACATTTTATTGCTTTTTATGTTTTGGTGACAAACCATAAAGTTTTTATTACTTATCATATTATATATTAATATAATTTGTTTAATGGAAATTGGTATTGAAATAACTTATGTATTAATCCAGGATTTGATAGTGTATCAAATGCATTTTCCACGTCAATGAGGCCAATTCTAATTAATATCAGAAGTTTATGCATAAGGGTTATTCCATGAAAAAAGTTACCTCCGACCTCAAAAAACAATTTCGCTATAACTGCAATTATGATACATATTTTGTTTCTATATTATCTTTAGTTTCTGAATCTGGCAGCAGAATTTGCCAAAAATGGCTGCTTGGAGTTGTATTTTGGTTAAGAACACATGCCTGATTGTAATGATTTTTAAGCCTATATTTTCTACTTATGCTCACAACTGTTTAGGTAATTAAACGCATTTTTCCTGTACAATGAACTCATTTCATGGAAACTAGTACTGTTGTTTCCCTATATAGAAAATAAATTTTGAATATCTGAAGAGATATGTATACTTTTCACATTAAATTTTAGCAATCTGTTCTTTGTTACGTTAGTCACAAAATTCTGATTTTATTTCTCTTAGATGACAAATAATGCATTCAGAATTTTAATTTTCTTAATTTTCTTAACCTGTTAGTTAAGTTATAAGAATCATATAAAATTTTTAAAGTAGTATATGTTAAGGATTTAGAGCTGTGACTAACGTAACACAGCAAATGTGACTAACGTAAAAAATATTTTTGTTACGTTAATCACATAATTTTTGACTCTTTAAAATCAGATCAACTTTTTAAAATTTCTTCAAGTATTTTAAGATATTGTAAAGTGCAACTTTTTTCTTTTTCAGAAATTAAAATGGTGTTGAGAATCAAATTGCTTATATATATATTCATTCATAGTTTGCAATAAAACACTTGTTATGTTTCTGTTGTTATAGACACATATGCATTGATTTGTATCTTAGTTTTTAGTCAAATAGAGAAAATAAAATTTCATTCACAATTTATCTATACCATAGAAAACAAGTATTTTTCTCTGCTAACAAATGGACCGACCAGGCGCGGCTGAAAGGAAAAGAAAAAGGCGGGCTAAGCAGAGTGAGGTTAAAAAGCTTGAAGATAGAGCTAAAGCAAAGAATAGAATGAAAGTTTTAAGACTCAAAAGAAATGATAATAAGAAATTAAAGAAAAAAGAAGATGAAGCTTCAAAACTGAGAATGAGAAAAATGAGAGAGAAAAGGATGTCTGAGTCCTCTTTGAGCCAACAGGCTACAAACAAAGCATATTCAACACCACAATCATTAGGAAAAGCGGTGAGAAGAATTAAAAAATCTTTGCCATGTAGTCCAAGTAAAAAGCAAGCAGTTGTGGAGAAAATAGCTTCAGACTTGGGGCTTATAAGTCCATCAACAAAACCAGTAAGGAATTATGGCCTTTCTAAAGATACCAAAGAGTGTGTTAAAGTATTTTACTATCGAGATGATATTTCCAGACAACTTCCAGGAAAAAAAAAGATGTTAAATCAGTTTTAAATCCAGAGACAATAAAAGAACACTTTTGCAGCAACGGCTACTAATGTACAAAACTTAAAAGATGCTTTTAAATTGTTCAAAATTGATCATCCTAATATTGGAATAAGTTTGTCAAAGTTTTGTGAGCTTCGACCCTCAGAAGTAGAAACTGTCAGATGTAAAGATCAAGAAGTTTGCTGTTGCCCATATTGTGAAAATTTTGCCTTTCTCTTAAAAGTGTGCAAATGGAAAAACAATAATATTAAGACTGCAGATAACATAACTGATTTAAATGTTTGCAATAAAAATAATGCTGATTGTACGAAACAAAAGTGTAAAAATTGCCCGATGCAAATTCAAAAATTCATTGATGAGGAATTGGATTTAAATGAAGATAAGGTGTGTGTAAATCAATGGAACAAAGGAAAATTAGAAGAAAATGTTCTAGAAGCTAAAAAATTCATTGAAGAGCTGGTTTCACAATTAACCACCCTCTTAAAGCATATCTATAATATCAGTCGCCAAGCAAGAGAGATCAGAAAACAAAAGGACAGTTTACTTCCAGGTCAGCTGTTAATGCAGATCGACTTCTCTCAAAATTACCAAATCAAACACCAGAATGAAGTGATGGCTGCTCACTGGAAGACTGACCAAAATTTATCTGTAACAGTCTACATTGCGGTAGCTTATTTCCGACGAATAGAAGATGAAGATTTGGAAACTAAATGTTATGCTGTGATATCCGATTACAATCGGCACAATTCTGAGATTGTTAAAGCCTTCAATAAAGCAATAATTGAAGACATTAAAAAATCGGTGAATTTAAAAATTGCAAGCAAAAACATATGGTTAGATGGTGCAGGATCACATTTTAAGAACAGGTACAGCATATCATTGATATTTTCTGATGCATTATATGTTGAATGGAGCTTCAGTGCTTCGTACCACGGAAAAGGGCCACATGATGGCATAGGGGCTGTTTAGAAGCGGCATGCGTGGAAAGGGGTGTTGCAAGGAAAAACAATAATTAAAAATGCATTTGAATTTTTTAAAGAAGAAGCAAACAGATCAGACACAAATATAACATGCCTTTTTATTGAAGAAAAAGAAATCTTACAAGAACTGGTTGATATCAAAAATGGATTTGATACCATAAAAGAACTGAAGGGTATACAGTCTTGTCACTGTGTGAGGAAAACAACAAGCTCGTTTAGCGTTGACATGTTTTTAAACACTGGAGATGAAATCCCACTCAGCACTATACCCAATCTGTTGGAAATAAAAGTGAATTGTTCTTTAACTGGTGGAGCAATTTCTATTGAATTGGGGAACTACTACAGTATATTATATGATGATAATTGGTATATTGGTCGAATAATTGAGTTTGATAAAAACTCAGAAATGTGCAAAATAAAGTTTTTGCATGAGACTTATATAGGTTTTAAGTGGCCAAGTGCAGATGATGTGCAAATGGTGTAAAAAAAAATTGATTTTATCTGGTCCCATCCAGCTAATGGGAAACTTACCTTTCCAAATAAACTACGAAACTAGAAGGAACATTATTTTCCTATATAAAAATTATAAGAAAGGACTACGTCTAAATTAAATTCTTGTATCTCTATCTCAGTATCCAAATGGGTAGCTCCGTTTCTTTTTCTTTTGTATTTTTACATAAATTTTCATTCAATAAAGCTGAATTTTTCTTGTTTAAAAAAAAAACATTAATTGATAAAAATCATTCATATTTTATGAAAAAATAAGTGTTTTTTCGTATTTAGTTTTCAAAACATTTTCTAGAGTGTTTGGACAAAAAAGTAGGTAATATTCATAATTATTTTAATTAATTTCTTAAAAAGTTTTTCTCTGTCATCTATGATATTATTGTGTGGATATAAAATCTATTAATGAACATTTGTAATATATTATTTTAGCTTTTGGAGTCCCAAGAGGTTGTGACTGAGTTCAAGATCCAATTGTTACGTTAGTCACGTTACGTTAGTCACATATATAAAATTATAAAAAAATCAGTAAATGTTTATTATTAATAATTTATCACACTAAAACTGTCCTTACTACATACTTAACATTATCATGCATTGCTGTAATTAATTATATATTTTTCCATTATTAAAATTCAGAAGAATTTTGTGCCAAAGTTATCATATCTTTCATGTGGTAACAAAAATGTTACGTTAGTCACGCAAGCAAAATTGAATTAATACTTTGAAATAAATAATCCTTTAAAATTCTTTCTATATGGATATGTTAGATTTACTGGTTTTAGATGATATGCAAAGCTATTGCCATTTTTTAGAGTTTAGTTTAGAGCATTTCATCATATTATAGCCTGCTGAAATGTTTCCAATGTTACGTTAGTCACAATGGAATGACCCATAACATTAATAGGCGAATGTCTATATTTAAAACTAAATTTTTTTTCACTTCTAATATTTTTATCGTTACAAAACTTCATTATAATATTATTAATACAAATTTTAAAAACTTTGCTGATATTTGGTTACAAGCTTATTGGACGTAGATTTTTGAGGTTATCCGGTACTTTATATTTTTTTTTTTTTGTAGGAGAATAACCTTTGCAGTTTTCCATTTATTTGCAAAATGTGAATTATTAATCATATTATTAAATAGTTTACTATAATCATTTATCATATTTTGAGGAATATTCTTTAGTAGATACTATGTTTGGTATATTGTCGATCCCAGAAGATAATTTATTTCTTTGTTTGTGGAAGATATATTCTATATTGTTCTTCGGTAAGAAGTAACCATGGGTGTGTGATTCATTTATATTATCTGATAAAAAGGAATCGCTAGAATTAATAAAAGTGGGTTTGTTACTCACAAATAATGACCTTGTTTGTAGAAACCTATTGAATATATCAGTAACTTGAGAGTGTATAATATTTTCTTGACTAATTTCCTTCTGAGCGTGAACTGAGTCTAAAAAGCATCCGATGGTATCAATCATTTGATATTGCTCTTCTACAGTATAATTATTTTGATCATCTTTTCGTAAATTCATCGGATTTATTTCCGCGTTGTTTAACAAATATTTAGAATGTTCTGGGATATTTATTTGATGAAGATTTAAAGGTTTAACTTTTTTTTATAAAATTTTTTTAATATACCAAACATAATTCTTGAATCTATTGCGTCTATATTTGTTAGCTTTTCCTGTATGCAATTATTGATTATATTTTTATATTTTTAATCAATCGTAATAATCGTTAAGAAGTTTTTTTTGATCATTTTCAATTAAACCGTAAATATGTTTAAAGATGCTGCAGATAGTGTATGTTCCAACCTGTGGTGTCTTCTTATAATAGTAACAATTTTAGTTTTTTCTAAATACAACATTTTTATGGTAGAGTTTGTAACTTTGGAAAAAGTTTAAAATCTTTTAAATTTTGGAACTATTTCGTCTATTATTTCGGCACTGATGTTGTTCAGTCTATCTTAATGGAAATCTATTTCATCGTTTGTGAGGATTCGATTGTTTGCAATTTGTATATCTTGATTTAATTTATGTATAATTTTGTTTTTAAATTTATTCCAGTTAGTGCTCTTATAATTGTATTTATTAATAGAATCGTTTCTTGAAAATGTAAAACATTGTTATTCTTTGCTCATAGAAGCTATTATTTGCATAGCGTATGGTCGCTGTCTTGTCTAAAAGTCTGAGACAATTTAAGGTATTATTTTCGGTAACAAAGTTCAGTCTGCAGTCCGCTATACTAATATCTAAATATGAATCAGTACGAGGGTATGAAGGAGAATTTGAGGCATAAAGTCTACATCTGTATTGTATTTCATTGTCTGCTAACCATCCTTTTAACAGAGTTCCTTTTTGGTTATTAGATGGGTTGACCCACTCTGTGTTTTTACAATTAAGATCCCCAGCCAAAATGTAATAATTATCCTCATTTTGTAAATTCATAACTTCAAAGAGCTTATGAAGTTCTCTTTTCAGGTTAGAATTATCATTGCCTGACAGGTAATACACTGAAATAATATACAATATTATATTTGCAGTCATAGGAATTTCAATTATACACGTTTCTAACTATTTGTATAACTATTATGTTTTAAGTTATTTTTAATTCATTTGGGTTGCACCTTTTCTATCCTCTCGAGAACAGAAATTGTTTTAAGAGAATAAAGCTTTTACTATAGTAACCTAATAATTTGGTTGTCGCAGCGATTTTCACTACATGTCTGCACACAGACAAAAGAAATAGCCAACCGAATTTTTTAAAAATGCACAGTGCGTAAAACCCGTACTCATACACCCAATAAATGGAAAAACCTTATTCATTTATAGAATAAATGAATGTAGCGGGAATTTTATTCATATGTGAATAAAGTAGAAAAACTTAGTATTTTTAATAAAGTTAGTATTTAGTTTGATATCCCTTTTGTTTAAGTACCACATTTAGTTAGTCGTGATATTGATAAAACTAGTTTGTTGGTTTTAGTTGTTGATATTTTGATTCATTATATCTTCAGTGCGTTATTTAGTATTTCTAGTATCGCAATATTCAAAATATTACTTTAAAACCGACCACATGTTCTCAATTGCTCTTATATCTGAAGTTTGCCGTGAGATTTTGAGGTAATTTGAACAGTTACATTCCATGTGCTGTTGGAATACGAAATCACGCTGATGTCGTAATTTTTCTGCTTTAGATTTCGCTCTAGCATATCAATATAAACCTTCAAAATTATTTGCGCCGCCGCAAAACACCTTCACACTATTCACCTCCTCCGTGTTTTAATATAGGGAGAAGGTAATTCCGCATAGACTCAAGTTGAATTAACATTGATTTAAGGAGTCAAAACCTTAATTTTTGCTGATGTGTGACTTTGTGCTGATGTTTGTAACTACCAAAAATATTTTACCCAGACCCACCTCTTAATATACCGATCGACTCAGAATCACTTTCTGAATCACTCAGATCACTTTCTGAGTCGATTTAGTGATGTCCGTCCGTCTGTCCATCCGTGTGTCCATGTCAACCTTTTAATCAATCTACAAGTCGCAAATATGAACTTGTTTTGATGAAATTTGTTATATGTGGTTCTACCTACTATAGCATGAATGCTATTGAAATTGACGAAAATCGGCACATGGTCAGACATAGTCCCCATACAAATGAGACCTATGAAATCGACTTAAATTGCCATATGATTCAAACAGTCATATAGATCTCGGTCAAATTGGGTTTGTGTATGTTTATTACACCCATTAATCAGTAGTCAAAAACAAATCCTTAGCCAGAGCCCCCATATACAGCTGCTTCCCGATCTCCACTTAAATCTATAAAAAAAACAAAAATATTGCACAGATTTTTCTCAAATATGGTTTTTATATGTTTTTGCAAGAAAGTATGGTCAGGAACGGTCCTCTTTCCACCAAGTCCCCATATAAATATAACTTTTTCATATTTATTATTTTCTATATCCAGTTATTTGGGCCTAAGAGATAGGGTCTCTAAACGCATGGTATAGGGTATCGTATAGTCGGTCTCGACCAACAAAATTTTTCTTGTTTGTTATATCTGTGGTTTTCTAGAACTACCGCGTATGTCATAAAAGCAAAATGTTCAGGGGAGCCAAAAACGTTATATTTGAAACTATGGGCCCGATATAAAGTTTTTAGAGCTTTCTATTTAACAGTCCTGTAGATATGGGCAATAAATACTTTATTTAAATTATTGAGTCAAAAATCTTCAGAGGAATAGATCCTAGAGAAGGACGAAAAACCAATATGTAAATAGCACTTAAAGTGTGCATATAAAACAACTTATGTCGACAAACGTCGTTTTCCTTGAAAAAGAAAACTACCAATGCAACCACCCATGTAGACATAAGTTGCTGTTGCTTGGAAAATGGTTTTTTTTGTTCGCCAACAAAAAGTTAACGGGACTTATGATGAGAATATAACAACGTATCAAGAATAATAGTGGTAAAAAATAACAGAAATAAACACACAAGCTTTTATAAGTGGTTATAAACTGAAAAATAATTCAATTTTATTTAGCATTTTTTTTTTTCATTAATAACAATGTGTCGTTTTCTGAGAAAATAATATGTTAGCGATCAAACGTTGGTTGACATACGTCGATAGTGCTGCAAATTAACTTAATATACATATAAGTTACGTCGTTATTTAAAGAAAAAACTCAGAAATGGTCAATATTTTTTTCTTTAATTTAACACATGTAAAGAGCGTTAAAAATTAATATATTTGGCATCGTTAACTCAAAACTGACAAAAACGGATATACGCGGTTATTTCAGAAAACCACAGATATGTGTTTTACATATTCAGATTTTTTTCGCTGACTGACCTTGCAAATAAATCCATTTTTCTTTGAAAGTCCTTTTCTTGATTTACAGGCAGTGATACACCATTAATAATGGGTCCCTATGAATTTGACGACGCACAGTGGCGCCCGTAGAGCAAACGAGGTTGCAAAAATCAAAACTTTTATGTGCGCTGACGAAGTTTTGAATAAACCCATGTTATAGGAAACTTTTCAGCGATTTCAAATATGCTACTCTTAATAATATCACATTTTTAGTTTAGAAGATATAACCGTTCAAAGTTGACCGACTTTCGGTTTTCAAAAAAACACACAATTTGTTGCGATTTCAGGTGTAATATCACGAAAAATAGATAACGAATCGCCTTATTTTTTGTTTGTGTTGATTGATGTATTTATTAAATGTATGTACTGTTTGCTTTGTGTTTCTCCTGGTAAATCACTATTAAAAAACTGTCCGTTTTTTCACTATTTTTCAACTTTGACGGAAAATAAAAAAATTTATATTTTTCTATATTTGCCATATTTGCAAAACATGTTCTTTGATTATTTCTTTACATAATTAAAAAGTTTTATCTGCCCGTACGTGCCCGTTTGGCTTCTAGAGGTAAAAAAGTTTAAAAAAACATGGTTGCAGAAATTGTATGGCGTGCATCCCTTACATGTTTTGACTGACAGTAATTTGATCTAATAGTTTGAAAATTGCATTTTAAGTCGGCTGTCTACCTGTGAGCCTCTGCCAAAGTCTACTCCCAATATTCTGTTACAGATACAGGATGCACAAAAAACTACTCATTGAAATTCGCAGGTACGCATCTCACTTAAAAATTACTTTGGAGTACAAATGGTCAAGAACAATATTGACTTATGGTCCCTCCAGGGAGGCACAAATCTTATTTAGACACGAGCATAATATCAAAATTGCATAATTCAGCCTAAATCCATATGCATATAGGGAACAGGTAAAATTTTAGGCATGGTAGCATAAGCCTATGTATATATTGCAAAATAAGCATAATGCCTGGATTAGTCTACGACTGAAAGTTGACGCAACAAGTACTGAAACCATGGCGTTAAACAATTTAAAATTATTTGAACTGTTTAGAAGGTCAACTACACCAAAGTTTTTCACGGAAGCTGCTTTAGAAGAACTTTATAGCTTATACGGAAATATTGAGAGAAGCGAAATTATAAAAAAAATTAATCTGACATATGCAAATATTATTAAATATTATTATCTGACATATGCAAATATTAAGGCAAAATGGGTGAAATCTAATCGAACCATTCAGAACTTCAAATCCAGATACGAGGACTGGCTTAATGAAGACACCATCCTGGATATATTGGCAGTAGATAAACCCACCACATCAACCAGAGGAGCAAAAGGAAGGCCAAAAAAGAGTATTGAGGAGTGTTCAATTTTCACAAGAAAGAGGAAACTTGCCGATGCCACCAATGACTTGACCACGAAGCATTTATCGGACACGCTGTCTATTAAATATACAAAGAATAGTGAAAGAGTTAGGTCGCAGATTACAAAATCTGTTGCTGATGAAAGCCCACTGCGACTAAAAAGGATTAGGGAAAGCATTCCCACGCCCACAAACGCACACATTAAAAAGTATGGTTCCGAAAAAGCCTTGGCCTTGTTTATGGACTTACAACTTTTCAAAGAAAAATATGAGATACTACGGGCATCATTGATGCGACACGGGGCTGACGTTTTACCAGGATACAATCATATTACGCAAGCCAAAATTAATTCACGACCACTGCATACGGAGTTTACGGAAGTCTCTGTGAAAGCCAATCTGCAGGATCTCGTGGGCCATACAGCAAAATGGTTGTTGGAGAGTCTTCCTGAAAATGAGATGAAAATTCTTTTTGAGAAACTGACATTGATCAGCAAATGGGGCTGCGATGGATCATCCGGACAAAGCGTTTATAAGCCAAGGATATCTTCCGCTGCAATATCGGACGGAAATATGTTTATGGCATCTGTTGTTCCTTTGCTGCTAAAATCTGATGTGTTCCTACACTGGAAAAATCCACGTCCGTCATCAGTGCATTAGTGCCGACCAATAATGTTTCAGTTTGCAAGGGAATCGGCAGAACTCATAAGGACCACGGTGAAGGACATTGAAGAACAAATAAGCAAGTTTAAGCCTACAAAGCTCCAAATTGGAGAAGGAAAATATATTGAATGCAATTACGAGTTCCACCTGACCATGGTTGACGGAAAAGTCGTGAACGAACTGACAGGAACAACCTCAACATTGTCATGCCCGATTTGCAAAAAGAGTCAGAAGAACTTTGGTAATTTAAACGATTCTACAAACGAGGAGAATTACGAATTTGGAATGTCACCATTGCACGCAAGGATAAAGTGTATGGAGTTCTTGCTAAAACTGGCGTATACCTTACCACAAGAGGAGGAAAACTTCGATGGATAAGGAAAAGATCAGAAAGAAGCAAAAATACAGGATGCTTTTTTAAAAAAGTTGGACTAAAAGTAGACTGTCCCAAGCACGGATAAGGTAACTCAAACGATGGAAACACTTCTAGGAGATTTTTTGAAAATGATGAGGCAGTAACTAGAATCACTGGAATTGACAATCAAATCGTGAAAAGATTGGGAACGATCTTGATTGTTTTAAGCTGCAAAGAAAATGTCAGTTCTACAAAATATGGAGAATATGCATCGAAAACTGCATCTCTTTTAGCAGAAATGTATCCACAGAAGAAGTTGACCCCGACCATCCATAAAATATTGGCGCATGGGAAAGATATAATTGAGTACCAGTTTTTGCCAATTGGAGAGCTTTCTGAAGAAGCACAGGAGTCTCTTAACAAATTTTATAAAAAATATAGATTGCAGAACACATTCAAAGCATCAAGGGTAAGGCAAAATGAGGACCTATTCAACATGTTGGCAGCATCTTCTGATCAACTTATTTCTTCCTGCGGCATGTGAAGTCACGAATAGAGTTAGAAAATAATAATAGTTTAGAAATGATTAGTCTTTTAGATATACTTTCTCTTACGAATTGTGATTAATATTTTACAGAAAATTGAAAAAATAAATTTAAAAAAGAAGTAATTTTTTTTTTAATTTGTTGGATAATAATTTAAAACATAAAAACCTAAAGAAAAAAAATAAAAACAATAAAAATGTAAAAATAATTTTTTTTAGTTACCATAAAATTGATTTTTCTACAAATTTTAATTTTGATAACCCATAAGTAGGCCCTTACAAAGCGTAGCACCCTTTCCAAACGCTCATTTCATACGCTGAACAGTTATCTATCATATGCTGTTTAAACTGTTCAATTATGTTATTCGGTTCAAAAGATATGATTTTTGCAACGAAAAAAGTCAAATGGCGCTGACGTTTCCTTGTTAGTCTCGTCCTGTTCATTTTTCGTTGACCTTTATTAATTTCTTCCATCTTTTTATAGTACATGAACTACGCTTCATTATACCCTATACCACTATGTAGTTTGGGTATAATGACTTTGTGCTGCTGTTTGTAACCACCAAAAATATATGACTTAGAAAATATATGACCTTTTATTATACCGATCGGCTCAGTATCACTTTCTGAGTCGTTTTAGCGATGTCCGTGCGTCCGTCCGTCTGTCCGTCTGTGTGTCCATGTAAACATTTTAATCAAACTACAGGTCGCAAATATGAATATATTTCGATGAAATTTGGTATATAAGCTTTTATCGGCCATGGGATGAACACCATTGAAATTGGTGATGTTCTGTCTATGTGCAGTCCTAGTCCCCATACAAATGTCCCCTATGAAATCGACATGAATTGCCATAAGATCCAAATTATCATATAGATCTCAGTCAAATTGGGTTTGTATGTGTGTATTGTATCCATTAATTAGTAGTCCAAAAATTATTCCTATTGGACAATCCTTAGTCATAGGCCTCATATAGATCTTCTATCAAAAAAACAAAAATATTGCACATATTTTTCTCAACTTTGGTTTGTATATATTTTTTCAAAATATAAGTGACTGTACCACATATGGTAAGGATCGGTCCATTTTTTGACCTAGTCCACATATAAATATAGCCCCCGATATGAACTTTTTCACATCTGCAGCCACAAATATATATAACAATGCCACTCAAATTTGGTTTTTGCTTATTTTCTATATCCAGTTAGTTGGACCGATGAGATAGGGTTTCTAAACCATGGTATAGGGTATTCTTACTTGTTTTTCTTCTTATTTTTCTTCAATATTAATCTCAACGACAGTTTTTCTTAGATCATTTAAAATTTCTGCTGATATTCGACTGAAAAATTTATACACTGATACAACTGCAATCCCATTTAGCTGACTCTGAAATGCTGAACCAACAAAACTAATACACTTGTATTACACGAGATAGGTAAATACAAGTGTGTAGTTTTGTTTTTTATTTTATAAGTGAAATAAATCATAACAATTGATTAAATTTTGGTTTTCGTTTTATATACTATACAACTTAATTTATTAACATCGAATCATTTTCTAATTATAATCATTATCAACTCTAAAAAAAAAATTCAAATGGAGATAGTTGGCAATAAATTCGGTATCTATTTTCAATATTTGTTTTCTTTTCAGAAATAATTTATTCTAGCGACTAAAAAATTAAAAATTCCGTATATTTCTTAACCATATTTTTTAAACCATTTTTAAATAGAAAATACAAAATCATATAAATATATAACGAGCATTGTTTCTTTATTTTTGCAACAGAAAACTGAAAATACATTAAAAACTATTTAATATACGAACACGAGGATTATGCGCCAACAAAGTTTATTTTTTCTCTAAACCAAATGAATTTTATTAAGAATTTCGAAAATTATAGTTAAAGGCTTTATTTTTTGTAACAGTTATCTGAATGGTTTGTTTGTGGTAATACGTATATTATGCAAACTACTGAGTTTGTTAAATCATGTCCTATACTTTAAGAACTTAATTTTCTCCTATCTTAATTCAAATCATTACTAAATTTTTTTGGTTACAAGAAAAACCTAAATATATATGCAAATGGATTTTCAAACTCTTTTGTTAGTAAAACAAACAAAAAAAAATCAAATTTCAGTCAATAAGATTACGATTTCTTTAGTGCATTTAAGTTTTAATGGACGTTATTCTTCTACAAACATGTAACGTTGTTCAATAGGTTGTAACAACAAATTTTTTTTTGCACTTTTTACTTTAAATTATCGCTTAAATGATTCAATGGTTAATTTAATTTAAAGTTTTTAAAAACCTCAGGAAACTAGAAATTGCCTCCGATAAATAAATAAAGTATAGTAATTAAAGATTTTTTAAGTTGGATGTACATATGCTTTCAGTACATTTTTCTCAATTTAGAGTCACTATACATTTAGCTTAGCTTAATTAGCTTTTATACTTATTATATTTGTGATTGTGTTATATTTTTGCTGTTGAATTACTTGTTATACCTCAATATTGTTATATTTTAATAGTGTTGAACTTGTATGCTGTTGAACTAATTGTTGTATATTTATATTGCGAAATTTATAATGTTGATATACTTAAGGATTTTGGAATTAGCTGCAATAATTTTATAACATAATCTTTGTACCAATACACTTATACCTCATACCGTTTATGTCTTACTCTGTTTTTGTGATTGTATTGTGAAATAGAGTTTTATTCCACTGAGCGTATGAATGTTGACACATCAAAAAAATTATATATGGGACGTTTCATGTCAAGTGATCCAACTTTTGAAACCGATGTGTTCCGAACGGGATGAAATTTGGATAGAAGTTTAGACACAATTGTTCAACAGGAACGGTCAAGAACTCTCTGAGTTAGAGGGGAGCACAATCTGAAATTTTTAACAAACAGGTGTTTTTTCTCATCCATGTAACTTTTTACCTATAGTTATGATAGCTATTTCTTCAGTCTTTCGGGAAAAAAATTTTTAAGGAATAAAATCAAAAATTTTTTTTTACTTTTTTTTTTTTTTAAAGGATTTTTTTTGCTGAAAAGAAAGCTCAGGCTTTTTCCTTTAACCCGTATTCTCCCGAGTTATAAAATAATCATCCGATTATAATAATGTTTGATTCAGAGCATGTATAGGCTACCTTTAGTATATATATGAAAAAAAATTGTCATATCGGGTCCAGGTTTCCGGAAAATGGGTGTCGTCATATGACGAAGCTATGATAATAAGTGTACAAAATTTTGATATTGATTTTAGGTTTAAGAGATTTATTACTTCATTGGTCTGTCTTGTTTTAATACATTTGTTTACAAAAATTCATTAAAAATAAAAAAATAAATATTTTTATTTCTGATGATATGGAGCGACGCAATCAATGCACAAACCTATGTCACATTTTTGGCACTCTGTCCTTACAGTTGACTTACATTTATCTCCAGCACAGCATCTCTGCTTATTATTTTTTGTTTTTTGTATAAAGTGCATGTATTGATCATATCTTATGGAATCAGCTCCAGGCTGGGAATTCGGTTTTCTCCCCCCAGGTTTTGGTAAATTATTACTTGACATAAGATATGCCATTGCTGCTTCGCTACGGAAAGACTTTTGCTTGAGTTTGGGATCATGCTGCCTGGCTAAAAGCAAGCAATGACCACCACCATTTTTTACTTCGAATAGATATGCGGTCAGCATTTACGTTTTGATCCATTCGGTCAGTTCCGCCCATATTTTTGTTATAATTTTGTATGGAGTATGGAATACTAATATCAACATATTTTAAGTCTGACTTACTCCATCTTTTAGGTTTTCCCTCAGGATATGCAGAAAAAGCAGTTGAAGCTACTGCATTGTCTTTCCACCTAGTTACATAGAAATCTTCTTTTTGGTACTTTGCTATTGCAGTCTGTATGAAACCACTTTCTTTCTTTTTGAACGCATTTACATCTTCCAAACAACAATTGTTACCCAAACGATTGTTTCTTATGGTCCCGGTGCAATTGAAGCCTCTTTTTTTCATCTCTTTGAGCAAAGGAAATGTTGTAAATAAATTATCGCAAAAGAAATGGTAAGGTAGCGTGGATTTCGATAATGAATTGACCAATTTAAATGCAACAATGTGGGTGCACATTTTCCAAATTGGCTTTCCATTTCTTCATTACCCTGGTAGGTTTTTCCTTGATATGGTTCAAACGCAATAAGGTAGCCAGATGGTGTGTTTTGACACCAAATTTTATATCCAAAACGTATTGGCTTATTTCGGATGGCTTGCTTACAACCGTGTTTTCCAAAGTACTGTACCATGGCTTCATCGCGTGATATTGACTCCGTTGGTTGGAAGTGCTTCATGAAAGCTTTTTGAAGGTGAGATATAAGTGCACGTAATTTGCAGGACTTATCACTTTTGTCTAAATTGTCGTTGCTTTGAAAATGCAGGGACTTCATGATGGTATCGAATTGGTTTCTGCGCATTGAATTGCATACTGCATGGTTGCGCAAATCATCACCTGTACTCCAATAAAATGTTTTACTGGATAATTGATTATATCCAGAAACCATCAAAATTCCAAAGAAAGTTTTTAACTCCTTTGCGCTCAAGTTGACGAAACTCTGATACCTATTGCAAAATATCTGTAATTCACAATACCTTTTTATGCAAAAAAAAAACAGGCCAAATCCTTAGATTCACTAAAACAAAATGTAGGTATTGGTTGAAGTACCTGCCCGATATATTACCTTTCAAAAAGTATTTTCAGTATATAACCATGAGTTTCTTGTTTATTAAGATCACTTACGTATAATCTATCATGGAGGTTACATTAAAGTATTATTCACTTTGCAAAGTTATTTGGGAAAATCCTTCCGATTCTACTATTCATTCATCACGTTCGGAAAAAGTCTCGAAATTATTTTATACAATTAACAACACCTACGGTTTAAATGTGAGATCTGAAGATGTTGAAATTTTTTACAAAGCTTACAAAAGAAGATTTAGCCAACCGGGTTTATCAAAATCAAAGCTTATGACTAAAAATGAAGAATGGTTGAAAACGGGCCTCACAGTACAAAATGAGAAAAAGGACTACGAAAATGTTCAATCAAGGACAAAAAAGAAAAAACAAAAAGAAATCATTAGTTATTATTAGTGTTATTTCAACCACTTTTTATAATGATTGATGGGAAAGTAGCCAATGCTGTTACAGATATAACATCTACTTGGAAATGTAATATATGTGGAAAGAAAAGTTCTGAATTTCATAACAGTTGTGATGAAATTCCTATTAATGAAAATGCTTTAAAATTTGGAATATCACCACTTCATGCAAGAATACGATTTATGGAATATTGCTTGCATCTCGTATATGTTCTAAAATACCGGCAAATTCCAGGACAAGAAAATATACCAGTTAAAAATAATACTGATCTACACGCCATACGAAAAACTGAGAAGAAAAGAATTCAGGATGAATTTAAAATGCAACTTGGTCTTATTATCGATAAGCCTCTTTGTAGCTATGGAAGTTCAAATGATGGTAATACAGCAAGACGTTTCTTTGAAGATCCCGAAACTACTTCTTTGATTACTGGCATTGACATGGCTTTCATCGCACGGTTTAAAGTAATATTAGCTGTCATTTTTTTTTTTTTTTTTTTTTTTTTTAAGTAAACAAAAAATTAATGCGGAGAAATTGAAAATATATGCTAGTGGAACTAAGGAATTAATAATGAACTTATATCCTTGGAAGCCAATGACACCAACTGTACACAAAGTATTAGCTCATGAGAAAGAAATAATACAAAATAGCATCCTGCCCTTGGGAGAACTGACTGAAGAAGCACAAGAAGCAAGAAACAGAGATGTCAAACACTTTAGAATTTTTAATATAAGAAAATGTAGCAAAGAAGCCCAAAATTCCGATTTAATGGAATATTTATTGATGTCATCAGATCCAGTAATATACTAAATAAGAACAAATGGTTACCAAAATAAATCTTGAAATGATGATTCCGAAGCTATGGATATAAAACATCTTTTATCTTTTGATATTTCTGATTGTTTTGCAGAAAATAACTATTAAAAAACAATTGTTATGTAATTTTAAGCCTATTATAAAACAAATTAAAAAAATACTCATTAAAAAAAATTTAGTTATATTTGTTATTTAATAATGAAAACATCTTAGGCATTGGCTTTTTACCTGTTTTTTTTTTTTTATATAAATTCAGCATCAGAGTTTCGGGCAATTTTATGATCAGTTGAAACTCATTAGGTAAATATTTCATACACCATTAGCTTATAATTATACCGTTTATTACATCCATTAATCAGTAGACCAAAAATAACGCAGATCTTTCTCAAAATCGGTTTGTATATGTTGATGCATAAAATAAGTGACTTTACCGCACATGGTCAGGATCGGTCCAATTTTCGACGTAGATTTGGTTTATGCGGTTTTCTAAACATAATTAGTTGGACATAAGACCAATTCTCTAAACGTGGTGTATAGGGTATCGGTCTAGACAGACTATAATTTTCTAACTTGTTTTCTTAAGAAAGTGTACTTTCAAATGAAAATTTACCAGTTGGAAAGTACGAAAAGAAGATACAAGATACAAAAAGGTACACTCTTACACTTATGGCGGTTTCGGTTTCGTCTCATTTGATCCTTCTATCTCTAGTGGAATCCACAAACTATATTTTATATTCGTTGGTTTAGAATATACCATATGTGTAATTTGTCCCTTTTTTGCCGTTTTTCCTCCCCCTAGACGTTAGAATTACCGATAAATTCATCCATGACTGATGCCCACGTATTCGGTGGAGCCTGTGTACCAAAATTCAGAAGTATAAACTTATATGTTAAGAAAATTTTCCAAAAGATTGCCTCACATCTGATGTTTGTATCTCCAGTTGAATCCACATACTTTATTTCATATTCCTAGATTCGTTTGTTTAGAAGATAGCAAATGTACAATTTTTCCCCTTTTTTGCAATTTTCCTCCCCTAGGCGTTAGAATTAGCAATAAATTTATTCTGAACTGAAGCCCACGTATTTGGTGGAGTCTATATACCAAAATTCATATATATAGATTAATATATTAAGATGCAAAAAGATACAATTTCTACTTTTTTTTTATCCATTTTTGCCCCTTAAATGGCTGAATTTCGAAAAAATTAATCCTGAGCCAATAGTTGTTTCTTGGATGGCGTCTACACACCAAATTTCGTATTCCTAGATTAACGTATAATCATTATCCCCTTATTGGACGCTTCTAGCCCCTAAAGGCTCAAATTTTAAAAACTTTTTATTCTTGGTTGATGTTTGTGTCTCTGGTGTCTCTACATATCAAATTTCGTATTTCTAAATTACTTTGTAAAGAAGATACAAAAAGGTACTCTTTTACATTTCCGAGCCGCTTTTTACTCCCTTAGCATCCGAATTTCCAAAAGTTTTCTTCTCATCTGATGTTCTTATCTCTACTGGAACCCACATACGATAGTTCATATTCCTTGATATATTTTGTTTAGAAGAAACCAAATGTATACTTTTTTCCCTTTTTGGCCGTTTTTCTATCCCTGGACGTTAGAATTAGCAATAAATTCATCCTGGACTGATACCCACGTATTCCGTGGAGTCTGTATACCAAAGTGCATATACTATATAGATTAATATGTTAATTAGATTCATAAAGGTACCACTTTTACCCTTTTTTTCCGTTTTTCCCCTTAAATGGCCGAATGGCAAACAAATTTATCCTGGGCCAATATTTGTTTTCCGGATGGAGTCTACACACCAAATTTCATATTTCTAGATTCATTTCTTATAATTTTCCCCTTTTTTGTCCGTTTTTATCCCCCTAAATGTCGAATTTAAAAAATTTTTATTCCTGGCCGATGTTTGTGTCTCATATCAGATTTCATATTCCTAAATTAGTTTGTGAAGAAGGTGCAAAAAGGTACCATTTTGACCCTTTTTGGTCGTTTTTACCCCCCTAAAGATGTTTCTATATCTAGTGGAATCCACATATTATTTTTGATATTCCTAGAAGATACCATATATATTTATTTATTTAGCAGATACCAAATGTACACTTTATGCCCTTTTGGCCGAATTTCGAAAAAATTAGTTCTGAGCCCACATTTGTTTCCCGGATAGAGCCTACACACCAAGTCTCATATTCCTAGATTCATATGTTACTTTTCCCACTTTTTCGCCGCTTTTTCCCCCTTAATGTAAGAATTTTTAAAAATCTGTTCTTAATGGATCTTTACGCTGAGAGAGGAACATACAGTCCAAATTTGAAGCTTCTGGGTCGAATGGTTTGGGCTGGTTGATGATCATCCTCTCAACTCTTTTATATATATAAAAATAATTAGTTGGAGCTAAAAGATAAGGTCTCTAAATGCATGGTATAGGCTATAAGATATCTAATTTGGATAACTTAGATCAGTTGCTATGTCGGTAACTTGTGAGATAAACAAATTAATCCTACAGACTTATACACGCACTTTTGGATTTGATTGTCAATTGGGACAATTATTTCCTGGAAGTTTAATTGAAATCTGAAATGATCGGGTTTAAAATTTAAATGATAAGTAATAGTAGAACATGATAACGGTACTCGTGCGGCTTCAAATACATTGTATAGATCTGATAGACATGTGGTTCTCACAGGATGGTCCTACCTGCCTCAGGTGCTTCGTAGTACGAAAAGCCCTACTCTAATGGCGGCATTAAGAATATTCTCCACAACTTTGATATTTGTTTTACAGGTTTTGCGTGTAAATCTCAAGGCCATAGTCAATTTTTGATAGTAATACCGACCTCACTAATCTTAGCAGGCTGTTGGTGTGCACATGACTCCTTGGAGACGATAAATATTTGATGATGTTCAATCTATTTGTTAAATCTTTTTTTAAATAATTACAATGGTACTTAGAGCTATATTTACAATCGATATTTATACCTAATATTTTACAATGGTTTACATTTTTAATGGTGAAATTATTATGAACTATATTAATGCTATTGCAATTATGTTTCTTGCATAGATGCAAATGACTCGTTTTATCAAACGAGACGTTTGCGCCTGAAATTTTTGACCAATTATCAATAGATAAAAGGGTGTCTTGAAAGACCTGTTTAATTCTGTCATTTTGCTGTTCTTTAGCAATTACATAGAGGTCATCGGCATAGATGCAATGATCAACTCTTTTATCTGCGCTTATGATGCGACTTAAATCGTCAAAGGCGATAATAAATAGGGTTACAGATAATGGAGATCCCTGTGGGATTCCATTATGTAGAGGTACTATATTTGAAAATGCGTCGTTTACACGTACTGTAAACTTTCGATCTGTAAGCAAAGCTTTAATGAAATTGAACATTTTTGGACCTATTGCCCATTGTGAAAGTTTCCGAAGCACTATGTGGATACCAATTTTATCAAAAGCTTTTATAAAGTCAATTGATAAAATTGATGTATGTTTCCTGGTCGAGCGGTTTTTGCAAATTATATGATCTAAAAATAGTAGAGTATCAGTTGTGCCTAGACCCGGTTGGAACCCAGTTTGGTTATAAGACAGTAGATTGTGTTTTTAATTACCCACATTAAACGTCTAGAAATGATTTTCTCTAAAAGCTTAGTAATGCAGGGCAGGAGGGAGATAGGACGGTAGGAATCGATATTATCTATGGGTTTATTGTTCTTGTATATAGCAACTACTGAAGCAGTTTTGTAAAATTGTGGAATAATTCCTGAATGAAATATATTGTTGAATAAATTTAAAATTCGAGTTTTAAAGGTGTAGGGAAGATTTATGAGCATAGGATATGATATTTTATCTAGACCTGGTGTTTTGCCTTTGGAGGTAGTTAAACTATGGGCTAGTTCTTGCATATTAAAAGGAAGATCTATAACCTTAGATCTGGTTGGTCAATTAGTTACAACAAGTGATGAAAGAGCTTGGGATTTATTAGATTGAAAGTTTTGTGTAAAGTTGGAGTCTAGTGAACTTTCTGCCCAATAATTGGCAAAAGCCGTAGCTATTTCAAACGAATTTGTGATAGCACTGTTATTTATGTTAATTGAACCTATAGTTTGGGGGACAAATTTCCCGGTTAATTTACGAATGTTTTGCCATAAAACTGCTGATGTGGTGGATGGGTTTAGGTTTGCAGTGAACTCGTTAAACGATTTAATTTTCGCTGGTTTTTTAGCTCTATTGAAAATAGCGTTGTCTTTTTTATATTTAATAAGGTTTTGTGCCGTCATATTATGACGAAATTGCCTCCAGGATTCTTGCTTTACGTTTCTGAGTTGCTGAAGTTCTTGGGACCACCAGGGGACTGTATTATGTCTTTTTTTGTTGGAAGATATAGGAATGCTTTCATTAGCAGATATCCTAATTATCTTACTTATCGAAGCTGCTTCTTTGTTCACGTTATAAGAGGTAACAAAATTATCATTATAATGAGAAATTTTGCATTGATAAATATCCCAATTTGCTCTTTTGGTGTTAAATTTTGTAAGCTTGGGTCGAACTGTGTGGTTGTTAATAAGCAATTGTATTAGAATAGGATAATGATCGCTGTTATGTAGGTCCTCAATAACTTTCCATCTACACATTGGTATGATGGAGATAGAGGCCATTGTGAGGTCAATATGGGAAAAAGTGTTGTGTGTGCTCAGATGTGTTGCAGACCCGTCGTTTAGCGTGGCCAGGTTTGAGTTAACTAAAAAGTTTTCTATGGTTGTACCCTTTCTATTGGATGTAGGAGAACCCCATAAGGGGCTCCAAGCGTTAAAGTCGCCAGTTATAAAAAGTGGGGTCTTAATATTTGTAACCATATTATTGAGGTCAGAGGTGGATAATGAGTCAGCTGGAGGTGAATAGAAAGAGATAATGGAAAATGAAAAGGGCAAATTTATTTCCAGACCAACCAAACTGAAGGACTGGTTTGTATTTAGAATCTTGTGGGGTATATTTTTCTTAATAAGTATTGCAGAACCTTGTTTAGATGTAGTATTAGGATTAAAAAAATATCCAGTATATTGCCTAGGCGTTATTGGATTAAAATTTGGTTTGCATTTTGTTTCCTGCAGACATATTATGTCTGGATTTTTTTCCGATATAAGTAGTTGTAGATTAGTGTAATTGTTTATATATCCACGAATATTCCATTGTAGAATATTTATAACCATAATTGAGTTAAAGAGAATAGAAATAAATGCTTTAAAAATTTTGTTAAATGAAAAGGGTGTTGAGTGTTTTAATCTGACATTTCGTCTTCAGTCGCCATAAATTCAATTTGCTTCTCCGTATCAGAACTGAGTTCTGAAAGATCAAATGAGTGCTTTGGGGAGTTTGAGAGAGTCTTGTCGGCTCTCAGAGAGAAAGAGAATGTTGGTGTTTTTATTGTTGGTTGTGCTGTTGTTGATTGTACGTAGTTTTTGATTTTGATTTTATTTGTTGGGTTTTGTGAAGTTGAGGAGTTAGAAGAGGGATTGTTTTCAATAGCCTCGGTATGGTTATTTGCATTGACTTTGTCTATGTCAATTGTTAAATTTTTTATTGGGTTTGAGTGTAATGTAGGGAGTTTATTTTCAATTTGTTCTGTTCTAATAATGTTAGTGTTTGGTGGGGGAATTATTGCTTTTGGTTTACTGGTGGTATCAGTGTTGGTGGATTCGATAGAGGAGTAAGAGGTTGGGTCGATACTTTTGTTTTGTTCTTTGTGAATTGTTATTGCTTCACGCATAGAACATTTTTGTTTCGTTTTGATTTTCAAAACTTCTTTTTGTTGTATATATTTTGTACACTTATTGGAGGATGCGGGGTGATCTTCAGCACAATTTGCACAATAGGTTCTAATACATTCTGTTGGAGAGTGTGGGGGAAGATTTCAGTTGACGCATGAAGGGGAATTTTTACACCGTTTTAGAGTATGGCCTAATAGTTGACAATTTTTACACCTCATAGGGTTAGGGATATATTCTCGCACTTTTACTTTATACCATGAAATGTCAATCGATTCAGGGGGATTGTACAGATCAAAGGTTAATAACAAAACCCCAGAGGGTATTTTCTTACCTTCCATTACTTTTACATATTTGTATACATCAACAACTCCTTGAGTGTTAAGTTCGTCAATGATTTCTTTTTCAGGAATTTTCGATAAAAATGGTGCAAATATTGTACCTTTAGTGAAATTCAAGTGTTCATGTAATTTGCATACAATTGGGCATATACCAAATAATTCTTTTGCATTAATAAATTTATTGGCTGGTAAATTGTCTTTGACAAGCAGAAGAAGTTTACCATCTCTCAATTGGGAAATTGATAAAATTTCTTTACTGATGAGGTGAAGAGCTCTATGAATTGCGAAACAGGAATACTCAGAGAGAGGTTTTTTTTCATCGGCTGCAGCAATAACGACATATTTAAGGTTGAGGCGCTTTTGAAAGGGTAGCGCGGGGAACTCAATTTGAGAACCACCTCGATTTCGTTTTTTTCTTTTTTTTTGGGGACTATGGTCGGCTAGCAAAGCAAACCGGTTGTCCCCTATTAGAGGGGGCCCAGGGGGCATGTTAACAACTCAATTACAGATGATCACAGCGATAAACGACTGTGTTAAAAAGTGGAAGAGAAAAAGAAAAACTGGTTTTGCTGATTTAATTGGAAATTGAAAATTACACTACACTTGTACCCGATGCGCGAAAAAGAATGACTGTACACGTTGAGTGTTAGTCGGCGACTGATCATCAAATATAAACTCTCTATGACTACATTTAGTCGTAGTCCCCGTACAAAACTTCCTCCTTGTGGCTAATCGTCGCATTCGTTATCGAAATTTTTCGATTGAAATAATTTTTTTATTTTCCAAAATAAAATAATAGGAATAATTTTACTCTGTCACAGTTAACGAATTATGGCCCTAGATAAGAATAAAAGTGAAACAAATTCTGGCATTTGTCTGTCTTCTTTAAATAATAAACCAAAATATGTAATTTCGGTTGATTTTACTCGATATCGAATGCGGCGATTAGTCCCCTGATCTTTACTTACACTTATTAAGAAACAAACAATCTTAAATTTGGTTCGTATTTATTTCTTTTGTTACGAGATTTAAGGGACTTTGCTAAATCTATTCATGAAAGCATATGACAAAATAGGAATTTATACAGTTGTAGACTAACTAATTTCATGGAATTATGGACCTAAAATCATAAATTATAAAGTAAATTTCAATACCAACAGAGAATTTATCGTCCGCCTAGAAAAAAAAATATTCACAAACGTTTAACCTATATAATGGAGTCCCACAAGGATCACAATTGTCCGCAATTCTTTTCCTTGTAGCCTACAATAGACTTTGCGATATCATCTCTATACATAAAAGTGTCAACTTTTGTGCTTATGCTGATGATTTCAATATAATAATAAAATCAACTAAGGAAAAAAAAACCTACTACTAATATTAGAAACATAATCGATGATATTCTGAAATGGTGCGATGAATCAGGTGCCGTACTATCCAGTACAAAATGTCAATATATGCATATCTGTAGAAAACACAATTGCACATGTAACATGACTTCAGGTAACATTCAACTCACAGAAACTAATGCATTAAAAATATATTTCAATAAAACTCTCAAATGGAATACCCACATCGAATATCTAACCAAAGCTTTAGTAAATCGAGTTAACATCATAAAATGCCTATCATATTCCAAATTTAATCCTAACTCAAATATCCTCTTGAATATAATACAATCTTTGATTATATCGAAAATCAGGTATGGACTGTTTCTATATGGTAATGCATCCAAAACATCTTTGAAAAAAATTAACACAGTTATAAACACAGCCACTCGATGTGTACTTGGCGCACCTCGAACTACTCCAATTAATAACATAATGGTAGAAACCAATACGTTAGATATAAATCTTTTCTTCCAACTTGAATCAAAGAAAGTCTTAAAATCAATTGTACTCTGTCAGGATACTCCGTTACAAAAGTTTATCTCAAACTACACCAAATTAAAAAATACTTCTAAAATTAAATCGGCTCTATATAAAGCAAATAGTTTTTCCTCAGAATTCGATCTTCCAGTTCAAATACCCAAATTAAACAATTCGACACATCCTCCATGGCATTTACAAACTGAATCTATTGACTCGTCCCTCTCAGTACATAGAAAAGAAAACATTCCACCCTCCCAATATCGAATTATATTTCATGAAATTCGCAACAAGTATCATGACAGAACATTAATTTATACAGATGGATCTAGATCAAACGTTGCAGAATCCTTTGCGGTCACCCTAAAGGACAAAATAATTTCAAACTCGCTTCTTCCTAAATTCAACTCTAATTTTTCTGCCGAAATAATAGCAATATATAAAGCAATTGAACTCTGTCAGAGATCTGGTAAATTTTCTATATGCACAGATTCACTATCTGTAGTCCACGTCATCACCAACATTAATAACAACAATGTTTATGCAATCAATATTAGAAACTCACTGATTAAACTTTTTCTAAAAATTGTCATAGTTTGGATACCCGGTCACTCTCTAATCACAGGGAACGAACACGCTGATTATGCTGCAAAATTAGCCTACAAATCACCTTTACTATGACCATTAATATAAATTTTTCTGACATAAGCAAATCTGTTAAGGAACAAACACAACAAGAATCTCAACATCTGGAATTATATAAATAATTGGTATAAATCAGTTAACCCTTATAAAAATAAAATTTACTCTTGGTTGCCCGATAACAATACTATCAATCGTAAAGATATAATTATATTTGTAAGATTACGACTAGGTCATACCAAACTTACTCTTAGTCACATCATATCAGGTTGTGATCCCCCTATTTGTGATTGTAACAACAATAGTGCACTAAATATAGAACACTTCCTTCGTGATTGCCCCAAATTTATAAAAAAAAGAAATCAAATATTCTCAGGAACAAACCCGCTCACCCTATTATCCTCACCTTCAGCCACCTCCATTAAACAAATTATAAGTTATTTAAAAAGTATTAAATTGTATAATCATATTTGAATTATTCTTTTTTATTAATTTCACTATAAATTATGGCGTTATTTAAAAGTACTACCATTAAAAATTAAATCCAAATAATAACCTTTTTTGTAAATATTAATAAAAATTGTATAACTATAACTACTATATGCTTAGCTTAAGGCCTAGCTGCTATAGCTAATAATATAATATATATATATATATATATATATATATATATATATATATGTACATTTATGTAATAACTAAATTTTTGAATAAATAAATAAATCTAATATATATAAAAATGAGTTGGCGTGTGTTTGTGACAGCATAACTAAAGAACGGAGTGACGGATTTGGCTGATTCGTTTTTAATTTTGTTCACTGTTGTCCCCGAATGGTTTGTAGACAAAAAAATTTTCATAATTTTACATATATTTTTGCAAACAAAATCGCAATGTTGATTGCCTGCGCATACTACACGAGGTTATGATACGATTTGTGCAAAAAAACATATTTTGCAAAGAATTTTTAAAATTCTCATTTTAAAAAAAAAATTTTTAACATCAACTCTTATCTGAATATGCGTGAAAAAAACAAAATTGTAAGTAAAACCATTTTCCAATTATTTTCAAATGAAAAATATCCATTAAACTTCAAAATACTTATACACTCTCAATGTTTGTCATTCATTTGAAGTTTGTATATCCTACTGTGACAGCATAGTGCTAGCTAGTGCTCCAGCTGATGACTACTTTTATTAGATATTTTTCAATACCAAAATATTTGCTTTTACAGTCAGAAGTTGTTTTACGTCCGAATAAATTAATAAGTTTCGGTTATATTATAATAGTGATTTTGTTTTCAATTAACTTTAATAATAAGTGAGTGAGATACCGCCAATCAGACGTAGGAACATTGGTCGCAGAAGCCGTACGGCTACAAGCTCAAGAAATTCTCGAGTTATTGAAAGTCCTGAACATCGAGCAAATCGGATTGAGAGGAACAGCCAACGGATATTAGAATCCCGATTAATTCAGTCACATGAAGATCGAGCTATACGAAATGAAGATAATCGAGAGTACATACATCTTCGGGATGCTATCACCATAGATGGCAATGAAAACAATGTCGGTAGATTGCAGATTTTGCCGGCAACGTATATTGGAAGTCCGCGACACATGCATGAATATGCACAAGATGCGATGTCGTATGTTCGCCAATACGGTCCTCCGGATCTATTTAAAACATTTACATGTAATCCACAATGGGATGAAATAAAAGATCTCTTGTTTCCCGGTCAATCATCGGTACATCGACATGACATAACTGCACGAGTCTTTAGACAGAAACTAAAATCACTGATGCATTTTGTGGTGAAACTTAGAGTGTTTGGAGAAACGTGTTGTTGGATGTATTCCGTCGAGTGGCAGAAACGAGGTTTACCCCATGCACATATTTTAGTTTGGTTAAAAGAAAAACTAAGACCTGATGAAATTGACGATGTCATATCAGCTGAAATTCCCGACAAACATATTGATCCTCAATTGTTCGAAGTGGTGACTAAGAACATGGTTCATGGACCATGTGGGTCATTCAACGTAAATTCACCATGCATGATTGATGGAAAGTGTTCCAAACGTTATCCTAGAGCATTCACTGCTGAGACAGTAACTGGAAATGATGGTTATCCTTTATATCGGCATCGATCAACACAGGACAACGGAAAATCTGCCATTGTGAAAGTAAACCGTCAAGATATTCCAGTTGACAATCGATGGATCGTCCCATATTCACCATTATTGTCGAAGACGTACAAAGTACATATAAATGTAGAATATTGCAATTCCATCAAATCCATTAAATACATATGCAAATATGTGAACAAAGGAAGCGATATGGCTGTTTTTGGTGCAGCTGCAGAATACGCATACGATGAAATCACACAATATCAAATGGGCCGTTATATCAGCCGCAATGAAGCTATTTGGCGGATTTTTTCATTCCGAATTCATGAAAGATATCCAACTGTGGTTCATTTGGCAATTCACACGGACAACGTGTATACTTCAGACCCGAGAATGCCTTACAAGCAGCTGAACGACCACAACCTACTACATTGACAAGTTTCTTTTCAATGTGCCAAACAGATGCATTCGCCAGAACATTATTATAATGCGAAATGCCAAAATATTACACTTGGAATAAGTCTTCAAAAACTTTTCAACGTCGCAAACACGGCACTCCCACTGATGGTCATCCAAATGCGTTCTCCACAGATGCTTTGGGACGCATTTACATAGTGCATCCTAATAATGATGAATGCTTTTATCTCCGTTTGTTGTTGGCGAATGTTCGTGGACCTACATCATTTGAGAATTTGAGAACGGTCTATGGTCAATTGTGTGGCACATACCGCGAAGCTTGCCAACACTTGCGATTACTGGACAATGATACTCATTGGGATCATACACTGGCTGATGCAGTACTTTCATCGCATCGACATCAAATACGAACTTTATTTTCTATTATCATATCGAAATGTTTTCCATCAAATCCCATCGATTTATGGGTAAAATACAAGGATGATATGACGCAAGATATTCTTCATCGAATGCGTGCCATTACACAACATCCTGATTTGTCGATATTACACGAAATGCATAATGAAGCATTAATAATGATTGAAAACCAGTGTTTGATGATTAACAAAGTTCTGATACAATTAGGTATGATTTCACCAAATCGTCCGATGCACGCTGTGTTAAATCAAGATTTACATAGAGAGAATCAATATAATCGCGAGGAATGGCAGATAATGTTCAATCGGACATCGAGAAACTTAATCCCCAATAGAAATATACCTACGATAAAATAATGAAAGCCGTGAACGATGGAACTGGTGGAATATTTTTTTTGGATGCTCCTGGAGGTACAGGGAAAGCATTTTTGATTTCATTGTTATTAGCAACTATAAGATCGCAGAATCACATTGCACTTGCCCTCGCATCCTCAGGTATTGCTGCAACTTTATTGGATGGCGGTCGAACTGCGCATTCGGCACTTAAACTGCCATTGAACATGCAGATTAACGACCAACCAACATGCAACATATCGAAGACATCCGGAATGGCAAAAGTCTTGCCACAATGCAAACTGATTGTGTGGGACGAGTGTACAATGGCACACAAAAAATCATTGCAGGCTTTGCAAATAATGCTACAAGATCTGCGAGATAATTGAAATCTTTGTGGTGGTGCCCTGATACTGTTGGCAGACGATTTTCGCCAAACATTACCGGTAATTCAACGGTCAACTGCAGCTGATCAAATTAATGCATGTCTAAAATCTTCCAATTTGTGGAAACATGTTACAACGCTGAAACTCACAACAAATATGCGAATCCAATTGCAAAACGATTCCTCAGCAGATGTTTTTTCGGTGCAATTATTGGATATTGGAAATGGAAAAATTCCCATCAACGTTACGACTGCTTTAATAAAGTTACCTAATGACTTCTGCCATTTCACTGAATCAAAAGAAGAGCTAATTCATTGTGTGTTCCCCAACATTTCGCAGCATTACAGGAATCACGATTGGCTAGGAGAACGAGCAATATTAGCCGCTAAAAACAAAGACTTCGATGAGATAAATGCAACGATTCACATGGCCATTGAAGGACTAATAGTGTCTTACAAATCAATTGACACTATCGTGAATCAGGAGGATGTTGTGAATTATCTAACAGATTTTTTAAATTCAATCGAGTTGTCCGGTTTGCCACTACATGATCTACAGTTGAGGGTTGGATCCGTAGTTATAATGATGCGTAATATCAATCAGCCTCGACTTTGCAATGGCACAAGACTTATTGTCAAAAAACTTATGACAAACGTCATTGAAGGAACAATTCTGAAGGGAAAGTACAAGGGGGTAGACGTACTGATCCCGCGAATACCAATAATTCCTAATGATTTGCCAGTCGATTTCAAACGCCTTCAATTTCCAGTTAGACTTGCATTTGCAATGACCATTAATAAGGCGCAGGGACAGTCTTTAAAAATTTTTGGCATGAATTTGGAGTATCCATGCTTTTCTCATGGCCAGGTCTATGAGGCATGTTCTCGAGTAGGCAAACCATCGGCGTTATTTGTTTACGCTCCCGACAGACAAACAAAGAACGTTGTACATTTGAAAGCGTGGCAGTAATTTAAAATCTCAATTAAATTGACTTTATTAAAATAATCATTAAAAACTTAACAAAAATAATATTTAAAGCATTCTTTTAAATAAACATACTTTTGTAACACAATTATTTTCTCAATTTAAATATTTAAATACAGAACCATCTATCCTGAAAATTATAAATTTTTTATTTACCACCTTTGAAGACAGGACGAAATTTTCCGGGTCAGCTATTGTATATATTACAGCACTTGAATAAAATGAAAAAAAAAAATTCTGTCTCATTACAACTATAATTCAGGGGTAGCGAAGCGCACCGGGTCAACTAGTAAATAAATAAATATTTATGAACATTTAATTTGTTGTCATATTCCCTATACAAAATTATTATTCGATATGAGTTTTGCGTATCTGCAGGCCAGAGACTTAAAGCATGTCACTTAATGTTTATGTTTATTTTTGATGTCAATGTGGTTTTAGTAACGGGCCGTAACTTCCTGTAACTTCTTTCTTGTTTGAAAAAAAAAGGAAGAGTATGAAAAATCGAGAAAATATTCGATATCCTACTTCTCTTTCCACTTCTCTTAGATGTGAAACTTTCAGACTTATGTATATGAGACTCCCGATTACAACATTTGGTAACAGATAATTTTTCAATACACCCAATTGGACAAACAAGAAAATTCATTTAGGTTTAGTTTATTAAAAAATTTAATTTGTGTATGTCCAAAAACACTAAAAAATTGACAATTTTTATTAATATATTTATTCATTTTATACCCAAACTGATATGTGCATTTGACACTTGTCAAAACAAAAAATAAAATGAATTATAGAGCATAAAAGAAACACATTTTAAGCTCATAAATATCATTCACATGAATCTTTTCGGAAGACCTCAGGAGTAAGTGTGTTTTAAGTATTTTTTTTGGGTTGTGTGTGTGTGTATTTTTAATACAAAAATAAATATATATATGTGTGTTTGCGTTGTTTTGTAGTGTTGTTGTGTGTAAGTGTGTTAAATAATGGCGCCCTCATAACGTTTTGTCATTTTGATGAGTCTCAAGTCCCTTTTTCAAAGCCACACATAACAGATAGTCATACAGTTTCATTATGTTTATTAGTCATGAAATATTTCTTCTTCATCCTTTTTAGCCCCATTTCCCCATAGTCATTTCAAAGGAACGTTCAAAAATTCGTATCTTAACCACAGACATTTATAAACACTGTGCTGTCGTATGAAATTCATAATCATTATAAAAATTTGGGTTAAGATTTTGTTTTTCAAAGACAACTGCTTGCTTAAAATTATATATACTCTTGTGTCCTTGTGTTTACAACAACATTTGACATTTGACCAGAGCTAGACAAGAATTAATTATTTAACTTTCTCTGCAAGGAATTTAGTTACGACTTTAATAACAATCAACAAGGTTGCTTTTAAAACAGCTTTTACCACAAAATATATGTAGTAAAAATTTATTTTGTTGTCTGCATTTATATTGAGTTAGACACTTTAACAAACTACTTTAAAATTTTGCTTTCAGTTCAACTAAGTAAATTCTTTGATTTAAGTTCACTTTTAATAATTTTTAACTCTATTTAATAAATGCAACTCAAATTTTTTAAAATGCAGGAAGAATTTATGCACCGATATCCTGTTTTATATTAACCCTCTAACACTGGATTCTAACATACTGAATGAAATATGTTCAAATAATTTTTTTTATAGTAATTATGACCTCCTAAGCTTAAATATGTGATCAGATTTGTATTATCATTTGTCGTTTAGACACTATAGCCGATATAAGTAATGCCGTCCTTTTGGACGGCTTGGGGTTTTACGCAAAAAAAAAACAAGCAAGCAGAAAACATAACAGAAATTCAAAATTCATTTTTATTTGTTTAAAACTAGCTAAATAATGAGAATAAAATAATGTATAATGACTTAGTTCATGCATTTTAATTAAAGTTAGTTAACTAATTTTAAAAAATTTGTTAATTTGTATGATGATATTCATAAAAACAATTTTTTGTACTGGAGGCACATAAATGTATTCCACATTTTGAGCAAAAACATTGGGTTACAGATTTTTTGCAATAATTGCAAGTTTTTCTGCCGTCCTTCTGCTTAGCCACTTCGGGAAGTGACCCGTATTGTCATAACGAATGTTGTCAGATGGGTTCTTAGCTTTAGACCTCGTTTTATACTACTGAAGTCAGGGTCTGTAGGTGTAGATGCTCTCGGTCGGCCAGTAGAACGTTTTTGCTTGTATGATATAAGTCCAGAGGCTATTTTTTCTCGGAACTCAGGTAACTGAAGCAAGTTTTTGGTGCATTGCCGCCATTATCAATCATTTGTGAATGTATTCTTCAATACAAAACGTACGTATGCATTTGTTACGGCCATATCAATAAAATTATAAAAGAGTCGAGTCATTGCATCGCGAGTCTTTGCTCGTATGTGGTAGCGGCCCATAAGACCGTCCATCATATCCACGCCACCCATGTGTCTATTGTACTCCCGTATTATTTGTGGACAATCAATATCAATATATTTCTTTATTTTCCTGTCATAACGGGAAGATTTAGACATCTGTGAAGCTGGATTCAACCTAGCAAATGGTTTTACCCCAAAATATGTTGATAATAACCTTACACTCTTGGTGTCTTTCCATAAAACGTTACTGATATCCACGCCATAGGCAGAACCAACATATTCCGCTGAAAACCCTCTTGGTTCGTTCTTTATTATACTATCTTGCGGCAGCTTGCAATTTGGAATTCGATTAACTCGCACAGTTCCCAAACTGTATATACCTTTAGCACGCAAATAGATCATAAGTGGTAATGTTGTATAAAAATTATCGAAGTATACAATGTGGTGCTTAAAATTGGGAATGGTTTGCGTCAACCGAACCACAACGTTAGCTGCACTCCCAAGATCAGGATTATCTGGCAGTATAACATTGTCGGCTGCGCCATTATACACTTCAAAACGATACGCATATCCGAATGAATCACATAACACAAATAACTTAATTCCCCATTTGTGTGGTTTGTTTGGCATGTATTGTCGTAAATGGTGCTTTAGTTTGGTGCTGCACATTTGTTCGTCAACACACAGTCGAGCCTGCTTTGGTACGGAATCAAATCGCGTATTAAGTTGGAGTGCTAAATTACGGATACGGAACAAGGGATCGTAACCCGGTTGTCCTTTCTGGATTCTTGTACTCTCATCTTGGAAATAAAGATACTGCTTTATCAGCTCAAAGCGTGTACGGGACATTGTATTTTTAATAGGTGTGAATGCGTTTTTGGCCCAATAACATGTTAGGTTTGGGTAACGATAAACGGACATATATATGAGAATACCAATGCAATGATAAAGTTCGTCAACATCAACTTTAAATTGGCTGCTGATATTTTTCGTCAAAGCAGGATGATTAGATGGTCCACTATTTTCTATAATTGGTAATGGTGAGCGTGGTCTTTTTGACTTTGGTGTAGATGAGCTTGGGGTTGATGCAAAAACTTCAGCTATTGGCATGCTAACAGGTACAGCTTTCGATACTGAAGAAGATTTTGAATGACAATCCAGTCCACTTAAATTTACAGATAATTCCAATTCATTATTGAAAAAGGCATCGCTATCATCCAAATTTTTTAATATTTCTGAGATGCACCTATCTTCTTCTGCATTAATTTTATTGTTCTGATTTATTTCATTTCATGGTTCACTGTATGAACTAATTTCATTTTCTGGAGTAATTTCATCCAGGGAAATTTCTGAATCGCTGAAGTCATCATCGGAACTTGAATTAACTTCTTCGTCCGTTTGTACTGAATCTAACAAATCCAATACCTGATCTTCTGTCAGTTCCGATAACTTGTATACTTTTCGAAAATTAACATTTATGATTATCTAAAAGAATCTAATCTAATAAAATCAAATACTAAATTTATGCGTTAAGCCCCATGCCATCCAAAAGGATGATATAGGTTTTTTACTTATAAAAACCAAAATATCAATTATTTTCACTTTATTTTTTCACATAATGTACATTCAATATCTTACCTTTATTGAAAAAAATTATTGTCTTCGTTTAATTACTTTTAATTAGTTTAATTCACTTTTTTAGATGCCACTTCACAACAAGCACCTGTTTGTGCAAACTTTTGGTAGTCACTGACAAAATCCAATTACAGATTCTAAGCGAAAAATCGTACGTCAAAAGAATATTGTAGAAATATGTTCTCTAGAGTGTTCTTCCCCAAATTAATTTTAAAATTTTTGCAAAATGTTACTCTTCTTGAAGTAATGTCGATTTAAGCTATATCGTCCTTAAGGATGACTTAAGTGTTAGAGGGTTAATCCATTTATGAGTATAATGGCAACAAATATTAGTTATGAAAAGAGGATTGGAATAATAATGAGACAGAAGAGAGTAGAAAATTAATTTAAAAGATTCCGTATTAAATTTAGCAAGATTTTCTATTGTATAGATAACAAAGTATTTCATTTTATTTCGGGCACTTTAACATTGTGCAATGACTTTTATGGTGCCAAAAGATTAAAAGTCATAATTTTTTGGAAAACCCTTAATTCTTGGGCATTCTTCGCAAAAAAGAGAATACTGCTGTTGGAGTTGTGATATAAATTGTTCTAAAACTTTTTGTTTTTATAAACCCCATCCTCACAATACTGTTTATCATAAGTATTTTTTTATGAGTCTCAAATGAAACAAGTGAGTTAAGGGATAGTAATTTAATGGTGATAAAATAATACTAATATACTATTCTTCTTAGAAAACATTTACAAAATGAATGAATATTGTTTGGAGCATTTTTATTGCTAACTTGTAGAACAGTGTCAAAGCCTTATTGGGTAAAAGACTGTTTTTGTCATTGTAGAATAATTGGCAGATTGATAAAATCACAGATAGAATATTGAAAATCCACACTTAAAAATATTTCTTCGAAAGTGGAAGTCTGTTTAGGATGGTTGACCATGTGATACTCAATTTAATGAATAAGACTGAAGTAGTTCAGTCCGACTATTCATAGAGAATAAAATTTTTAAATCGAATTGTTCTCAAGTTGAACAACTGAATTATATCAACAAAAATTTATTACCAGCAACAAAAATTTACTAGATATCAAAATGATAATAATAAACAATTCGCAGCTCGATTATTAATAAATTCGGAAGCCGCTCTGAACATGTTTTCTATGTGGACGTTACTGATTTGGAAAACGGTTATACGTGAGATATAGAAAATAACCACTAACCAGATGTGAGTGAAATTTTGGTGTTTTTATTAGCATCAGCTATGATATAACTACACATTAAAAAGTTTTGCTTTAATTTTAAATCTCAACGGTTTTCATTATATACTATTTTGGAATTAAATTTAATATTAATCCCGAAATAGTTTTTATGTAAAACAAAAAAAAAAAAAAAAAAAATTGTGCGAATTTTTTAATGGAATAAACCAAAATTTGAATTTAAATTTTCCATTTAAAAAGTCGCTTACATGTAATACCGAAATTGGCATTAGAAATTAGTCTCAATTTATTTTATAACTTTAACTTTTATTGGAATGCCTAAATTGCATTAAAATTCTCTCTTTTATTCCTTCAAGTTTAAAAACAACACTTAGCAAAGAACATGAGAATTAAAGCTCTCGTATTTCTTACAACGAATACCGATAACTGTATTAAAGAAATACATTTTAAAACCAAGTGGTTTAAAAGTATTAAATTAGCTTATTCATACAAAGAAAGAGCACAGGTAAAGTATGAAAATGTATGTGAAAGTCAAATGTGGTGGACAATTTATTATTGTTAAAATTTGTGAACCAGAAAGTGAGGAGCTCACTCTAAATGGAATAATAATTTCAAGATAGAACAAGCTTTCTTTCACCCATACGGTTTAAGGGCAACAAAATCTGTCTTATGTCTGTTAAGAGATTAGGGTTATTTTTATATGAGTCTTTTTAAGTTCATTTAAGCCTATCCTAACTTAAATCAAATATTTTTCTATTAAACTTTAGTTACAAACAAGGTGAATTTAAATATAGAAAGAAAAGAACTGAAATTTAAAAATCGGGACGATTTCGAAATTGAATTTGATGAGCTGCCAGTAACTATTTTATAATATAGAAACATTTTTTTTTATAGAGTTTTGCTTAGATGCAACAACATCAACCAACAGGCACAAACATTAATAACACAGTACAACACCTGATTTTGGGACTAACTTCTGACAATTGTACCTGAAACTAGCCCCAAATATAAGAACTTCTGCATCATTCGTTTTGTCCAGTTGGCTGCCATTATAATTTAACGGCCATACGAATTTTTTTGCTCAATGTGGATTTTTATCACTTTTTGTACATTTTAACACGGTTACAACTCGGTAACCGTATGGTATATCTCTTTTATGTCTGAAACAAAATTGTAGATATTGAACAGGAGAAAAAAATCGGAACAAACTTACCCGGAAAAAGTGCATCTAGTGCCTTAAAAATCGCACTTTTTTTTGCTAAATAACTGGATTGCAAATCCACAAATATGCTGTTTTTTTTTTGTAAACTTTATGTTGCATGAAAACTAAAATTCTGATTCATACTACAGCTATTCTTACACAGAAAATATGATATTTTTTTGTTGTTATCTGTGCATGGAAACAAAATTTAGAACATTTTCAATTATTGTCAATATCGAACCTCGTTGAATTTGACGCTTGTGTTTCTGATGATATTGTTTTCTTCGTAGATTGTTCATATTCATGGTCTGAGTCTGCATCATCATACGAATTAGACATAATATTCAAGGGCATGTTTTCTTCAGTGTGTCCACCAATTTCAGTGTCATCTCCATCTTCAGTGCTTTCATCTTCAAACTGCATAATTTTAGAATTACACCAACAAACCTCCGCAAGCAATGCATTTTTGCGATTTGTAAGGCACTGGATGCACTTTTTTCGGGTAGGTTTGTTCCAACATTTTTCTCCTATTCAATATCTACAACTTTGTTTCAGACACAAAAGAGATATTCCGGACGGTTACCGAGCTATAACCGTGTTTAAATATACAAAAAGTGATAAAAATCTACCTTGAGCAAAAAAAATTCGTATGGCCATTAAATTATAATGGCAGCCAACTGGACAAAACGAATGATGCAGAAGTTCTTACTTTTCGGGCTACTTTCAGTTGCAATCCTCAGAATGGAAGCCCAAATCAATGAGCTGAAAAATGTTGTACTGTGTATGGTAAGTGTAAGGTATTGTACTTATACATAGCTGATTAAGGAGTATAACAAAACACGCCTATTGTCTTACATTTAATACAACCACGATTGTATACTGAACACACCCAACCGAGTCATATGTTTTTGATGTTAATAAATGAGAATTGAATTTGGTCATTCGTTGAGTGGCTGTGAACAAGATCGTGTCTACTTTATTTAAAAGGTAAATACATTACAAATTGGCGACGAGGATACAAAAGCAAGAATATTAGACTTGGTAAAATGGCGCCTGTAGAAGCGACAGAAGCAAAGTTTTCAGTGATTCACACATCGAATGTACCAGAATTTTCACCAGCAAATGAAACATGGGCAATCTGGTTAGAAAAATTACAAATTCACTTTTGTGAGATAGATTGCACTGCTGAAAATACAAAAAGAGCAATACTCTTAAAATCAGTGGGAGCAGAAGCATACAGTTTGCTGTACAATTTATGCAGTCCGACCAGTCCTGTATCAAAATCATTTAATGAACTTTGCAACATACTCGAGACACACTTCACGCCGCCAACGATTGTCTTTCATGAGAGAAAAGAATGTTTACAAATGTCCATGCACAGTGCAGAAACAGTTGCTCAATGGTTTGCCAGGGTAAAAAAACAAGCAGTCAACTGCAAGTTTAACATATATTTGGACGAGTTCCTAAAAAGCCAATGTGAGGAGAATGAAAACATCTCAGTTGAGCAGGCATTCTAGAAGGCAATTATAGCTGAAACAAAAATGGCGGCAAAGACGAGTGAAGTAGATTTTGTTAGTGGAAAATTCAACAATTCACATGGAAGCAACAGAGGTTATGTCAACAAAAACAACAACAAAAGCAAAGGGTATGATAGGAATGACGGAAAATGGGACAACGGCGGTGGCAAACAACAACAACAACAAAGCAACAACAGCGATACAAATTGTTCACATTGTGGTGGTCAGAATCACATTTCTTCAAGGTGCCGTTACAAGGATAGCAAATGTTTTTCATGTGTCAGAATTGGACATTTAAAATACGTCTGCAGGCGAAATGGTGAAAGTTCTGTTAAGTTTCTTTCTGATGATTATGATGTTGTAAATGATGATTATGATACTGTAAATGTAAATTATTCTGTTTTCAATATAGGTGGCTGCAATTCAAATGAGACTTATAAGTTACCTGTGTTGATTGATGGCACTAAAGTTGAAGCTGATTGCGATACTGGGTCACCGTGCACTTTGATTTCTCACAAGTTTTGGAACCGGATCAAGCGAAATAAACCACTAAGACCGTGCGTAACAAATTTTGTAACATATAGTGGCGAAAAAATTAATATATTAGGTGAGTATTGTGCATGTGTAGAGTATCAAGGAATTAAAATAGATATTACAATAGTAGTGACCGACTGTAATCGTGATAATCCACCATTGCTAGGACGTAATTTTTTAAAACCGTTGCGTTTCGATTTAGTTCAGGTTAATGCAGTTTCAACCGAACAATACTCATCAGTCATAAATGAATTAAAATGTGAATTCAGTGATGTATTTAAAGAGGGTTTAGGTAAATATAATGTTAAAGAAGTGTCGCTGCTCATATCGGAAAATGCACAGCCAATATATTTTAAACCTAGGCCATTACCACTAGCATGGAGAGCCAAAATTGAAGATCAATTACGTGATAAAAAAAAAGATGTGCTTGAAAAGGTAGATTCATCTAATTGGGGAACTACTCTAGTACCTATTTTAAAACCTGGCGGAAATATACGGATTTGTGGAGACTATAAGATAACAATAAATAAGTTCTTAAATGATTTTCATTACCCGCTACCAAGAATAGATGAAATTTTTACATCGTTACGGGGGGCGAACTTTTTACAAAGCTTGATCTATCAAGTGCGTATAATCAGTTGGTTTTCGACAAGGAATCACAAAAATTGTGTACTTGGAGTACACACATAGGAGTTTTAAGTATGAAGAGATTGCCATTTGGTGTAAAACCGGCCGCTGCGATCTTTCAGAAAACAATGGAAGATCTGCTTAGAGGGGTAGTTGGGGTAGTTGTCTATCAAGATGACATTACTGTCACTGGAAAAACTTTGCCAGATCATATTCAAACACTTAGAATGGTGCTTCATAAATTAAATCGGCTGGTTTAAAATTAAATTTGAATAAATGTGTTTTCTTTAAAGAAAAGATTGATTATTTTGGCTTTGTGATTGACAAAAATGGTCTCAGTAAGAACAAAGATAGAATTTCAAGTGTTCTGAATGCGCAAGTACCCTCAAATGTAACAGAAGTTAGGGCTTTCATAGGAATGGTTAATTACTGTTCGAAGTTCATTCCTAATTTTGCTCAAAAACTCAATCCTCTGTATGGACTTTTGAAAAAGAATGTAAGATTCATTTGGTCAAATGAGCGCCAGAGGGCGTATGAACAAATAAAAAACAAGTAAGAAAATTATAGTCGGTCTAGACCGACTATACGATACCCTATACCATGCGTTTAGAGACCTTATCTCTTAGGCCCAACTAATTGGATATAGAAAATAAGCATAAACCAAATTTGAGTGGCATTTTTATTAATCTTTTTGGCTGCAGATATGAAAAAGTTCATATCGGTGGCTATGTCTATATGGGGTCTAGGTCCAAAAATGGACCGATCCTGACCATGGTTGGTAAAGTCTCTTTTATTTTGCGAAAATATATACAAACAAAATATGAGATGAATTAGTGCAATATTTTTGTTTTTTGATAGATTTAAGTGAAGATCGGGAAGCAGCTCTATATGGGGCCTATGACCATGAGTATTCCCATAGGGACCTTTTTTGGACTATTCATTAGTGGATGTAATAAACACATACAAACCCAATTTGACTAAGATTTGTATGATAATTTGGATCTTATGGCAATATATGTTGATTTCATAGGGGTCATTTGTATGGGCGCTAGGTCTGAACATGGACCGATTCTCACCAATTTCAATAGCGTTTATCCCATGGCCGATAAAAGATCAAATACCAAATTTCATCAAAATATATTGATATTTGCGACCTGCAGTTTGATTACAAGCTTTACATGGACACACAGACGGACGGACGGACGGACGGACGGACATCGTTAAATCGAATCAGATAGTTATTCTGATTCGATCGGTATAATTAAAGATGGGTGTAGGTCAAATATTTTTGGTTGTTACAAACAGCAGCACAAAGTCATTATACCCAAACCACATAGTGGTATAGGGTATAATGAAATCACTTCTGATGATGTTCTTGTTCATTTTGATCCAAACCTTCCAATTATACTCACGACAGATGCCAGTAACAATGCAGTAGCTGGTATTTTATCACATAGATTTCCAAATAAAGATGTTCGACCTATAGCATTTATTTCGCGTGCATTGCCAAAAAGTGAATTAAATTATAGCACCATTGAGAAGGAGGCATTGGCAATCGTATATTGTGTGACAAAGCTCAAACAATATTTGCTTGGTCACCATTTTATTTTAAAAACTGATCATAGACCGCATTTAGCGCTTTTCGGTGAGAATAAGGGTTTACCAATTTTTGCTGCAGCAAGGATGCAAAGGTGGGCGTTTATAATGACGGGATTTAATTATTCGATAGAATATGTTAAAGGAATATGTAATGACGCTGACAGCTTATCACGAATTCCACAAGTTGAAGGTACAATTAATACGAATGAGACAATTTATATCAATTATGTTGAAAGTGATACCCAAATAAATTTGAGTTTTAAAGACATTGCTAAATACACGCGCAGAGATCCTATTTTAGCAAGGGTGGCTGAAGCAATAAGTATCGGAAATGTTAAAAGTTTGAAAGGGGATGAATTTAAATCGTACTTTCAGAAGGATCTAGAATTGACGGTTGAAAGGAATTGTGTTATGTGGGGTTATAGAACGATTGTACCCACAAAATTAAGAGTTCAGGTGTTATCCGAGCTTCACAAATCGCATCTAGGTATTGTTAAAACTAAGGCATTAGCACGTTCGTACGTTTGGTGGCCTCATATAGATGACACGATTGAGCTGATGATTAAGAATTGCAAATCCTGCCAACCACTTTTACAGAGTCCTGAAAAAGCAAGACTCACTCCGTGGAATCCAACAGAAGTGCCTTGGAGTAGAGTAAATGTTGACTATGCTGGACCCGTCAAGGGTTTTTACTTCTTCATTATCATCGACTCCTACTCGAAATGGACAGAAGTGTTTTTAACAAGAGAAATCACATCAAAATATACAATTAGTAAGCTGAATTTGAGCGATTTTTATATATGAATAATGTTAAATATATTCTCACGGCGCCGGGTCACCCTGCCACAAATGGATAAGTGGAGAACTTTGTAAAAACACTAAAAAAAATCGGTTTAAGCAATTTTAAACGACAAAAACTGTTCAGATTTAGAATTTGCTTTAAACAATTTTCTTTTTGATTATCGAAACAGTCAACATTGTAGTACGCAAGAAACGCCATCAAAATTAATTTTAAACAGAACGGTCAAGACGCGATTTAGTTCCTTAAAACCTCCATCCACAAGAGAAAAGTTAATGGAAAGTAATGAGAAAAATATAATTAATTACAAAGGCAAAAGAGAGATTGTATTTACGAAAGGTGAAGCTGTATTAATACGGGATTATCGAAATCCAAATAAACCCAGTTGGTCACAAGCTATTATTAAACAAGTAAGAAAATTATAGTCGGTCTAAATCGACTATATGATACCCTATACCATGCGTTTAGAGACCCTATCGCCTAGGCCCAACTAATTGGATACAGAAAATAAACATAAATCAATTTTGAGTGGCATTTTTATTAATTTTTTTGGCTGTAGATATGAAAAAGTTCATATCGGATGCTATTCTATATGGGGACTAGGTCCAAAAATGGACCGATCTTGACCATGGTTCGTAAAGTCTCTTGTATTTTGGGAAAATATATACAAACCAAATTTGAGATGAATCAGTGCAATATTTTTGTTTTTGGATAGATTTAAGTGAAGATCGGGAAGCAGCTCTATGTGGGGCCTATGACTAAGAGTTGTCCCATAGGGATCTTTTTTAGACTATTCATTAATGGATGTAATAAACACATACAAACCCAATTTGACTAAGATCTATATGACAATTTGGATCTTATGTCAATTTATGTCAATTTTATAAGGGTCATTTGTATGGGGGCTAGGTCTGAACATGGACCGATTATCACCAATTTCAATAGCGTTCATCCCATGGCCGATAAAAGATCAAATACCAAATTTCATCAAAATATATTTATATTTGCGACCTGCAGTTTGATTACAAGCTTTACATGGACACACAGACGGACGGACGGACGGACGGACGGACGGACGGACGGACATTGTTAAATCAACTCAAAAAGTGATTCTGATTCGATCGGTATAATTAAAGATGGGTCTAGGTCAAATATTTTTGGTTTTTACAAACAGCAGCACAAAGTCATTATACCCAAACCACATAGTGGTATGGGGTATAAAAACAGTTAGGTCCGAGATCATACACATGCACAATACGTGAAAGTAATCGAGATATAAAAAGACATCTTAACCAAATTAGAAGCATTGGTAATTTTGAAACTTATGAAATCAACAATGAAAATTGTGCAGATGGTAGACAAACTAATAATGATGAAGTCTTAATGAATGGTGAAAATAAGTCTCATATGGATTTGACGGCTGATTTAGAGCATGCAAATTCTAATGCAAATGATGAATATAATGAAAATTTAAATAATGAAATTCAAAAATGTCAAAGAAGCCTTAGACCTAGAAAAGAAGGCAGAGTAATAAGGCTTAATTCGAATTAAATTTTGTTTGAACTTATCTAACTGAAATTATATATTAATTCAAATTCAGTTTTGTTTGAACTTAATTTTTAATTGTTAATTTTTAATTTTTAATTTTCAATTTTTAATTTTTAATTTTTAATTTTTAATTTTTATTTTTGACTTTTGTATTTTGAATTTGGAATTTTTAATTTTTAATTTTTAACTTTTAATTTTTAATTTTATTTTTTAATTTTTAATTTTTAATTTTTAATTTTTAATTTTTAATTTTTAATTTTTAATTTTTAATTTTTAATTTTTAATTTTTAATTTTTAATTTTTAATTTTTAATTTTTAATTTTTAATTTTTAATTTTTAATTTTTAATTTTTAATTTTTAATTTTTAATTTTTAATTTTTAATTTTTAATTTTTAATTTTTAATTTTTAATTTTTAATTTTTAATTTTTAATTTTTAATTTTTAATTTTTAATTTTTAATTTTTAATTTTTAATTTTTAATTTTTAATTTTTAATTTTTAATTTTTAATTTTTAATTTTTAATTTTTAATTTTTAATTTTTAATTTTTAATTTTTAATTTTTAATTTTTAATTTTTAATTTTTAATTTTTAATTTTTAATTTTTAATTTTTAATTTTTAATTTTTAATTTTTAATTTTTAATTTTTAATTTTTAATTTTTAATTTTTAATTTTTAATTTTTAATTTTTAATTTTTAATTTTTAATTTTTAATTTTTAATTTTTAATTTTTAATTTTTAATTTTTAATTTTTAATTTTTAATTTTTAATTTTTAATTTTTAATTTTTAATTTTTAATTTTTAATTTTTAATTTTTAATTATAAATTTTTAATTTTTTATTTTTAAATTTTAATTTTTAATTTTTAATTTTTATTTTTTATTTTTTATTTTTTAATTTTTAAAAAGCTTTTTATTCGAGTATTGTTTTATCTCATATATAAAATTCACGTGTCAATGTGTTTGTAATCGAACTCCTCCGAAACGGTTTGACCGATTTTTATGGAATTCTTTATTTGTATTTGGTGGGTATGCGAATAGGTTGCAAGGTCTATTTCATATCTCTGGGTGATTAGGGCGTAGCACTTCCCGCACAAAGAGAATTTTTAATATCATATATATTGACTACTGTGACAGGGAGAGCTTTGTAAATTTGCTATAGGTCACCTATTATTAATGTAAGTAGTCATGCCGAAAACGGGCGGTTTCGGATAAGTGGACATGGCTCCGCACACACAAAGAAAATAATAAATGTCATATATCTCGAGTATAGTGACAGAGACCGCTTTGCACATTTGTTTGGGGTTATCTATTATTAATGTTAGTAGTCTGACAAAAAATGGGACGGATCGTCCCAATGGACGTGGACACTAGGGTGGACCTTCATTATATGGAGGGAAAAAAATGTTCAAACTCTCGGTCGCACCCCCTAGAAATATGCGAATAGCAAAAAAACTGAGAAATACAAAGTTTTAGGCCAATAAAAGATCATTTAAATGTGGCTCAACGTGATTGAAAATTTCAAGTGTGTTTATATGCGGAAAATATAACTTTTTTTGAGGTTTTACGAAAATTTCGTTTAATAGTTTAATTTTTCCGACAAATTATCATATAATTCGGGATCAGTATTAAATTGTCTTTGTAAGAAGCTATAAGACTTCAAAATCGAGTGAAAACTGCCTGTGCCAGAATTTTTTTTACAAGGATTTTATTTTTGCGGATTTCGAGAAAATGGGATTTTTGTAAAATATTCTGTAAATTCCAAATACTTTGTATCAAAAGTTAAATATTGCATTTTATCTTAAAAAAATAATCCGGAAAAAAGTAATCCACAAAAATTAAGTCCTTGTCAAAAAAATTCTGACATAGGGATTTATTTAAAAATTCACACCGTTCATCTGTAACATGTATTTAATAACACTTTAAAGTGCCAGAACCATTTTTCTAAATTTTGTTAAAGAAAATTTTTTAAAACCTGAAAAAGGAGTTTCCAAAATTTTATCAAAAAAATTTCACATTTTCGGTCTAAATGCGCAATAGGTTAACAACGTGGTAATAAAACAATACTTCATATCTAAGTATCTATAAGTATAGACCACAAAAAAAATTATGGCATCAAATTTCATGACGTAGTTTTTTTTTTGGCTCAAAAGTGGTGTGGGGCATTTGCTATTTCTTGGCGAGTATTTATTTGATTTTGTTGGAAAAATTAAACTGTAGAACGAAATTTTCGTAAAATCTGGAAAAAAGTTATATTTTCCCCACATAAACACACTTGATATTTTCAATCGCATTGAGCTACCTCTAAATGTTTTTTGATTGGCCCAAAACTTTGTATTTCTCAGTTTTTTTTTGCTATTCCCATATTTCTTGAGGGTGCGACCGAGAGTTTGATCACTTTTATTATTAAGGGCTTTCCTAGTGGACACCCATACAAAGTGAATTTTTAATATCATACATATAATACATATACATATATATTGAGTACTATGATAGTGGGAGCTTTGGAAAATTGTGTGGTCATTTATTTTTAATGTTAGTAGCCACGAAGAAAAGGGCGAGATCGGATTAGTGCGACTTACAAACAAAGTCAATATTAAATGTCATATATCTCGCTTACTATGACAGCGACAGATTTGCACATGTGTCTGTGGTTATCCATTATTATTTTGAGTCGTCGGACAAAAAATGGGTGAGATCGTACCAATGGACGTGGCAGCCCCCATACAAAGTAAATATTAAACGTCATATATCTGGAGTATTGCAATAGTGAGAGCCTTTAACCTTTGCGCCTATAGGTTGTTCAAGTGATTTGTCAAATAAGTAATGGGCGTGATCGAAGTAGTGGGCGTGGCATCACCCATACGAAGTAAATATATAATGTCATATCGCTGGGCGATTGGGATTCACGATACGGAGAAGGTATTAAAGGAAGAAACCAGTACAAACAGCATAACTGGAATAGTCGCATTGGACGGAAATGGCCTAAAGAAAATAGGCTACATGAAAGTCATGTTCCTGAAATGAAAATTTTGTTGCCGTTGCTCCACATTAAACTTGGCATTGCTAAAAATTTTTTGAAATGTATCACAAAAAGACCAGCAGTATTCAACCGCTTAAAAGACATTTTCCCAAGACTAAGTAACGCCAAAGTTTAGGAAGGGGTTTGTAATGGTCCCGACATACGGAAACTGAGTCATCAAGATTTTGACCAGGTACTGACAGACCGAGAATTAAATGCATGGCTCGCATTGAAAGCAGTCATTAAAGGACTTTTGGGTAAAGAACGCAAAGACAACTACAGGCAATCTGTAACAAACATGATGGCAGTTTTCGATGAAATTGGGATTAATATGTCGTACAAAATTCATCTCTTGCATCAGCATCTTGATCAACTCGCTCAACAGTTGCCAACTGAATCTGATGAGCAAGGCGAACGTTATTACCAAACTGCGCTTCGATTTGAAATAAGGTAACTGTAGAGTGTGCATATTTTGAATTCCTAGATTTTCCTAATATCTTTGTCAGAGTGCACAATTTAAACATGTTAAAGATTGAAAACTATTTTCGTTTCAGGTACAGAGAAAAGAAATCTCCAGATGCAATACTCGCTGAAATTTGTTGGTGGTATAAAAACACCTTTGAGGAAGAGGAAGACGAAGGAAAAGAGGAAGAAGGGGAAGACAAAGATGAAATTCCAGAATATCTGTTGGACGAAATTAGCGACCCTTCTGATGATGATGATGATGACCAAGATATTAAAGAGAGCAGTGATGTTGATCCACAGCCGCCTGCTAAATGGCAACTGGCCATAACTAACATTTCAAAAATATATTTTTTCAGATTGAAAAATATGAATTAGTCGACGAGTTATAGCCAAAAGACCATATAAACAATATGCTGAAAATCGGCATTTGACTGCAAAGTTCGAAGGTCGATTAAAAAAAAAATCGAACTAACAAAAACAAACGCCGCGATACGGGTCTTCTAATTTAGCCTCTATTTTCACTCCTCAGTGTTATCCTAAAAACAAAATAAATGTACCACCAATGTGTCTTTCGTTGCCCTGAAATCTTTCAACGTACGATTTAATTGCATTACAATTTTTCATATTTTAAGCACATTAGCCAAAAATAAGTTCAATTTAATATTAAATGGCGGTTTAAGAGCAGAATACCAGTTTTTCCGCCATCCAATAAAAAAACAACAATATCTGTTGTAGCGATGACCAAAGCAATCTCATATAGATTTCACTCATCTTGGCTTCATCCAATGCCGCCTTTGAGCATCATAAAATTAGAATTCACCTTCATTTCACCGAATTTACAAATTCATCTCGTTTAAATAAATCTTTTGCCTACTACCAGAAATGTAGGATATTCAATTGTTATTTTGTATGGCAACATTAACCACCAAGGAAATATTGGGTTTTTAAATTTATAGTAATGCTTATATTTTTTTTTTATACAATTTATGTATAAAAAGATCTACTTCAACTCGAACCTATGGGAAATTGTTCACCGCCAAAAAATAATACAATTTTTATACCCTATACCACTATGCGGTTTGGGTATAATGATTTTGTGCTGCTGTTTGTAACTACCAAAAATCTTTGACCTAGACCCATCTTTTATTATAGCGATCGAATCAGAATCACTATCTGATTCGATTTAACGATGTTCGTCCGTCCGTCCATCCCCCGTCTGTGTGTCCATGTAAATTTTGTAATCAAACTGCAGGTCGCAAATATGAATATGTTTTGATGAAATTTTGTATTTGATCTTTTATCGGTAATGGGATGAACGCTGTTGAAATTAGTGAGAATCGGCCCATATTCAGACCTAGCCCCCATACAAATGACCCCCTATGAAATCAACATATATTGCCATAAGATCCAAATTATCATACAAATCTTAGTCAAATTGGGTTTGTATGTATATATTACATCCATTAATCAGTAGTCCAAAAATGATCGCTATTGGACAACTCTTAGTCATAGGCCCCATATAGAGCTGCTTCCCGATCTTCACTTAAATCTATCAAAAAACAAAAATATTGCACTGATTCTTCTCAAATTTTGTTTGTATATATTTTTGCAAAATACAATAGACTTTACCAAACATGGTCAGGATCGGTCCAATTTTGGGCCTAGTCCCCATATAGATATAGCATCCGATATGAACTTTTTCATATCTGCAGCCGAAAAAATTAATAAAAATCCCACTCAAATTTGGTTTATGCTTATTTTCTATATCCCCTGAGAGACAGGGTCTCTAAACGCATGGTATAGGGTATCGTTAGTCGGTCTAGACCGACTATAATTTTCTTACTTGTTCTTAATGTTGAATGACTTAAATGGTATGGCTGGGGACGTTTTAGTATTGCCAAAAATTATTCGCAAGTTACAATCTTAATTTATATGTTCAAAACAAAGGTTGACAAAATTAAATTTTTCTGCATGAATTATTTCTCATTAAGAAAGTGTAGTTTTCTCTTTTCGAATGCTGGTAATTTGATGACAAACAAATTCAAATAAGGCAAATTGAAAACTGATTCCGAGATCTCGTTGTCTTCGTATTGCAACCTGTTTTCATACCATCATTGACATTGAAAATACGTAGTGAAAACCAAGAACAAGTGTACATATAAAAATTTCATCTGATATGCCCTTTAATAGTTACATTGAAATACATGACAATTTAAGTCACAATTTTTTAATGCTTGTTAATCTTCCTAATTATGGATGTGATGGGACCTTACAATTTTTCTAGCAATGAGAACTAGATTTTTAATCCATCTATATTAGACTTATTACTCGTAAAATTAAAATATTTTCCGTGAGCACCATAAATGTTATGCTTACTTTAGTTAGCTTCCAACATAATTAATTTTCTGTTCAGAATTGTGTTGTAATTGAGTTTGCTTCTCTATAAATGAGCTATTACAATTAGATTTCCCAATTGGCGCCATCGTAATAAAGTGCAATGGTAAAACCTCTGTTGAGAGTGAGGCTACTAAAATAAACCATTTAAAAAGATACGAGTTGATACCGTTTGCTCAGTGTTAATATTCAAATCTTTGGAATAATGTTTAAAAATTTAATGGCGTAAAAGTATATATGAATGGATTTGTAGCATTCTGTATATTTTTATACACATGCATATATATATATGTATATATTACAATATAGATGCTACGTAAGTATATTCCACATTATATATACAAATCGATGAGTTGTAAATGGTTCCAGTATGACTGCATGACTGTTTAAGAGAACTCGCATACTTTGCTTTTATTCACATATGTACATACAAACATACAGTGTATATCTGATGGTACATTATAAAAAAACCAGAAAAATAGCATTAAAAATAAAAAAGAGCCAACGTGATATACACCAAGTTTATGCTAATAACCATAAACACCAATATGGAGGTTTTCCATTACACATATGTGCAATGCAAGTATTTTATGGATGGCTACATTAGGGTACCACTTATATTTGCATACATATATAGTTCGACAGTAAGTAATATTTTATACATGGTTATGTCTTATAAATAATTTCAATATATGAATATTCATCCGTCAATACATTAATAAAGAACGAACTGAGGAATTCAGGTATTCTTGACCAAAGCAACTAAGTATGTACTTGACTATATATAGAATAACAGATATAGAGGAACGTCCAAAAAAACCTTATATCTCTTTCGAAAATGCGGCCACTAAAAATCTCACAATCGTTCATTAATTAGTGAGTACGTTTCTCGATACCAGCTTTCAATAACTTTCAAGAGAAAATAAGGGAAAAGCGAGAGAGGTGAGTAAAGCAGCATTTATAGATTAAACCTCGCTATTAGTATGCTGGTAGCGGACTCACCAGAAATCAAGCTACTTACATTTACTCCTCTGCTTTACACAATACCACCAATCAATCTTAATTAAAGGGTGATTTTTTTAGAGCTATAGGAAAGTTTTCCAAAAAAAAAAAAAACACATAAAATTCAGAAGAATTCATGAAATCTTTAATTGAATCGATAGTACGGTCCATATAATTTAATGTTTGAAGATTATTTCATGCAAATGTTGACCGTGACTGCGCCTCAAATGGTCCATCCGCTTAGTCCAATTTTGGCATACTCTTTCCAACATTTCGGCCGGTATCTCACGAATAGATGCTTCAATGTTGTCTTCCAATGCGTCAATTGAAGCGAGATTGTCTGTATAGATATGAGCTTTAACATAGCCCCACAAAAAATAGTCTAAAGGCGTTAAATCGCATGATTTAGGCGGCCAATTGACCGGTCCCGAACGTGAAATAAAATGTTCACCGAACTCGCCTCTCAATTAGTCCATTGTTGCGCGTGCAGTGTGCCATATGGCACCGTCTTGTTAAATCCACATGCCATGCAAGTGAAGCTCTTGCATTTTGGGTAAAAAAAAGTTGGATATCATCTCTCGTTGTTGAGTAACAGAGGCCCAATTGCTGCGAACGGCGACGAATCGATAATTGATGGTCATCATTAACACTGGCCGGTACAGCTGCGATATTTTCTTCAGTTCGCACTCTACGTAAGCGTGTTGATGGTATAATGTCCAACAATGTAAATTTGGTGCGAAATTTAGCCACAATAGCCCGAATAGCCGCTTCAGTGGAAGAAGCGCGCGATGCAGTTTCTTAACAGAGCACGCATTTTGATAATAAAATTCAATAACTTGCAAGCGTTGTTCGTTTGTAAGACGATTCATGGTTAAATTATAGACCAAACTGAAGATGTTTGACAATAAAACAAAACACGAAACGTGCGCCAGCTGTTTAAACCAGTGTTGCCAAAAAGATAATAGCTAAAAAATCACCCTTTATAACGACGAAAGAAGAATAATGCTGTTGCTTGTTTTACGCTTAACAGTTAAGCAGCATATATCGCACCTGTACCTCTAAAGTGAGTTAACTCAAAATTTTTCAATTTTCACTTTTTGCAACAAAACGATACACAGTGGTCATATCTATTCACTGTAAAAATCTTAAACCCGTTTTTCTAGTCTTTCGTAAAAAATATAAAGTTGTAACCCTCTTTGTGTTATAAGAGTAGCTTCTTTAGTATCCACTATAAAGACATATTTTAAGTTGCACCCAAAAAAACTTGCTATTTTTGATGATCACTTAAAAACTCGCTACTACTACTATTGTTGTGTACTTATTATTCGCAATTCTTTACAATGAAACAACTGTTTTTAAATTTTATAGTTAGTAAACTAGCTGGACCCGGCAAACGTTGTTTTGCCCTCAATGAATTTTTATACCCTATACCACTATGTGGTTTGGGTATAATGACCTTGTGCTGCTGTTTGTAACAACAACAAAAATATTTGACCTAGACGCATATTTTATTATACCGATCGAATCAGAATCACTTTTTGAATCGATTTAACTATGTCCGTCCGTCTGTGTAAAGTTCTTAATCAAACTGCAGTCGCATATATGAATATATTTTGATGAAATTTGGCATATAAGCTTTCATCGGCCATGGGATGAACGCTGTTGAAATTAGTGAGAATCGGTCTTTGTCCAGACCTAGGCCCCATACAAATGACCCCTATAAAATCGACATAAATTGCCATAAGATCCAAATAGTCATATAGATCTTAGTCAAATTGGGTTTGTATGTGTTTATTACATCCATTAATGCACAGTCCAAAAACGGTCCCTATGGGACAACTCTTGGTCATAGAACCCATATAGAGCTGCTTCCCGATCTTCACTTAAATCTATCAAAAAACAAAAATATTGCACTGATTCGTATCAAATTTTGTTTGTATGTATTTTCGCCAAATACAAGAGACTTTACCAACCATTGTCAGGATCGGTCCATTTTTGGACCTAATCCCCAGATAGACATAGCATCGGATATGAACTTTTTCATATCTGCAGCCAAAAAAATAATAAAAATGCCACTCAAAATTGGTTATGCTTATTTTCTATATCCAATTAGTTGGGCCTAAGAGATAGGGTCTCTAAACGCATGTGTATAGGGTATCGTGTAGTCGGTCTAGACCGACTATAATTTTCTTACTTGTTTTATTTTAGTTAGAATCCGTATATACCTATATAAAAAAAATGTTTGTGCATTTGTTAATATTAATTGAAAACTGTTAAAGAAAAAACCATGTTTTATTTATGAAAATGAAAATAAATATTTATTGTAACATATAAGAATGACCAATATATTTCTATTATTGTAATGCTAAAGAGTGAACAATATTTTTAGTTTCATTATTCTCGCAGTAAATGAATAAATTTGCTGGTTTTCCGACACGGGAACATGCCACATATAGTTGCCCGTAGGAAAAACAACTGTTTTCGAGGTCCAAACCACATATTTGCAATGATTTTCCTTGATATTTATTAATTTATGAATTTATTATTATCATAGGAATTCTTGGCAGCAAAACGTATTCTCTTTTAAATTTTCCTTTGAGAATTGTGGCCTCAATAGCATTGTAAATTATTCTCTCAACAGTTAACCTGGTTCCATTACATAGTCTCGGAGCGTTGAGGTTACGTAGCAAAATTATTGGAGGATCAACTTTTAATTTTAATAAATGTGGCGGTACACTGGGCACATCAAGTGAATTCAAAAATTCTGTTGAATAATTGACTGCTTCATTTTCTTCAACAACACTATCCATGGATTTGAAAGAAAGCGTTTCGGAATCAATCACGTCCTGAATAACAACATTAATATTATCGACATCGACATTTTTTGCAGCTAAAATAGCTCTTTCGCTTAATCAATCATGTTTACGATATTGATTTTGAATATCGGGGAATACATTTTCAATTAATTCATCGCGTGACGATATAAATTGACAAAAATCTTGTGGATATTTTAATAGTTTGACTGGTTGGGTTAATACTGATTTCAACATTACCCAGATCAAGTAGTTGTTTTGAAAATTGGTCAGCCATTGGACCATTTCGTAATCCTACTCGCACGTTTGTTGTTAATTTTATAGTTTGAACGCTACTCGATAATGCTGATGATTTTCAGCAGGCATTTATTTCGTCAGCACAGGTTGATTTTGGTATCCACCAACAAAAAGTCTTTCATTGGCTTTCAAATCTTTTAAAGTTCTATGTAATGCTTCTAAGGAATGTTTGTGAGCCATGGTACATTCATTCCAAATAATAATATTGCATTTTTGCAGGACTTTTGCCATACCGGAATGTTTTTTGATATTACATATGTACGACCACCATGTAATAATGTTGCGGCTATTCTGGACGAAGCAATAGCCAATGCAATTTTTTCTTCCTTTTTGGTTAGAATGTTTATATATAAAAACGTTTAGAATTATGTAACTTATAAAATTTAAATAAATTTTACAACTCATTATTTTTCGAACGCCAGCGCCATCTACATTCATAGTTTCAGTAAAATCGCACCGTCAATAAGAATATTCGAAATAATTTTACTCCAGCGCCACCTATCGGGTCCATTTATACACACAAAAATTTCTTATGACGAAACATACATACATCCTGAATTGCAGTCAAATCGCACTGAAAATAAGAATTTTGTTTTTAACTTGACCCCAACGCCAGCTAGAGGGTTAAAATTAAAAAAAGAAACACAGAAGAGCTCGAACCGAACATATGGAGAAAATCTTAGCTCGACAGCTCTTATGGTTCCGAACGTTTTTATATATGTATATAGATATTAAAAAAAACCGTTTTTTGCCTTTACTGAAAATTTGTAAATTTTGTGTTGACTCAGTTTAGAGGTACAGGTGCGATATTTAAAAACATAATGAACAAGGTCCAAAAATGTTCCTATTTTTAAACTCTTTTCTTTTAACTCGTACTCTCTGTCTGTCTGTCTGTTGTGGGGCAGCCCCATTCCCTTTAAACAATTGATCTGAAACTTGACCCATAGTCTTGTTGTGACTACAGATTAATTTTGGAGTAGTCACGCACATTCACGCATAATCGCGTACAGTCACGGACTAATATAAATGTCATTTCCCCTCACCCGGTCGATTTGAAACTTGGTCCATACATTTACTGCGAAAAAAGGTTAAGTTTGTCTTAGTCACGCACAGTCACGCATGGTCATGCACAGCCACGGAGAGATTTAAAACGGGGAAATCCATCTGAAACTTGGTAGATATACTTGATGGAAAGAAAGACTAACTTCGACTTAGTCACGCACAGTCACGCAGTGATTTAAAACCCATTTCTCCTTATACGATCGATCCGAAACGTGATCGATAGACTTGCTGTGAAAAAGATTAGCTCTGACATAATCACGCATAGTCACGCGTAGTCACGCACAGTCACGGAGAGATTAAAATCTCACTTCCCCTAATCCGATCGATCTAAAACTTTGTCATAGACTTTCTGTGGCCAAAGATTAATTTTAAGATAGTCACGCACAGTGACGTATAGTCACGCAGTGCTTTAAAATCCACTTCTCCTTATCCGATCGATCTGAGTTTTGTCTAGACCGACTATACGATACCCTATACCATGCGTTTAGAGACCCTATCTCTCAGGCCCAACTAACTGGATATAGAGAATAAGCATAAATCAAATTTGAGTGGGATTTTTATCAATTTTTTAGCCGCAAATATGAAAAAGGCCCAAAACTGGACCGATCCTGACCATGCTTGGTAAAGTGTCTCGCATTTTGCAAAAATATATATAAACAGAGTTTGAAAAGAATCCGTGCAATATTTTTGTTTTTTGAGAGATTTAAGTGAAGATCGGGAAGCAGCTCTATATGGGGCCTATGACTAAGGGTTGTCCCATAGGTATCATTTTTGGACTACTGATTAATGGACGTAATAAACACATAGAAACCCAATTTGACTGAGGTTTATACGATAATTTGGATCTTATGGCAATTTATGTTGATTTCATAGGGGTCATTTGTATGGGGGCAAGGTCGGAACATCGACCGCTTCTCACCAATTTCAACACCGTTCATCCTGTGGCCGATAAAAGCTTATATACCAAATTTCATCAAAATACATTCATATTTGCGACCTGCAGTTTGATTAAAATGTTTACATGGACACACAGACGGACGGACGGACATCGTTAAATCGAATCAAATAGTGATTCTGAAATATTTTTGGTAGTTACAAACAGCAGCACGAAGTCATTATACCCAAACCACATAGTGGTATAAGGTATAAAAAATTTTTGTTTGCATTAAAATTAACCCTTTACTTATTACTAAGAGATAGGGTCTCTAAACGCATGGTATAGGGTATCGTATAGTCGGTCTAGAACGACTATAATTTTCTTACTTGTTTACTTCTGAGAATCATAAGTCATCAACGTTTTTTCCAAGAAACCTTTACTTCAAAATAAAATAGATACCTTCACTTAATTGTGAATAGAAGCGAAACGTGTCCATTTTGATGATCCATGTCTCATTTTGTGCACAGGTTATGTGACTTTACGCCAAAGTGATAAGACCTGACACTTTTCCCGTTTTTGATTTTGCATGATTTTAAAAAATACAAAATTTTAGTTTTTTAGGCAAAAAATTAGTTTTTTTCTTCATAAATTTATTAATAACTGCGAAACTGTTAATTGTGTAAGAAATGGTATAGAAGTGGATTAAAGCTGTTGTAGCTATTAATTTTTCTAAATTTGTTTCAGCAAAATCCGACAACCAATTCTCGAGTTATGTCAAACATACTAAGTTTGAATCGATGTATCTCGATTCCTAGGCGTTACCCAGCGAAACGCTGGGACACGTATAACTTATTTTTGAACGATATAACTTTCCGCGGAGGATTCATCGCATCCCGATTTTGGCTGTCGCACAGTTTAATTCAAAATATAAATGAGAGCTTAACGTATATTTAATATATTGATATGTTTATACATATTTTATAGCTTAAGCAAAGAGGAATATTTGAATTATGCTCTTTTTCTTAACGCTAAACATTCTTTAGAACTCACGTTCTACTTTATTTGGTGAACAATAAAATACATATTCAAATAAAACAAAAAGAGTAAACAAGAAATTGTGGAATCCATTTACTTATGTGAAGAGGATTGTTTTTAGCCAACACTGAAAACGAAGACTTAATATCGCTTGTAAAAAAATTTATTCCAACATTATACAACAACTTGCATCTCTGCTTGAGTGCATTTTAACGGAAAAACAAAAGCACTAACTACATGAATGAATGAGTATTCCCTATTTACACTCTGTATAACCTGATATTGGTAACGTCTTCATCTTAAAAATATAAATTAATAAACAAGGGCATGGACGTTGGGTTGTATGAAAATGTAATATGATCTATATAAAATTCCTTTTTTTTTTTTCAAATATCTATTTAACGCTGAAACGTGCTCACCATTCTTCTTAGAACTCTACGGATAGTTAGTTCGGTAATTAGGATAATTGGTTTCAAATTCAAACTTAAAATTTCTATATCCGAACTCCACTCACAATATAGATTCCAGGAATTCAGAAGTTACTATAAAAGAAACTTTACCATAATTGGTGACTCCTCAACTTGTTATATATTGGCAGCAATATAAGTCAAGATGGGGCTTTGGAATCTGTTGGCAGGAACAGAATTAAAGCCAGACATCAATCGGCAGAGTGTGACAATCTTTATATTTAGTGGTCACGACGGATCAGCTGCGCTCATTAGCAATGGGGTTCTACTCAGAAAATAAAACGTAAAGCAGATAGATAATAAAAAAAACGGAAACATATTGCGGAACCAGTGCTGCCAATTTAGCATTTTTTTTTGCTAGATTTAGCATTTTTTAAATTCATTTAGCAGGAAAAAAATTTAATTTAGCACTTAGCACTTTTTTTTGAATTTTTCCGAAATTTCCTAGCTTTTTTTAGCATTTTTTCGACTTTTTTTGCATTTTTTCAAACATTTTTAAAAATTTATAATTTCTTCGAAATTTATGTTATTTCATTGTTAGTCTAAGAAAGCAATATTTTGGGAATTTTCTCCCGACATAAAAACTCTAAAAACCATATATTATATACTACTAAAAAATACAACACTGATATTGATACTTATTGCGCAACGGCAACACTTTTAAAAAGTGACATTTGCATACATATACGCACAAACATGGCCAAACAGGCAAGAAAAAGCAATCACGTGTATTTTTTGTTAATTTTTTTTTTAAGCTGTAATAATGTGTAAATTATACAGTCAAAAATTACGCAAATAATGGTTAATGCACCCAAAACTTAAAGATTGGATAGCAGAGGTTGAAAATTCGGAGACCCATAAATTATAAACTTCAACAACAGGAGGCAACTTTAAGTATGTACATAGCTGTACATAGCTCGATTACACCAGTGGACCATTTGAGAGAAGTGTGTAAAGCTCAATTCAATTGCCCATCACTCAAGCTACATCGAACAAAATGCAGTAAAGTAATCAAAAATGTGCTTGGTCCCCATTTCAACGAGGAACTTGCAAATGATATCGGGAATGGATATTATAGTATTTTAATCGACGAGTCAACGGATGTGTCTTTCACAAAAATTTTAGGTATGTTTATTTTAACTAGGTGTTTTTATAAAACATCTCTAAAATTTATTGCTAACTTTATTTCCTTTTTAAGGATTGGTAATAATATATTTTAGCAACAAAAAAGTAAAATTGTTTCAACATTTTTGTGCATTGAGGAGCTCGAAAATGGATCGGCCGATAGCATTGTAATTTGTATAAAAAATGCTTTAAAAAGATTTAAACTAAATATTACCAATTTAGTCGGAATTGGTACCGATAATGCTAATGTCATGATTGGAAAAAAATAAAAGTGTCCACGTTGCATTAAAAAAGGATGTTCCTGATTTGGTCTTGGTTAAGTGCGTGTGCCATTCTCTGCAGCTGGCTGTAAACCAGTCGTTAAAAGATTTTTTACCTACAAATTTAGAGTTTCTTTAATATGATTGGTTCTCCAAGAGGTTCTCTAATCGCCAACTTGCCTATAAAACTTTATACAAGAATTTAAATGGAAAAGTATGTACTTATAATTTTAAAATTTAATATTTATAAAATTTCTTTTTCTTTATTTTCTTTAAAAGGAACCTTTAAAAATCACCAGGATTTCAGATACAAGATGGTTATCTGTAGAAATTGTTGTTTCAAGAATATTATTTCAATGGGATGAGCTTACAGTACATTTTGAAACCGCCAACACCAATGAGAAATGTCACAAAGCTAAAATCTTCAGTGAAATGTACAAGGATGAAACAATTCATCTCTATCTAATTTTTTTGAAACCAATATTATATGAAGTTCAAATTGTCAAAAAATTTTTTCAGGGCAATGAAAACGATCCATCACGTCTTTTGAGAGAAATAACTTTACTAATCAACTTCCTTAAAATAAAGATTTTAGATAACCATAATGTATATGTATTATTCGATGATTTCGAAGAATCTATTTCGTACAAATGCAGCCTTCGCCATGAGTTTGAGTCATATATCGAAAAAATAAAAAAATCTGGCAAAATAAAAAGAACAAAGAACTTGATATTAGAAATAATTGCATCAATTTTGTTGTTGGAATACTTAATCAATTAAAACAAAGGTAAGTGTAAAGTTTTACAAAATTTTAGATAGAATAAATACTAATTATTTTTTTATTATTTATTATTTTTTAGATTATACCAAAATATTAAAATTCTTCAAAACATTGACTTTTTCTCGGCACAAAATATTTTAAAATCTCAAAAAGAAGACATATTGCCAATTTTAAAACTTTTTTAATATTGTTGAGGAAGAAATTGGAAAAATTAAAGAGTTCCAGAGATATTACGATAAATATGGTACATATTTTAGCTAAATATAAAAATGGTTTAACGCTGACTCACATAAATGCTCAGAGCTTGACCAACAAAATTGATGAATTCCAACACCGATATTCTTTGTGTCTCTGAAACACGGCTTTCATCTGGGACACCAGATAGTCTTATATGCCTTAATGGCTATAAAGTTTTTAGGCAAGACAGAGTTTGACATGCCGGCGATGTAGCTATTTTTGTGAAAGACAGCATATCGTGCAAAGTTTGCATTAAATCATCCAATGATAATTCATTAAATGAGAAAAAAGTAGAATATATTTTTCTTGATATTTAATCAAACGGTAAGAAAATGTTAGTGGGATGTGTATACCGGCCAAATAAAAGGGTCGTTTTTCGAATTTGTTTTCGACGTTGGAAACACTTGCTGTTGCATACGATGACGTTGTTATATGTGGAGATTTTAATTCCACTATACTAGTGGAAACCGAGTTAATCGATAATATGTCATCTTTTGGTCTTACACCCGCTAATACAATAAACCCAACACATCACACTTCCACTAGTAGAACATTACTCGATATTTTTTTTGTGGGTAATATATCAAATGTTATATTGTATGATCAGGTATCTGCCCCATGTTTCTCAAAACATGATTTGATATTTTTAACTTATAATTTTAAGATTAAATGAGCACAACAAACAATTAACTATCGTGATTTTAAAAAAATAGATTATAATTTGCTACAACAAAAATTTTATCGTATTAATTGGAATGATATGTATTTCATTGCTTCTGTTGATGAGCAAGTTTTATTTTTTGAAGAAAATATTCAACGTCTTTACGATGATACTGTTCCATTAAGATCAAAGATTCTAACAACAAAATCAAAACCATGGTTTTCTAATGCCTCAAAACCAAGGTTCACATGAAACACACAATGTGCTGTTCAATAGCAGCCAACACATATCTTTATTTTCATATCAATTATGTGCGTTTCTAAATTTTCTACGGTGCCCAACACAACCATGACTGTGTTCGTTTTAATATTTCGTTATTTACACGAACATTTATGTATCACGTACTTTTAAACACGACTTAAAATATAACTGAACTCGAACCTGTTTATTGTACATGTTCTGTTTTTTTTTCAGTACAGGTACCAGAACATGAACTTCAAATAAAGCAACACCCAAAAATGTGTGCTTTATGTGTGATTGAAACAAAAAGTACGTGATACAAAAATGTTCGTGTAAATAACGAAATATTAAAACGAACACAGTCATGGTTGTGTTGGGCACCGAAGAAAATTTAAAAACAAACATAATTGATATGAAAATAAAAATATGTGTGTGTTGGTCTAAGTTATGTTTGTTTACATATATGTACGAGTTTTTTATTCAGTGTGTGTTTTTTTCTGAACTCTGCTTAAAACAACTTATCCACAGCAGGGACTTAGCTTACTCAAGATGGAAGCGCTTTAGAACACCTGAATTGAAATCAGAATATATAGCCGCTAGAAAGATTGTTAATGCCAACATAAGAAGTGCAAAAATTTAATATTTTTCTAGTCGTTTTAGTGCCGCAGTTGACTGTAGACAGACATGGAAGCAAATTCGTGAAATTGGAATTGTTAATGTAGATAAGACAAAGAACTGTCAAGTCGACGCTGATGCACTAAATAACTCATTTACTGATATACCTGTGATACCAATCAATAAAAACTTTCACAACTTTTCATGCTTGAATACAAGTAATGCCTCAAACAATGTTAATAATTTTGAATTCTCTTGCGTTAGACAATCTGATGTCTTTTCAAGTTTTTCGTCTATGAAATCTAACGCAGTGGGCTGGGATAATATGCATCCTAAGTTTATAAAAATATTACTGCCATTAGTCTTACCTTATGTGACGTACTTATTTAACACTACCATTATGTCCAGTACTTTTCCATCTAAATGGAAACATGCAAGAATAGTTCCACTACCGAAAGCAAATACGGAGTTCAGGCCCATAGCTATTTTATGTTATCTATCAAAAGTGCTAGAAAAACTTTTGCACCTGCAAATGAGCTTATATATCAAAGAAAACAATTTGTTAACTGATGCACAGTCAAGATTTCGTTCAAATCATAGTTGCGTATCTGCTTTGTTGGATGTCTCCGAAAACATACGCAGTGAACTAGATAACGGTAATTTAAATTTTTTGGTGCTTTTTGACCATTCGAAGGCCTTTGATACGGTTGACCATAGAACACTTTGCATAAAACTTATGCACTTTTTTAAGTTTTCTGATGCCTCAGCGAGGCTTCTTTCTTCTTACCTAACAAATCGCTGGCAATCTGTTAATGTGAATAACACATGGTCTAATCCTTTAAGACTCGTCAGAGGAGTGCCTCAAGGGTCAATCCTAGGACCCTTACTTTTTTCAATTTATGAAAATGATCTACCAAAACAGCTTTCACATTGCAAAGTTCACATGTATGCAGATGATGTTCAATTATATCTAAGTAGTCCAATGCAATCTGTTGCCGCTAATATAGCTAGGCTAAACGATGATTTACAAAAGATTTTTCTCTGGGCAACAGGAAATGGACTTTGTCTTGATCCAAATAAGTCAAAGTGCTTGATAATTCATAAAAGAACAATCGATCCTACCATAAGTGATGATATATTAATAAATGGGGAAAAAATTTCAATTGTAAATTCTGCCAAGAACCTTGGGTTGATTTTTAACAGCAATTTAGCATGGACAAATCCTGTAAACCTACTAGTCGGAAAAACTTACAATAAGTTAAGGACGCTTTGGTCATCACAATATTTCACCCCTTTACGAATAAGAATTCTACTCGCTAAGACATATCTAATTCCAAGTTTAATTTATGAATGTGAGCTTTTTGCAAGCTGCGATTCTACCAGCAAAAGACGACTTAACGTTATCTTCAACAATGTTATTAGATATGTGTATGGATTACGAAAGCATTCTCAAATCTTCCCCATTTCAACAAATCTTTATGGCGTCTCGTTCGATAGCCTTCTTAAGATCCGTGTACTTCGTTATCTACACAAATTTATCTACACACAAACACCACTATACCTTTTCGAAAAAATTCGGTTTGGAGGATCGCAAAGAGGAAAAAAACATTATTATTCCATTTCACCGTTGTCTTGCATCTGAATGGCAGTTTTACTTGTATGCTTCACGTCTTTGGAATATTCTTCCACATACCCAACAACTTAATAGCAACGCAAATAGTTTTAAGCAGTTTTTATTTAAATTTTTTGAACAAGCTTAAATGTAATTTACTATATGTGTATTTTTTTTTTTTTTTTTTAATAATTGTTCTACTATATGTTTGCCTTAGTATAATTTTTGGATATTGAATTCCTGTACTTTAAATATAAGATTAAATCTTGCTGTACAGGAAATGGAAAATAAATAAATAAATAAATATTCAAATATCCAGTACATAAAATGGATAAATACAGATAATACGGTATCTTTTTGGGCAGAGGTTTCAGCACACAGAGATGCTGGTGGAAACCATCGATTTAAAGAAGTCTCAAAATTTGTGCTTAAATTACTCTGTCTTCCTTCGTCGTATGCTGATGTAGAGCGTGTGTTTAGCAAAATTAATCTTGCAAAAACGAACATACGAAACCGATTAAACTTTTTAACAGTTAATTCAGATTTGGCCGTTAGGTAATATTTTTAGTTTTTAATTAAAAAAAAAGAATACTTAAATTTATTTCTGTTAAGATATGGATTGAAATGGGTAGAAAAATGCTGTTATCAGTATGATGTTCCAACAAATTATCTTAAGCTGATTGGATCAACAGATGACTGGATTTTTTAAAATATATACGATGTCGAGAAAAACATTAAACCAAAACTAGCAAGTAAGAAAATTATAGTCGGTCTAGACCGACTATAGAATACCCTATACCATGCGTTTAGAGACCCTACCCCATAGGCCCAACTAGCTGGACATAGAAAATAAGCATAAACCAAATTTGAGTGGGATTTTCATACATTTTTTTGTCTGCAGATATGAAAAAGTTCATATCGAATGCTATATCTATATGGGGACTAGGCCCAAAAATGGATCGATCCTGACCATGTTTGGTAAGGTCTCTTGTATTTTGCAAAAATATATACAAACAAAATTTGAGAAGAATCAGTGCAATATTTTTGTTTTTTGATAGATTTAAGTGAAGATCGGGAAGCAGCTCTATATGGGGCCTATGACTAAGAGTTGTCTCATAGGCATCATTTTTAGACTACTGATTAATGGATGTAATAAACACATACAAACCCAATTTGACTAAGATTTATATGATAATTTGGATCTTATGGCAATTTTAGTCGATTTCATAGGGGTAATTTGTATGGGGGCTAGGTCTGAACATGGACCGATTCTCACCAATTTCAGCAGCGTTCATCCCATGGCCGATAAAAGCTTATATACCAAATTTCATCAAAATATATTCATATTTGCGACCTGCAGTTTGATTACAAGCTTTACATGGACACACAGACGGACGGACGCACGGACGGACGGACGGACATCGTTAAATCGAATCAGCACAAAGTCATTATACCCAAACCACATAGTGGTATAGGGTATAAAAACAAATAATTATACCCTATACCACTATGTGGTTTGGGTATAATGACTTTGTGCTGCTGTTTGTAACAACCAAAAATATTTGACCTAGACCCATCTTTAATTATACCGATCGAATCAGAATCACTTTCTGAGTTGATTTAACAATGTCCATCCGTCCGTCCGTCCGTCCGTCCGTCTGTGTGTCCATGTAAAGTTTGTAATCAAACTGCAGGTCGCAAATATGAATGTATTTTGACGAAATTTGGTACATAAGCTTTTATCGGCCATGGGATGAACGCTATTGAAATTGGTGAGAATCGGTCCATGTTCAGACCTAGCCCCCATACAAATTACCCATATGAAATCGACATAAATTGCCATAAGATGCAAATTGTCATATAGATCTTACTCAAATTGGGTTTGTATGCATTCATTACATCCATTAATGAGTAGTCCAAAAATGATCCTTTTGACCCCATATAGAGCTGCTTCCCGATCTTCACTTAAATCTATTAAAAAACAAAAATATTGCACTGATTCTTCTCAAATTTTGTTTGTATATATTTTTGCAAAATACAAGAGACTTTAACAAACATGATCAGGATCGGCCCATTTTTGGACCAAGTCCCTATATAGGTATAGCATCCGATATGAACTTTTTCATATCTGCAGCCAAAAAAATTAATAAAAATCCCACTCAAATTTGGTTTTTGCTTATTTTCTATGTCCAGTTAGTTGGGCCTAAGAGATAGGGTCTCCAAACGCATGGTATAGGGTATCGTATAGTCGGTCTAGACCGACTATAATTTTCTTACTTGTTTTAATTATTTTTAGTAATTGATAAAAAGTTTTTTTTTTTATAGTAATACATAAAGATCTCTCATTTGCAATGTAATTTTAAAAGTGGTTGAATATGAATTTTAAAAAATCCACTCTGTTTTGTTAAAGTTTTATGATTTTTTTGAAAAAAAAAAATCAATTTATTACTTATTTTATTTTTTTTTATATAGTTTTAGTACAAAATGAACTGAAAATATTACTACAGATCTCCTTATTTGCAATTTAATTGCAAAAAGCAATAAAATAATTTTAAACACTTGTTTTAAAGTAATTAAAAAAATAGCATTTTTCCTAGCATTTTTTTTATTTTTTTAGAATTTTTAGCATTTTTTTAAAAAAATCCAGCATTTTTTGTTTACCAAGTTTTGGCAACACATACACAATAATAGAAGCGTGGGGTGGCCTGGTATTATGAAAGACAGAGTACTGATGACAGATATAGATGAAAAAGACTTTGTTAATTCTAGTTTTATACTGAACAGCTCAGAAACACTTTGTGAGTCAATTTAGTGATGTTACTTTATCTGTCTGTTCGCCTATGAAAATGCGCCAAAAATGCCAATTTATGCCATTTGGTGACAATCTATTAACTCTCTTAATCTGAGACCCTACTCAAAATCTTAAAATGTTACCTTAAAATATAGTTATAATTGAAGTATTTCTCGAAATAGTCGTCGTATGCTCAGATCCGATATAAATTTTAACGCATCTCCATTCAGCAAGTGTACAAAAATCTAACCAAAATAATATAATCGCGAGATATGGTTATGATCGGAACAATTGTTTCAGCAAAGGCTGTATAATTTGTAGATTAAGTTAAAAGCAATTGCATTATCTAATTTTGAAAGGCAAATTACATAATTTCTTTACTTAATACGTATTTGCAGTAAATGCATTATATTGAAGCTCCACGTCTAGAAACTGGATTCTGCTTTTATAAAATTTCATTGAACCAGTTTTTGTTCAAGTATGCCTGAGTATTTGTATGTTAAAAATATACACAAGCATACATATCTACTGGGTTACATGTGAAATTTCGCTTTCAAAAAGAAGCAAAAGCTTAGAGATAATATTTCGCAGGCAACCAATGAATAAAACATTTTTGTACCAAAAAAAAACATCTCGCACATAAACTTTCGAAAGTTTTCCGGCAGCATTAAATATAATGTAAAATATTATTCTTCCTTCTTTCAACTACCTCTTTTTTGGAACTAAGCCAAGTTTGCAATGAGGCAAAATAAGTATTATGACATATTTAAAGTTTGCCTTAAATAAAAAATATTTGCTTATGTACGAGTATGCATAAAATATAAAACTTAAAAAAATCAATTAAATTTAAGTAACTTTACTCCCAAAGTACGATTATGTGTGCTGAACGAACTTAACAATAATATATCAATATAAATGGGCACGGCATCATTATCGCCATTGGCGAAATGAAAGGAAACGATTTAAAGAAATGAAAATATATTTGGGATTACATAGTTACCTTTAAAATATATAAAATAAATTTTAAATTTATCTTTATAATCATGACCTTTGTTATTTATCGTATGTTTCTTAAACAAAATCCCAAAATGTTAAATTAATGTGGTAGAAAATTCCTTGTATTATGTATATCGGCATATCATTGCCTCAAAAAAAAAGAGGGCTAAAATTTATATAATATGTACATTTTATTTTTGTAATACGCGAAAAAACAAATAAATGCCTGAAGTAAATTATTTTGTTTTTCTTTATACACAATCGCAGCATGTCAAATACAATTTTAAACAAGGAAGAAAATTATAGTCGGTCTAGACCGACTATACGATACCCTATACCATGCACTTAGAGACCCTATCTCTCAGGCCCAACTAACTGGATATAGAAAATAAAAATAAACCAAATTTGAGCGGGATTTTTATTAATTTTTTTGGCTGCAGATATGAAAAAGTTCATATCGGATGCTATATATAGATGGGAACTAAGCCCAAAAATAAACCGATCCTAACCATGTTTGGTAAGGTCTCTTGTATTTTGCAAAAATATATACAAACAAAATTTGAGAAGAATCAGTGCAATATTTTTGTTTTTTGATAGATTTAAGTGAAGATCGGGAAGCAGCTCTATATGGGGCTATGACTAAGAGTTGTCCAATAGGGATCATTTTTGGACTACTGATTAATGGATGTAATATATACATACAAACCCAATTTGACTAAGATTTGTAAGATAATTTGGATCTTATGGCAATTTAAGTCAATTTCATAGGGGTCATTTGTACGGAGGCTAGGTCTGGAGATGGACCGATTCTCACCAATTTCAATAGCGTTCATCCCATGGCCGACAAAAGATTAAATGCCAAATGCCTGCAGTTTGATTACAAGCTTTACATGAACACACAGACGGACGGACGGACATCTTTAAATAGAATCAGATAGTGATTCTGATTCGATCGGTATAATTAAAGATGGGTGTAGGTCAAATATTTTTGGTTGTTACAAACAGCAGCACAAAGTCATTATACCCAAACCACATAGTGGTATAGGGTATAAAAACTATCACAAACTCGTGCTTATTTGCATAACACATAAAAAAAATCTTTTGTGTGTATACTTGGAATATCTACTTTGAAAGAAAAGGCTTCACTGGCTTATAAGATACAAGTGGTATTATTTTTCCTCTTTTTGGTTCTTTTACTTCGTAAGCTGACGAATATCCAAAAACCGCATCCTAGTGGTCTTTCTGCCAGTAGGGAAACAGATATAACAAACATTAAAAAATAAAATAAGATTATTGGTTCGACTCGGGTCTTATCGACATATTTATGCAAATGAAATTAAACACAACTACTGATTGCAAATTTATCGAATTTTGTCATTACCGGTAACTCGTTTAAAAAAAATTGCTATTACCGGTTTACCGATAATTTACCAGTAAATTTTAACATTTCCTAAAATATTCTGAAATGCACAATATTGTATGACCAAAAAATGAAAAAATATTTTTTCATAGTACCCTTTATTTATCTTCTAAATAAACTAAACTAAAATATAAAATTGCAAACAAAATAAAACCAAAAAAATTCATAACAAAGTAATGCATAAAAGATGAATTTCATTTAAAAATCAAGATAAAACTGAAATTTTGAACCCGACCACCTCAGATATCGATGAAATTTTGTTCATAGCTAAATTTGATCAATACAAACAAACCCTCGTTTTTAGAAATGACTGTTTTGCGATTTTTTGGGCGTGGCACAGTGGGAAAGTTTTCGAAAAAACGCGAAAATGGTCGAAAAGTGCTCCATTTAAAATGCAATAACTCAGAATCGGCTGAACCGATTTCCATGATCTTGGTATAATTAAAAAGATATTTTAACAGGCTTTATGACACGTTTGAAAAAAAAATAAAAATACACTGCAAAAAATTTTATAGCAAAAAGAAAATTTTAAATAACGAAAAAGCCAAAAAGGTCAAGGGTTTTTTTACAGTGTATTATTTTTTTAGAAAGGTTTATCCTTCACCTATACCATATCCAAAAAGTAAAATGGGTTCTTTTTTAGTTTTTTTTATATAATTTTTTAAGTAGTGTCACTTCTAGTAATTGCCCTTATACTTTATATACAGGTAAAATAACATAGTACAACACATGATTTGCCAACTCAATTCGCTTTTATTCGCAATTGAGTAAAGGTATGAATTTCAAAAATTTACTCTATATATGCACAACATTCTTCGGAAAAACCCTCGATCATATTTTTTATGATTCTCAGAATTAACAAAACGGAATAAACAAAGGGTTATTTAATTTTTATGATTGCGTAAGCAAAGTAATTTTTAATTATTTGGGTTTTTCAGTTGGCTACCTGTATGACTTTTTTACAGAAATTCAACCCACATTTAAGGGTGGTCATTATTCGGAAAATTTAAAACTCACACATGGTGAAACAGGTATATAGCCACCGTAAAAAAATATGCACCCATTTATAAGTACCTGTCAGTAAACTAGTGAACAATACACAGTATAAATAGGAGCGCATTGATCGATTTTACTCATTCAACAAGTGTCGACGAACGCGAAGATTACAAGTCCATATTTTAGAAGTGCAACGTACCGAAATTCATAATTATAAACAGTTTCGAGAAGCCAAGATATCCCATTACAATTTTTATGCATATATTTTAAAAATTTGAGTGAATATGAATTCAAACAATAAGTATAGATGCATAAAAATATCTAATAAGTGTTGCGCTTCGCTTCGTAAAATAAGTGAGAACGAGGCTGCAAATATAATTGAGTATTTTCCAGCTGTCGCCAACATTCATTGTAGCCGTATTTGCGAAACTTGCCGGAATACACTGAGAAAAGCGCGCAGTCGTAATGAATCCAACGTGGAGCTGATTGAAGTCTCAAATTATTTACCAATAACGCCCAGCGATGAAATTAGCGAAGAATTGAATGAACTTCCAACTTGTACCAGCCGTAATACAAACATCGAAAGCAACGAACTCATTGAAAATATAAATGATCACATTATTCCGCATCTACCAAACCAAATGACGCCTCTTAAAAGGAAATATATCAAACGAGATGCATACAGAAATAGAAAATCAGTGCAAATTTTGGAAAATATAGCAGATTCACTTGGAGCTGATCCATTATCTGATTTGTCAGCGCAACTTGAAAACGTCAAAGCCATTTACGAAGAAATTTTGCAAAACATCAAATATCAAATAGAGAACAGCTCAAATCTTTTGGAAAAGCAAAAACTTTTATCTCTCTTACCAATCAATATGAGTCACGCAGAAATTAAAGATCGTTTTGGGGATGATATATCTCACGATTGTATCAAAAAAGTAAAGATATCCAAAGGAATAAAACGCAGTTTGCAGATATCAATCTTTTAAAAATGAGCAGACGTAGTTTACCAACCGAAACTCTAAGCACAGTCAAATTATTTTATGAAGATGATGAAATTAGCCGAATGATGCCAGGATCGCAAGATTCAAATACTATTAAACAAGGAAACTTACGTGAAAAAGTTCAAAAAAGACTGATGTTATCTTCACTACGCGAATCTTACTACGAATTTAAAAAAAAAACATCCCTTGGCCAAAGTTGGTTTTACAAAATTTACAATGTTAAGGCCAAAAAATTGTATGAAACTTGGAGTTGGAAACCAGCAAAATATCTGTGTATGCACATTGCATCAGAATATGAAATTGATGTTTGAAAAAAGTCGCTTAAAATCATTTTGTTTTGAAGGAGAATGCACATTTACCGACTACAAAGATGTTCTCAAATTCGTTGATTGTAATGGTGACATACAAAAAAGCGAGTGTGCGTTTCAATGTGTGGTCACTGCTTCAAAAATTTAAATAATCTAAAAACGCATATGCTAACACATTTTGAAAATAACCAAACTGAAGAAATAATAAACTAAAAGTGGAATTCAACGATTAGATGTGTTCTGGAGACGGTAACCACCAACCGAGAATCATTTGGCAAATAATATAAACAATTGTTGATGGTTTTTTGTTTGTAAACATTTAAAAAATGTTAGAATTGTTGAACTATTTTGTAAATGTGTAAGAATGTGAGCTGATATTTTCGCTGTTATTCGAATTATTTCAAAAACTTTCGGTACGTATTACTAGAAGTGACACTACTTAAAAAATTATATAAAAAAAACTAAAAAAGAACCCATTTTACTTTTTGGATATGGTATAGGTGAAGGATAGAACTTTCTAAAAAAATAATACACTGTAAAAAAACCCCTGATCTTTTTGGTTGTTTTCGTTATTTAAAATTTTCTTTTTGTTATAAAATTTTTTACAGTGTATTTTTTTTTCAAACGTGTCATAAAGCCTGTTAAAATATCTTTTTAATGATACCAAGATCATGGAAATCGGTTCAGCCGATTTTGAGTTATTGCATTTTAAATGGAGCACATTTCGACCATTTTCGCGTTTTTTCGAAAACTTTCCCACTGTGCCACGACCAAAAAATCGCAAAACAGTCATTTCTAAAAATGAGGGTTTGTTTGTGTTGATCAAATTTAGCTATGAACAAAATTTCATCGATATCTGAGGGGGTCGGGTTCAATGCATCTCGATTTTTACATGAAATTCATCAAAAATAAAATATAAAATAGTTTTAATTTTTTTTAATTAATTTTTAAATAATTATCATTTTTAAAATATGACCGCAAAAAGCATAAATCGTCAATACTCATGTCATTTAAAGTTGATCTTATTTTTGTGCTGATGATCACAGCAGCAGAGAAAGCACGTTCTGACTTTACGCTCGTTGGGGGAATAGTCATAAGACGATCAAATCCAATAGGAAATCTCTACTGAGAAAAAGGTGTTATAAATGTACAACCATTTATTTTTTTATTCTTCAATGTTCTGGCAGCTTTACGTTTTTTGCAACAGGATGTTACTAACGAAGGTTGGAAAATGCAAACCATAATTTTTTCTAATCGGTATGTCTTACAATACTTTGAGAAATACAAAAAATTTATTATGCATTTAAATTTAAAAAATAATGCATGTGGTTCTGGTTACCGATTGGCTAATGACCCCTATTCCGAACCAACCAGAGGGAAGTCCAAAATTCCGCTACAATGAGGCGTTATGCAAAGCACGAAACCCAATTGCTCTGCGGCTGCGCGGCTTCTTTTTGAAGGTGGGTTGTTTGCCATTCTCATTCCACAAATTAACATAATAAAAATTCACAAGATTTACTTACCTTGTGTAAAAATAATAAATTATTAATAGCTTTTTATAAATTCCTCTTTCTTATTTTCTTTATTTTGACATATGGTTTAACAAAGATGCCACCTCGTTCATATTTTTACCAACGTTGCTAAAATTGAGTTACTGAATCGAACTATTGTTACCGCAAGCAATAAACCACGTTGGTAAAATTAGCGTTATCGTTTATTGTTAAAAAATAGAGAATCGCACTACAGGTCCGTAAATAGTCCGATTTTCAAAAATCTTAAAGCGCTAGTATAAAGCTGATAAAACCTCATAAACAAAATTACATCAAATATATTCCAATTTACGACCTGTAATTTGATTGCAAGTTATAAACTGACACACATACAGATAGAGAGACAGACAGACGGAAGGAGGGACAGCGCTAAGTCGGCGCAGGATCTGATTCCTAGTTAACGGATACAAAAGTTCATAATTGTGTGATGATTGCTTTCATTCAGGTTACATTTTTTATGGGCTCGATTCACTGTTCGACTGTGTGCGAAGCCTGAAACTTTAGTATTTTGAATTTCGTTATATCATTATGAAATAACACCGAAATGAAATAATCCCGACACAATTTTGTTGGGCATTATTCTATTTTTATTTGTTGGTGAAAGTTATTTCATTTCACTTAGAATTAAATTTTAATAAATTCTGATATTTTTATAATGGCTCTTAAAACCGTTTCATAACTGAAAAGAATTGGTTTCGGTCAGTATGTACCGTGAAGAAAAATGGTTGAAAAAAAATAGAATGACAAGTCTTGCCTTCGAAACAATAAGTGTAAAATATGTAGCTGTAGAGTTTTGTATGCAAAAGTGCAGAAATAAAATATATATTAAAAAATCGGAAGCTGAAGGTTGAAATATTTGACGTGTTATGAAGGAAATTGGAAGTCGCGAGTAATTTTTGAAAATAGACAGTGCTTTAAGGCCACAATTTTTGTTTGAAAGAACCATAATCACCAACTGCAACTGTATGAAGAACTTGAAGCCCATTAGTGAAATAAATGATGAATATTTGAATGTCGTGTAGGAACATTAAATTGATACAAAAAAAAATTATATGTACTGTAGTACTTTTTCACTTTTATTAATTTTAAAATAACAAAGTAACATTTCATAAAATGTAAAATACTTTTGATAAAAATTCAATGAGTTTAGTCTACAATTACAACTGATTAATTTGCGTTTCCCATCAAATACATTAATTAAATAAATTTTAGTTTTTATATAAATAAATTGTGTAAATATCTATAGTCGTAAGCATTTTGGGCGCTGGAAATGCTGTAAGTGCGGCGAAGAGAAAACACCATTTTTTAAAGTTTTTCACTACTCTAACGACTTTGTGTATTACGTCTTTGGTTCTGATAATATGGCCAAGAAAACATGGTTAATGAAAACATTTCCAACAATGAAAATATTTTGATCGATGAGACATTTTCAATTGTAATGCTAGAGTATTATGAAAAGGAACGGAACAAATAAATTATACAAGGTTGATCTACAAAAATATTGTATATTGGCATCATTTAAAAGCTTATTTCATAATGAGATATTCTATCGTTATTATAAATTCATTCGTTAAGTTATTCATTAATTTTTTATTCATATTCACATTATCAATCCATCTACATATCGTCACCATAAAGACATAACAACCTATCAGCAAAAATTTCAAAATTTAGTTTTTTTTTTTATTTAATATTATTCCCTATGTCATAACGGATATGTATGCAAAATTTTGAGCGCCTAATATCAAAAATAACCAAGCTATTACCAAATTAAAAATATATAATTTTCGTTTATAACGTTTTCTCTCTCCTGTAAACTTTTGAAAACTGCTGATAGGTTGTTTGGCCTTTAAGGTGACGATTTATGATGATCGTTTACTAAATTGGGAATATTTATTGCAATTCCTCTATCCACCTTCCACAATGCATAATCTGAGAAAAATTATGTTACTAGTACAATTTTTTTTAATTTTTAAAAGCTTTACGAAACACCGCACCGTGGCGCCATTTGAGTTTTTTCGTTGCAAAAATCATATCTTTTGAACCGAATAACATAATTGAACAGTTTAAACAGCATATGATAGATAACTGTTCAGCCTATGAAATGAGCATTTGGAAAGGGTGCTACGCTTTGTAGGGGCCAACTTATGGATTATCAAAGTTAAAATTTGTACAAAAATCAATTTTATGGTAACTAAAAAAAATTATTTTTACATTTTTAGATTGTTTTTATTTTTTTTCTTTACGGTTTTATGTTTTAAATTATTACCCAACAAATTAAAAAAAATTACTTCTTTTTTAAATTTATTTTTTCAATTTTCTGTAAAATATTCATCACAATTCGTAATAGGAGGTATATCTAAAAGACTAATCATTTCTAAACTATAATTATTTTCTAACTCTATTCGTGACTTCACATGCCGCAGGGAAGAAATAAGTGGATCGGAGGATGCTGCCAACATGTTGAAGAGGTCCCCATTTTGCCTTTTGCCTTGATGCTTTGAATGTGTTCTGCAATCTATTTTTTTTTATAAAATTTCTTAAGCTCTCCAATTGGCAAAGACTGGTATTCAATTATATCTTTGCCATGCGCCAATATTTTATGGACGGTCGGGGCCAACTTCTTCTGTGGATACATTTCTGCTAAAAGAGATGCAGTTTTCGATGCATTTTCTCCATATTTTGTAGAATTGACATTTTCTTTGCAGTTTAAAACATTCAAGATCGTTCCCAATCTTTTCACGATTTGATTGTCAATTCCAGTGATTCTAGTTACTGCCTCATCATTTTCAAAAAATCTCCTAGGAGTGTTTCCATCGTTTGAGTTACCGTATCCGTGCTTGGGACAGCCTATTTTTAGTCCAACTTGTTTAAAAAAAGCATCCTGTATTTGCTTCTTTCTGATCTTTTCCCTTATCCTTTATTGATGTATTTTCATCGAAGTTTTCCTCCTCTTGTGGTAGGGTATACGCCAGTTTTAGAAAGAACTCCATACACCTTATCCTTGTCGACATTCCATATTCGTAATTCTCCTCGTTTGTAGAATCGTTTAAATTACCAAAGTTCTTCTGACTCTTTTTGCAAATCGGGCATGACAATGTTGAAATTGTTCCTGTCAGTTCGTTTACGAATTTTCCATCAACCATGGCCAAGTGGAACTCGTAATTGCATTCAATATATTTTCCTTCTCCAATTTGCAGCTTTGTAGGCTTAATCTTGCTTATTTGGTCTTCAATGTCCTTCACCGTGGTCCTTATGAGTTCTGCCGATTCCCTTGCAAACTGAAACATTATTGGTCGGCAATAATGCACTGATGACGGACGTGAATTTTTCCAGTGTAGGGAAACATCAGATTTTAGCCGCAAAGGAACAACAGATGCCATAAATATATTTCCGTCCGATATTGTAGCGTCATCGGAAGATATCGTTTGCTTATAAACGCTTTGTCCGGATGATCCACCGCAGCCCCATTTGCTGATCAATGTCAGTTTCTCAGGAAGAATTTTCACCTCATTTTCAGGAAGACTCTCCAACAACCGTTTTGCTGTATGGCCCATGAGATTCTGCAGATTGGCTTTCACAGAGACTTCCGTAAACTCCGTATGCAGTGGTCGTGAATTTATTTTGGCTTGCGTAATATGCTTGTTTCCTGGTAAAACGTCAGCCCCGTGTCGCATCAAGGATACCCGTAGTATCTCATATTTTTCTTTGGAAAGTTGTAAGTCCATAAACAAGGCCAAGGCTTCTTCGGAACCATACTTTTTAATGTGTGCGTTTGTGGGCGTGGGAATGCTTTCCTTAATCCTTTTTAGTCGCAGTGGGCTTGCATCAGCAAAGAATTTTGTAATCTGCGACCTAACTCTTTCACTATCCTTTGTATATTTAATAGACAGCGCGTCCGATATATGCTTCGTGGTCAAGTCATTGATGGCATCGGCAAGTTTCCTCTTTCTTGTGAAAATTGAACACTCCTCAATACTTTTTTTTGGCCTTCCTTTTGCTCCTCTGGTTGATGTGGTGGGTTTATCTATTGTCAATATATCCAGGATGGTGTCTTCATTAAGCGAGTCCTCGTATTTGGAGTTGAAGTTCTGAATGGTTTGATTAGATTTCACCCATTTTGCCTTAATATTTGCATATATCAGATGAAAAATATTTTTTATAATTTCACTTCTCTCAATATTTCCGTATAACCTATCAAGTTCTTCAAAAGCAGCTTCCGTGAAAAACATTGGTGTGGTTGACCTTCTAAACAGTTCAAATAATTTTAAATTGTTTAACGCAATGGTTTCAGTACTTGTTGCGCCAACTTTCAGTCGTAGACTAATACCGGCATTATGCTTATTTTGCAATATATAGGCTTATGCTACCATGCCTAAAAATTTACCTGTTCCCTGCATACATATGGATTTAGGCTGAATTATGCAATTTTTATATTATGCTCGTGTCTAAATAAGATTTGTGCCTACCTGGAGGGACCATAAGTCAATACTGTTCTTGACCATTTGTACTCCAAACTAATTTTTAAGTGAGGTGCGTACCTGCGAATTTCAATGAGTAGTTTTCTGTGCATCCTGTGTCTGTAACAGAATATTGGGAGTAGACTTTGGCAGAGCATCACAGGTAGACAACCGACTTAAAATGCAATTTTCAAACTATTAGATCAAACTGCTGTCAGTCAAAACATGTAAGGGATGCACGCCATACAATTTCTGCAACCATGTCTTTTTAAACTTTTTTACCTCTAGAAGCCAAACGGGCACGTACGGGCAGATAAAGCCTTTTGAATTATATAAAGAAATAATCAAAGAACATGTTTTGCGAATATGGCAAATATAGAAAAATATAGATTTTTTTTATTTTCCGTCAAAATTGAAAAATAGTGAAAAAGCGGATAGTTTTTAAATAGTGATTTACCAGGAGAAACACAAAGCAACCAGTTAATTTTTTTTTATCATTATACATACAATAAAAACATCAATCAATGCAAACAAAAAATAAGGTGATTCGTTACCTATTTTTCGTGATATTACATCTGAAATCGCAACAAATTGACTAAAAATTGTTTGTTTTTTTTTTTAAACCGAAAGTCGGTCAAATTTGAACGGTTATATCTTCTAAACTAAAAATGTGATATTATTAAGAGTAGCATATTTGAAATCGTTGAAAAGTTTCCCATAACATGGGTTTATTCAAAACTTCGTCGGCGCACAAGAATATTTTGATGTTTGCAACCTCGTTTGTTCTACGGGCTCCACTGTGCACCGTTGCTAATTAAAGTTTGAAATACTTTTCAAAAATGTATTAACTGACCAAGATATTTTTGAATGGATCTTTCCTCAAAAACATTTCGATTATAAAATAATGTTAAATCAAAATTTCGTAAAGATGAATAATGCATTCCTATTTGCGATTAATTAATGAGTGGTTAACGTTAATTAAAATATGTATGTTTTAATGGCACAAACATTACATAATACATACGTTAATAATTTATTAACAATTGTGCTTTTGCCTTGCTAGTCATATTATATGTGTGACACAATAGCAGCAATTAAATTCTTAAATAAATTCTATTTACTCACTTGTTATTGTTCATCAATAATAAAATATTGCATTTATTAGTTCGTACATAATTGAATGCAATAGCGCTTCAAGCGAAAATATACAGTATTCAATTCAAAAATAAAATAATATATACACCAATTATTCAATTGTATATATTATTTACACTTGATTTAAAATATGCTACAGAAACTGTGCTCTTGAATTTCTTGATTCTCGAAAAAATAGAAGTATTTTGTTTTACAAAACACTTTAAATAGCTCTACACTATTTTAAATATTTTTAGTTGAGTTGAAATTTCTCAGCAGGAGCGTTGCCAGAAATAAGTTTTGTTGTAGAGCTGTTAATAGCAAAGTTCACAATTACATTGAACTTCTCGCACGAAATTAAAAAAAACATTGTCTGCTTTCATATTATTTATTACATGAATTGGTTTATAGTTTGTTTGTAAAATTTCGTTGTTTTGCTGACTTAAAACCTTTATGTTGTAAACAACGAATTGTTATTCGAAAATTTATTGAACAGTAAAAAACAATAACTATAAAAAGTTTATTGAATTCACTGAATAAGGAACGAATGCAAAACTTCATTAATGACTATTTGTTATTATTACTACTATTTTTTTAATAAATTAATGCATTTTCGAAGCAATTATTAGTGGGATAAAGTGACAAATGTGTTAATGTGAGAAGTCCACATTTTTGTCTCGTTTTTCGTGTAGTGCTACACCGCATTATATATATTTTAAAATAAATCGATATCGAATTGCTTTTTGAGAAAAAGTATTAAAAAACTAGTTAAAAATATAATAACATGCTATTTTGCAAACTAAAACATGTTTGAAAATTATAGTCGGTTTAAACCGACTATACGATATCCTATACTATCAGTTTTGAGAAACGGTCTTACAGCCAACTTTGCTGAGGTCTTCTATATATATAAAAGAGTTGCGAGGATGATCATCATCGCCCAGCCGAAACCCTTCGACCCAGAAACTTGTAATTTAGAATGTAGATTCCTTTCTCGGCGTAAAGATCCACTAAGGACGGATCTTTAAAAATTCGTATATGAGGGGGAAAAGCGGTGAAAAAGGGGGCAAATGGTGGCATATGAATCTAGGAATATGAAATTTGGTATGTAGTTTCCATCCGGGAAACAAATATTGGCCCATTATACATTTGCAAAAAATGTACCTTCCTGCATCTTCTTAACATTTTAATCTATATATATGAATTTAGATACACAGACTCCACCAAATACGTGGATCACCAGTACAGAATGAATTTATTGGTAATTCTTACGACTAGGGACGGAAAACGGCCAAAACGTGTACGTTTGGTAGTGGGCAAAAAGTGTACATTTGGTATCTTCTACACAAACGAATCTAGGAATATTAAATATAGTATGTGGATTTCACTAGATGTATAAACATCAGATGAGAGGAAAATTTTGGGAAATTCCGGTGTTAACGGCCAAAAAGGGTAAAAATGGTACCTTTTTGCATCTTCATTACAAAGTAATTTAGGAATATTACATTTGATATGTATGTTCCACTAGAGACACAAACATCGGCCAAGAATAACAATTTTTTAAATTCGAGGGGGTAAAAGCGGACAAAAAAGGGGCCGCGTTTGGCGGCTACACCCGTGCTGCCGCGTAATTCTCGTTAACTTATTTTAATCGCCAAAATGTATTTTTCAGATCATTGCGATATTTTAGCTAAGCTGTGTTCCGCGCACCGATATGATGCTATTGAAAAGAAAACTCATTATACCTATACCACTATGTGGTTTGGGTATAATCACTTTGTGCTGCTGTTTGTAACTACCAAAAATATTTGACCTAGACCCATCTTTTATTATACCGATCTAATCAGAATCACTAACTGATTCGATTTAACGATGTCCGTCCGTCCGTCCGTCCGTCTGTGTGTCCATGTAAAGCTTGTATTCAAACTGCAGGTCGCAAATATGAATATATTTCAATGAAATTTGGTATATAAGCTTTCATCGGCCATGGGATGAAAGCTATTGAAATTGGGGAGAATCGGTCCATGTTCAGACCTAGCCCCCATACAAATGACCCCTATAAAATCGACATAAATTGACATACGATCCAAATTGTCGTATAGATCTTAGTCAAATTGGGTTTGTATGTGTTTATTACATCCATTAATGAATAGTCCAAAAACGATCCCTATGGGACAACTCTTAGTCATAGGCCCCATATAGAGCTGCTTCCCGATCTTCACTTTAATCTACCAAAAAACAAAAATATTGCACTGATTCATCTCAAATTTTGTTTGCATATATTTTCGCAAAATACAAGAGACTTTACCAACCATGGACAGGATCGGTCCATTTTTGGACCTAGTCCCCATATAGACATAGCATCCGATATGAAGTTTTTCATATCTACAGCTAAAAAATTAATAAAAATGCTACTCAAAATTGGTTTATGCTTATTTTCTATATCCAATTAGGGTCTCTAAACGCATAGTATAGGGTATCATATAGTCAGTCTAGACCGACTATAATTTTCTTACTTGTTTTATATCCAGTTAGTTGGGCCTGAGAGATAGGGTCTCTAAACGCATGGTATGGGATATCGTATAGTCGGTCTAGACCGAATATAAATTTTTTACTTGTTTTAAATGCGTTTATTGTAGGACATATATTGAGAGCAGTATGCAAGTTTTCACCAAAAAATATTTAACAAAATTCATTAAATAAAAATATGGGGGATTTCATGTCAAGTGCACCAACTTTTGAAACCGATGTCTTCCGATCGGAATGAAATTTGCACCAAGATTAGTCCTATTGGATAGTAGTTTAGACGCAATTTTTCAATAAGATCGGTCCAGATCTCTCTGAGTTAGAGGGGATCAAAATTTGACATTTTGGCCAAACAGGTGTTTCTTCTCATCCATGTAACTTATTACTTATTGTTCTCAGAAAATTTTCTCCCAAATAGTTTAGATAGCTATTTCTTCAGTATTTCGGAAAAAAATACTTTAAAAAAAAAAAAAAAATGTAGACTTTTTTTTTGCTAAATTAAAGCATTTTTTGCCTTTTTTTTTCAAAAAGTGAATTTTTTTTATTTTTTCATAAGAAAGCTTAGGATTTTTCATTTAAGAGCTTTTTGGTCGCTTAGTGGGATGGGAGTGGGATATCTATCAAAATAAATGTTTTGTAACTCAAGACAACGGTTTTTCAATTTTTCACAAATGCACTATTTTGAATTTTTTCCTATTTGTGTGTAAAACCTTACAAATAAAACTTATGCTGAGAAACTAGACAAATTAACCTTTCCGAAGGTATATAACATACCTAACTAAAATTTTATACCCTCGATACTGTAATACCCAAAATATGTTAACCTCAGGAAAAAAATCGCTTTTTTTCTATAGAAATGTTGAAAAATTATTATTTTTTTATTTATTTTTAATAATAATTAAATTAATGTATAATGATAATATTTAAAATAAAAAGAAAAGATAAATAATTTATTAAAATTTGATCTTAATTGCATTAGATCCATTTATATCATAACTATTTTTATACCCTATACCACTATGTGGTTTGGGTATAATGACTTTGTGCTGCTGTTTGTAACACCCAAAAATATTTGACCTAGACCCATCTTTAATTATACCGATCGAATCAGAATCACTTTCTGAGTTGATTTAACAATGTCCGTCCGTCCGTCCGTCCGTCCGTCCGTCTGTGTGTCCATGTAAAGCTTGTAATCAAACTGCAGGTCGCAAATATGAATATATTTTGATGAAATTTGGTATATAAGCTTTTATCGGCCATGGGATGAACGCTATTGAAATTGGTGGGAATCGGTCCATGTTCAGACCTAGCCCCCATACAAATTACCCATATGAAATCGACATAAATTGCCATAAGATCCAAATTGTCATATAGATCTTACGCAAATTGGGTTTGTATGCGTTCATTACATCCACTAATGAGTAGTCCAAAAATGATCCCTTTGACCCCATATAGAGCTGCTTCCCGATCTTCAGTTAAATCAATTAAAAAACAAAAATATTGCACTGATTCTTCTCAAATTTTGTTTGTACATATTTTTGCAAAATACAAGAGACTTTACCAAACATGATCAGGATCGGTCCATTTTTGGACCTAGCCCCTTTATAGATATAGCATCCGATATGAACTTTTTTATATCTGCAGCCAAAAAAAATTAATAAAAATCCCACACAAATTTGGTTTTTGCTTATTTTCTATGTCCAGTTAGTTGGTCCTAAGAGAAAGGGTTTCTAAACGCATGGTATAGGGTATCGTATAGTCGGTCTAGACCGACTATAATTTTCTTACTTGTTATACTTAATTTATTGTAGCTGATGAAGTATTTAAGTCTTGTAAATTTTTAAATATCCAGTTTTTCATCCAGCTTTTTTTTCGCCTTTATTTACTGCGTTTTTTTGTCAATCCTTTCTTGGCGTTACTAGGTTCAGCTGTTGATTTCGCTGCTGGTTCATTTGTTGTCTTTGGAAAGAAATCGCATTAAATAGAGGCAGAAAACTTTTCAACTTGAGTCTTCCATCGACAAGCGGTATAAAAGCATGGTATTGAGCGGTGCCATCGATTGTTACCGCAGCATCGAATCTGCTCTTCAGTGTTTTCAATGTTTCCTGATAATACTCTTTGCTGCTAAAAACTATTTTAGTTTCTTTACAATAACTATTTGCCCAATGGAATAAAGCAGTCGCATCTAAGATGCGATCTTGATGAGAGCACTGGAGGCTATACTCCACTGCATTTCTTTTAAGGTTTACTCCAATACCATCACATGCTCCTTTACCATGAGCAGTAGGATGAAAATGCCACTCAGCTGGCATTCCAAAATCTTTTTCATGGGCCATAAGATTTGCCAAGCTACTTTTGTTTTTAAAATGTTGACGAGCTCCGTCCGAAACGTAGTATACTTCCTTACTGTAAATTTAGATTTTAGAAATTTTAGCATTCTCTTCTGGTACTCATAAAGTGCAACGGTATCATGTTTTAAATCGTCGGATATGATTGCCATACTTTTGTGTTCCAGTTTTTCATCTTTCATGTAGTAAATAACTACTGTGAATATAGTTGCTTGGTCGTTATTGAAGTGGAATGCTTGTATGGCATCCTGAAGAACATATTTATAGTTTTCTGCGAAATCATATGAAATAACGAATTCACCAGACTTCAAATGTATCTTCAAATCCTTGAAGAATGACCATTGCTCTTTGACTAAAAAGTCATGGTTTCTCAAGTTTAGCAATCCTGTACACATTTCTTCCACAAAATCATCCACATTTAAAATGATTGTTTTCAATGTGCATCTGTCAGTCTGAATCCAAGAATCAAATTTGACCTCCTCTATATATTCTCGATCTAAAGAGTTGATTAAATTTTCTTTGATGAATGTGTTTTTCGGGCAATTGGTACATTCACCTAAGTGGCAAGAAGTTGTTGCATTAGGACACATAGCCAATTTAAGGCAATCGCGGTAATCGTGTAAATCTTCTGCCGAATCATCTGTTAAATACTTTAAGTTGATTTCCTTCCACATCAGTTTAACATTTTCATGGTAAATTTGGGTTAATTTCGTGAAGCCAGATTGAAATGTTGCAAATAACTGTTTCAGGGTACAGATAACCATTCTCTTCTGTTATGTTATGAAGTTAGTCGGAAAGGTTAATTTGTCTAGTTTCTCAGTATAAGTTTTATTTGTAAGGTTTTACACACAAATAGGAAAAAATTCAAAATAGTGCATTTGTGAAAAATTTAAAAACCGTTGTCTTGAGTTACAAAACATTTATTTTGATAGATATCCCACTCCCATCCCTCTAAGCGACCAAAAAGCTCTTAGAGGAAAAATCCTAAGCTTTCTTATGAAAAAATAAAAAGAAAAAAAATGCACTTTTTGGAAAAAAAGGCAAAAAATGCTTTAATTTAGCAAAAAAAAAAAGTCTAAAATTTTTTTTTTTTTTTTTAAGTATTTTTTTCCGAAATATTGAAGAAATATCTATCTAAACTATTTGGGAGAAAATTTTCTGAGAACAATAGGTAATAAGTTACATGGATGAGAAGAAACACCTGTTTGGCCAAAATGTCAAATTTTGATCCCCTCTAACTCAGAGAGATCTGGACCGATCTTATTGAAAAGTTGTGTCTAAACTACTATCCAATAGGACTAACATTGGTGCAAATTTCATCCCGATCGGAAGACATCGGTTTCAAAAGTTGGTGCACTTGACATGAATCCCCCCATATGTAAAAATTTAAGAATGAATTTGGGGAGTAATTTAATTTTTAATTCGTTAAAAAAATGGGGAATTTATTAGTTTCTTTTAAGGACCTTTTTTAAATTTGGGGATTTGTTCACCGTGAAGTTACTCCCGTGTAAACCAAATTTCATAGAAATCCGTTGAAGTGTACAAACTTGTATAGGGAAGAAATATAACACACAACAAAAAATGAATTTTTTATGAAAAGTTTGCGTAAAAGTAGGCGTGGTCGGTAAAAATCATATGGCGACCTCCCAGGAGTACAGAAATCGTACGTAGCTAATTTCAGAGAAATTAAACCCACTGTACAAAAATCAAAGCCGACAATCAACTTTTTTTGGTAGACTTATAAAAAGAAGGAAGTTCAACGTTTTTAAAGGGCCTTGGGTTTTCAGACTTCCCTATTAAAAGAAGAGGCAGCTAATGAAATCTACGAGGAGCTGATTGTTTTCCACTGTGAACCCATATAGTTAGAGGAAGTGCCCTCCAAAATAAAGCAAACTCAGCACCAATGCTTTAATTTAGCAAAAAAAAAAAGTCTAAAATTTTTTTTTTTTTTTTTAAGTATTTTTTTCCGAAATATTGAAGAAATATCTATCTAAACTATTTGGGAGAAAATTTTCTGAGAACAATAGGTAATAAGTTACATGGATGAGAAGAAACACCTGTTTGGCCAAAATGTCAAATTTTGATCCCCTCTAACTCAGAGAGATCTGGACCGATCTTATTGAAAAGTTGTGTCTAAACTACTATCCAATAGGACTAACATTGGTGCAAATTTCATCCCGATCGGAAGACATCGGTTTCAAAAGTTGGTGCACTTGACATGAATCCCCCCATATGTAAAAATTTAAGAATGAATTTGGGGAGTAATTTAATTTTTAATTCGTTAAAAAAATGGGGAATTTATTAGTTTCTTTTAAGGACCTTTTTTAAATTTGGGGATTTGTTCACCGTGAAGTTACTCCCGTGTAAACCAAATTTCATAGAAATCCGTTGAAGTGTACAAACTTGTATAGGGAAGAAATATAACACACAACAAAAAATGAATTTTTTATGAAAAGTTTGCGTAAAAGTAGGCGTGGTCGGTAAAAATCATATGGCGACCTTCCCTGGAATATGTACTGAATTTCGGAAAAAGCGGTTTGAAGTTATAAATTTCTATAGCTAACAAATATACCGAAAAACAAAAAATTAATTTTGTAAAAATTTGGGCGACCTTCGCTGGAGTAGAGGGATCACGTTTTCCACATTTCAGAGAAAGCCATTGAAAAATAAAAGTTTGGATAGCAATCAAACAAAGAAACAAATAAAGGGAAAAAATGAATTTTATATACATAGAAGTGGGCGCAAAGTAGGCGTTGCCTGTAAGAAGCATATGGTGTCCTTCCCTGGACTATAGAGATCGTGTGTACTAAATTTCAGAGACATCCCTTGAAAAATAAAGATTTCTATAGTGAACAAATATACCAAAAAACCGAAAGTGAATTTTGTATAAAAAGCGGGCGTAAAAGTAGGCGTGGCCGGCAAGAATCATATGGCGACCTCCCAGGAGTACAGAAATCGTACGTAGCTAATTTCAGAGAAATTACAAATGTACCAAAAAACAGAATATGAATTGTATACAAAACGTGGGCGTAACAGTAGGCGTGACAGGTGCGAATTATATGGCGACCTTTCCTGGAGTAGAGAGATCGTGCGCACCAAATTTCAGAGAAATCCGTTGAAAAACAAAAATTTTTATAGCGGTCAAACAAACAAACAAACAAGCAAACAGAAAATGAATTTTTATATATATATAAAGGCTTTTTAAACCCACTGTACAAAAATCAAAGCCGACAATCAACTTTTTTTGGTAGACTTATAAAAAGAAGGAAGTTCAACGTTTTTAAAGGGCCTTGGGTTTTCAGACTTCCCTATTAAAAGAAGAGGCAGCTAATGAAATCTACGAGGAGCTGATTGTTTTCCACTGTGAACCCATATAGTTAGAGGAAGTGCCCTCCAAAATAAAGCAAACTCAGCACCATTATGTATTTGGGCTATTTCATTGTTTTCAAAAATTTTGTATTAAACGGCTCTATAGCAGAATTATCGATTGGTAATATTTCCGCACATCTGATTCCATTTCGAGATTTAAACTTTTGTAACCAACCGTTGCTTGCAGAAAATTTATCTTTTCCCAAAACCTGTCTATGGAAATATGTTGCCGATATTGACACTTGACAATTGTGTTACTGAATAAACCATTTTATCAATGCTTCATACACCTGTGGATTTTCATCAAGCCTTAAAGTGTTTCTTTTTCCTAAATTAAGTTCAGATTTTCATTTAACTAACCAAAACTTTTTAAATGTAAAAATTACATACGCGATCCTCTCAAAATTTGAGATACATACTTTCTTATTTTATTTTTTTTTTTTTTTTATATCAATTATCGTTGATTATTTTCTACTTTAAATCGTGTCCAATATTTTGCATTTTTCAGTCAATGTTAATGTTTTATATTGTATTTTAATTGTTGGTGCATTAATACGCGTCTAATGTCCACAATATTACTGAATAATAATAATATTACTGAATTAAAATATTTGTCCGGACTATAGAGCTAAAATTTTTAAATTGTCCGAATTTTTTAGCTGCCCGGACTACTGGAAGTCCAGATTAAAGAGTGTTCGGATTAAAGAGGTAGTAAGTTGTTAAATTGTAAAAGTGAGACATAATATATTTTATTTTCAGAATTTAAAAAATTACATATACTGAAAAACTGAAATGTATTTTTAACACTAAAAACTAAATTAATAATATTATTTAAAAAAAAATTTTCGCACTAACTAAAGTGAAGTACAGCTACGTGTAAAGTAATTTAAAATGTTCTTGATTTTGAATAGTTCTTTTATACACAAATGTTTCCGTAATATTTTTTTTATTTATTTTATTTAAAAACACATAAATTAAGAAATATTGGTAATATAAGGGCTTGAAAACTAAGCAACAAACATCAAAATAGGGAAAAAGTATAAGATATTATAAAAAAAAGTTTGGCGTGAGAACGCCGAACTCTTTGGAGGTTTTTCTTTGACTTGGTTTTTTCAAATAATGGCTCTTCAATAATTTAATAAATCTAAAAATACTATACTTTCAAAATTAATTGCTGTTAAGCTTATTATAGTTTTTTATACGTACATATTAAGATAAAGAAAAACAAATGAATTTCAAAAATTCGAGAAACTGTAGAATTAATTACATTAAAAATTTTCAAAATCTGTTATTTTTCTTTTCATTTCCTTTTCACTTTCTTTTATTTTTGATAAAAATATTATGATGTTAACTTTTAGTCTCAAATTATAAAAGAAAAGTTAAATACGAGTACATACTATTTAAGTTATTGCTTTTTCTGAAATTTATAAACATATAACAGGCATTATACTTCGCCCGCAATTATCCTATTAGTATTAAAAACAAAAACAACAACACTTGGATTTTCCGTGTATATATATATATTATATATTTGGGTTGCTTAAGTTTTTGAGAGAAATTTGAAGTTTGGGAAGTACTTGTGAAAAAGAAAAATTATTTCGTATCTGTTCTACATCGATATACTAAGTTTACAAAAGAATAACAATTTTTTTCCTCTCACATATGACAATTTTTCTATTGACTTTTTCGCCTACTATGAACAATGTTTAATGATAAATGGAAAAACCTTTATTTTATTTTTGCATATTTAAATCCAACAACTTTCTTTAAACCTTTTGTAGAAGTCTTCAGAACTTATATGAAATTTACATGTAACGCTATTATTCTACTTGTTGCCGCCAACTAAGCTCTTATATGGCTTTTGTGCTTTTAGAAATAAATATCGCGGCTTGATATTCAAATTCAAGCACACAATGGATATTTATATAAATGATATGTGAGTAGTGACACAAAGTGTGAAATTATTGATTAGTTGCCACTATGCCAATTGCCTGTTGCATTAATAATAATGTTTAAGATTTGGGTTTTATATTTGTATATGTAGGATTACTTACCGCTATGGTTAACTTATTTACTCAAGATATATATCAAATATTATACAGGTTTTACTAAAATTTGTGCTTAATAAAAATTTTGTCATCACCTGCATGAACATCATGGTGTATGAATATTATATTACTCAATATCACTCATACTCACAATTACGTTACGCACCTTGCTAGTATCACATTAACGTTTATTTCTTTATGATAACATCTGATTCGATAGATTTTTTTTTAAATCAAGAATGTTATCATTTCCATTTTTTTTTTATTTGTCAGATTCAATTATGTTAACTACTAACTCTACATTATTGGCAAAAAAAAGATAAAGCTGAGGTGGAGTTAAATTTTTTTTTTAATTTTTGGTAATTTGAAAAAAATTGTATGACAAGCACATCACGGCAGTATCAAATAAGATTCGCATAATCCTTGAAATGACATTTCAAATATAAATTGGTTGGGAAGTACGCGCACAACGTTAAATTATGCGGTCTAAATACTCCTTTCCCAACTTTTATTCGCAAAACGTTTAAATTTTATATTCATATATAAGTTTATATGTATGTATGAGCTGAGTATGCGAAAAATACCATTAAGCTCTTTTAATTTGCGATCTTCGTATATTTTGTTAAAAATAAAATGTCCTATTGCGGACCTCCAAAAATTAAAAAAAAAAAATCATGTGAGTCCGGTCACAAGGGAGATGTGTAAACATCTAATAATTAAAGAAAACATCAACGTCATATATTCCAGTACATAAAAACTAAGTCGATTATGCTGTTTTTGAACTTCAATTGATGTTTTGTGAAATGCAATTGATGTTTTCTGAAATTCAATTGATGTTTTCTGAAATGCGATTAATGTTTTCAGCAATTCAAATGATGCTTTTTGAAATTCTATTGATGTTTTCTGAAATTATATTTATGTTTTCTGAAATACAATTGATGTTTTCTGAAATTCTATTGATGTTTTCTGAAATTCAATTGATATTTTCTGAAACTCGAATGAGGTTTTCTGAAATTATATTTATGTTTTTTGAAATTCTATTTATGTTTTCTGAAATTAAAATGATGTTTCCTGAAACTCGAATGATGTTTTCTGAAATTATATTGATGTTTTCTGAAATTCTGTTTATGTTTTCTGAAATTCAATTGATGTTTTCTGAAATACAATTGATGTTTTCTGAAATACAAGTGATGTTTTCTGAAATACAATTGATGTTTTCTGAAATTCTAGTGATGTTTTCTGAAATTCAATTGATGTTTTCTGAAACTCGAATGATGTTTTCTGAAATACAATTGATGTTTTCTGAAGTACAATTGATGTTTTCTAAAATTATATTATTGTTTTCTGAAACTTAATTGATGTTTTCTGAAATTTTGTTGATGTTTTCTGAAATACAGTTTATGTTTTCTGAAATTCAGATGATGTTTTCTGAATACAATTGATGTTTTCTGAAATACAATTGATGTTTTCTGAAATTTTATTGGTGTTTTCTGAAATACAGTTTATGTTTTCTGAAATCCTATTTATGTGTTCTGAAACTCAAATGATGTTTTCTGAAGTACAATTGATGTTTTCTGAAACTCTTTTTATATTTCCTGAAATTCAAATGATGTTTTCTGAAATACAGTTGGTGCTTTCTGGAATTTTATTGATGTTTTCTGAAATTCAATTGATGTTTTCTGAAATTTTATTGATGTTTTCTGAAATTCAATTGATGTTTTCTGAAATTTTATTTATGTTTTCTGAAATACAGTTTATGTTTTCTGAAATTCTATTGATGCTTTCTGAAATTCAATTGATGTTTTCTGAAATTATATTGATAGTTTCTGAAATTCAAATAATGTTTTCAGAAATACAATTGTTGTTTTCTGAAATTTTATTGATGTTTTCTGAAATACAAATGATGTTTTCTGAAATCATATTGATGTTTTCTGAAATTAAATTGATGTTTTCTGAAATTTTATTGATGTTTTCTGAAATTATATTGATGGTTTCTGAAATACAATTGATGTTTTCTGAAATTCTATTGATGCTTTCTGAAATTCAGTTGATGTTTTCTGAAACTCGAATGATGTTCTGAAATTATATTGATGTTTTCTGAAATTCTGTTTATGTTCTCTGAAATTCAAATGATGTTTTCTGAAATTATATTGATGTCTTCTGAAATTCTATTTATGTTTTCTGAAATTCAAATGATGTTTTCTGAAATTATATTGATGGATTCTGAAATACAATTGATGTTTTCTGAAATACAATTGATGTTTTTTGAAAGACAATTGGAAAATGTTTAGAAAAGAACATATCATAATTTTTTCACAAATACAATCAGATAAAGTCATACCGATTTACACTTCAGCTCACACCGATGTGTTACGCGGTTTTTGCGATTGTATTGTGAAATAGAAATTTACCCCCTGCGCGTATAGATGTTTACACATCAAAAAGAAAAGTTAATTAAGTTATTTTGATGTACTACAGCATAATTAAGTTTTTAACGAGCACCGTTTTAAATTTAACTTTTTCTACACAATGCAAACATTTTTCTGAGCGGAAATCAGCAGATTGCTCCACAGTAAAATTTTTGTTAGCATATAGCTCGAATTACTATACTAAATTCGACAAAATCTTTTTACAGGAAAAGCTATTGTAAACAAATGAAATTCTATGGTTACACCGTGGCACAAATTCAGGTTAGCAAAAGTTAGGTCGATTCTGACAGTGAGGGGTGAAAATAGAGGCTAAATTAGAAGACCCGTATCGCTGCATTTGTTTATGTTAGTTCGAATTTTTTTCTTTAATCGACCTTCGAACTTTGCAGTCAAATGCCGATTTTCAGCATATTGTTTATATGGTTTTTTGGCTATAACTCGTCGACTGATAGATAGTTTTTCAATCTGTAAAAGCCACATAATTGCTAAAGACCTGTGCAACAATCAAAATTTTTAAAAAATTGATTTGTGAAATTTTTGTGGTACTTATGAAGCAAAATGTCGGAAAAATTATTTTTTTTTTCATGCTTTTTGAAAATATTTTCCACAAAACTAAGTCTTTTTTGCTTTCTGTTTGATCTACAATATGCTTCTCAGTTTCTTCAATAAATTTCAATTCAAAAGAAAACGGTCTTTGTCGATAATTTGCGTTAAAAGTCCCAAAACCATTAAATAAATAGCGATTTAGGTAGAAGTAATTAAAAATTGAAATTCCAAGAATTCGGAATTAGTAAAACAACTTTTTTGTTTTCAACCACCGCACAGGTAGCGATTTTTTTATTTCGTACAAGTGATCTAAGTGCATCGGCTTCATAAAAATAGCAAAAAAACATTGTATAATATATATTGCATTAAAAATGTCGGAACCGAAATGTAAAATGGACCATTTTTGTAATGTTTGTGGACGTTTCATAGCAAGCGATGAAAAATGTGGCAATGCGAGTGGTTTTTTTTTTTGGAAGCCTATAAACAATATTTCTCGCAAGAGTTTATCACTGACGTAAACTGTGCCCCTAAAAAAGTTTGCTTTAATTGCTATTCAACTCTTGTGCAATGGAAAAGTGAAAAGAAGAAGGTTATGCCTTTTGGTAAACCAATGACGTGGTTAGACAACAGCCCGCATCAATAAGAAAATTGCTATGGATATATCAACTACCATAAAACTTTGTGCGATTGGGATTCACGATACGGAGAAGTTATTAAGGGAAGAAACCGGTACAAACAGCATAACTGGAATAGTCGCATTGGACGGAAATGGCCTAAAAAGAATAGGCTACACGAAAGTTTGTTCCTGAAATGAAAATTTTGTTGCCGTTTCTCCACATTAAACTTGGCATTGCTAAAAATTTTTTGGAAATGTATCGCAAAAAGACCAGCAGTATTCAACCGCTTAAAAGACATTTTCACAATACTAAGTAATGCTAAAATTCATGAACGTGTTGTCAGTGGTCCCGACATACGGAAACTAATGAGTCGTCACGATTTTGACAAATCATTAAAGGACTTTTGGGTAAAGAACGCAAAGACAACTAAGGCAATCTGTTGCAAAAATGTTGGCAGCTTTCGATGAAATTGGGGTTAGTATGTCGTACAAAATTCATCTCTTGCATCAGCATCTTGATCAACTCGCTCAACAGTTGCCAACTAAATCTGATGAGCAAGGCGAACGTTATCACCAAACTGCGCATCCATTTGAAATAAGGTAACTATAGAGTGTGCATATTTTGAATTCCTAGATTTTTCTAATGTCTTTGTCAGAGTGCACAATTTAAACATGTTAAAGATTGAAAACTATTTTCGTTTCGGTACAGAGGAAAGAAATCTCCAGATGCAATACTCGCTGAAATTTGTTGGTGGTATAAAAACACCTTTGAAGAAGAGTAAGACGAGGAAAAAGAGGGAGAAGGGGAAGACAAAGATGAAATTCCGGAATATCTGTTGGACGAAATTAGCGACCATTCTGATGATGATGACGATGACCAAGATATTAGAGAGAGCAGTGATGTTGATCCACAGCCACCTGCTAAACGGCAACTGGCCAAATCACTAATTTAATTTATTTAATTTTTTTCCTTAAAACCTTTCATAACAAACATTTCAAAAATATATTTTTTTCCATATTTTTATAATTTCTTTTTCAATGTTTCTTCAAAACCAACACTAAACAAAATTGGTACATAAAAAATGAGAAGTAAATCAATATTAAGCTGGAAAACGCAAGTTTTGTATTATGATTACTTTCTTTTCAAATGAAGTTTATTGAAGAAACTGAGAAGCATATTATAGATCAAACAGAAAGCAAAAAAGACTTAGTTTTGTGGAAAATATTTTCAAAAAGCATGAAAAAAAATAATTTTTCCAACGTAGATGAACTTTATCATAAGACTTTTCACTGAGCTGTGTTCCGCGAGCGAGTCGCGTTTGGCAGCCACACTCGTGCTTATTTTAATTGTCAAAATATATTTTTCAGATCATTCCGATAGTTTAGCTGAGCTGTGTTCCACGAGCGCGTCGCGTCCGCATCCGTCGCGCCGCTTCTTCGCGTTTGGCAACCACGCCTGTGCTACCGCGCAGTTGTTGCCAACTTATTTTAATTGTCAAAATACATTTTTCAGATCATACCGATATTCTAGCTAAGCTGTGTTCCGCGTGCTCCGAAATGATGCTATTGAAAAGAATACTCATTTCAAATTCGTTTATTGTAGGACATATATTGAGAGCACTATGCAAATTTTCACTAAAATAAATATTCAACAAAGTTCATTAAATAAAAATATGTAAAAATTTAAGAATGAGTTTGGGGAGTAAGATCATTCATTTTGGGGAATTCGTTCATTTCTGTTGGGGACCTTGTTTTAAGATTTGGGGAATTTGTTTACCGTGAAGTTATTCCTGTGTAAACCAAATTTCAGAGAGATCCGTTGAAAAATACAAATTTGTATAGGAAAGAAATATACCACACAACAAAAAATTAATTTTATATGAAAAGTGAGCGTAAAAGTAGGCGTGGTCGGTAAAAGTTATATGGCGGCCTTCCCTGGAATATGAACTAAATCTCGGAGAAAGCCGTTAAAAGATAAAAATTATTATAACGAACAAATATACCAAAAACAAAAAATGAATTTTATAAAAATGTGGATGTAAAGATAAGCGTAGCAAGAAAGATATACAAAGCGACCTTCGTTGGAATAGAGAGATCACATTTTCCAAATTTCAGAGAAAGCCATTGAAAAATAAAAGTTTGTATAGCAATCAAACAAAGAAACAAATGAAAGGAAAAAAATAAATTTTATATACATAGAAGTGGGCGCAAAGTAGGCGTGGCCTATGAGAAGCATATGGGCGACCTTCCCTGAAGCCTAGACATCGTGTGTCAAAGTTCAGAGACATCCCTTGAAAAATAATAATTTGTATAGCGAACAAATATACCAAAAAACAGAAAATGAATTGTATACAAAAAGTGGGCGAAAAGTAGGCGGTAAGAATCATATAGCGACCTTTCCTGGAGTACGGAGATCATATGTACCAAATTCCAGAGAAATCCGTGAAAAATAAAAATATGTATAACGGTCAAACAAACAAACAAACAAACAAACAGAAAATGAATTTTATATATATAGATTTATTTCGAGAGCATTTCCATTTGTTTTAGTACTGAAATTACTTAAACTACTTTCAGAAAGCATCAACTGAGGTTCAGAAAGTATCAGTACTATGGTATTAGCTGATCCGTGCGTGTGTATTTTCGCACGCCCTTGCGTTTTTTATTGTTAATTATTAAATATAACAATTTATCGATCTATAAAACTTGCGGCGGCTGGTAAATGGAAAAGTTTTTGGAAAAATAATCCAAGATTTAATGAGCCCAGAGCTGTTGGCTCTAATGCCAACATATTTCGTTTGTTAGAATACGATGAAGATTCAACAATTATTGTGGAAAGAGAAATTATAACTTCCTACTGGTTATGGGTTTAACTGATGAACAATAAAAATATAAAAGAATATCTGCCAAAACAAAAATAAATGCAAAGCTAAAATCGTTATGTGAAGATATAAAAAAATTTTTGTGGAATGTAAAGACCCATATATCTTTAAGTGTTAAGGAAATAATAATAAAGAGGTCAAATGCCGACGATGCGCCTTATATAATTGAGTTTAATCATGAAGAAATAACAAAACATGAAATTATGAAAATAAGATTCCTCTATAGTATTTCTATTACATGGAGGAATACGCCGATGGGCAATAAAAAGCCAACTCAGTGCTCAGTATTTTCAATGTAACGTCATGCTTATTTACTGTTATTTACAGGTGTCATAATAGCTTAAAGAAACAGTTGGAAAACATTAATCACAAAGCTAATGATCCACGATACCCTTTCGACAAAAAGCTTCATGATGCAGCAAAACAAAATTCAAATATCTATAACATTAATAGGCGAGGCGATTTCTTGTGACGTATTCTACACTTTGAATTACTAACCGTTATTGACAAATATATACCACTTGAGGTAGTTCGTTGCAGATTTTCACAATATTTATAGATGTGCACCATCTGGTAAATTTTTCTTTTTTTTAGTAAAATTCATTTAAAGTTGCTGCAAACTCATACATAAAATAAATAAAACAAGTAAGATAATTATAGTCGGTCTAGACCGACTATATGATACCCTATACCATGCGTTTAGAGGCCCGATCTCTTAGGCCCACTTAACTGGATATAGTAAATAAGCATAAACCAAATTTGAGTGGAATTTTTATAAATATTTTTGGCTGCAGATATGAAAATGTTCATATCGGATGCTATATCTATATGGGGACTAGGTCCAAAAATGGACCGATCCTGATCATGTTTGGTAAAGTCTCCTACATTTTGCAAAAATATATACAAACAAAATTTGAGAAGAATCAGTGCAATATTTTTGTTTTTTGATAGATTTAGGTGAAGATCGGGAAGCAGCTCTATATCGGGCCTATGACTAAGAGTTGTCCCATAGCGATCATTTTTGGACAACTCATTAATGGATCTAATAAACACATGCAAACCCAATTTGAGTAGGATCTATATGACAATTTGGATCTTATGGAAATTTATGTCGATTTCGTAGGGGTCAATTGTATGGGGGCTAGCTCTGAACATGGACCGATTCCCACCATTTTCAATAGCGTTCATCCTATGGCCGATAAAGGCTTACATACAAAATTTCATTAAAATATATTCATACCTGCGACGCACAGTGGACCATTTGACGAGAAGGTGGTCAAAAATCTATAACTTTTGATTGGATCGGAATTTTGATATGCGGTTTTTTTTGTTTGGTAGGTGAGACTTTATCCTTTAAGTATTGCTATAAGACGTAATTCTCAACCGAAAATAAAAAAAGTTACGGAGGGTTTAATATACATTTTCATTTGTAGTTGAATTTTAGTACAAACGTGAAGTGTTAAAAGGTTAAAAAAGGTTTTTTTTAATATAATGTCTTATTTTTCAGTTAATTTTACAATTAATACTTTTTAAAAAATTTTTAAGTTAATTTTTTCAGAAAATGCCAAATGTGGCCCCCGTAAACTTTTTAGTCCTAATGTGCACAAGGGCCAAAGGTTGTTTTTTTTTTTTTTTTTTTTTTAAATATCCCGAGTTAAAATATAATTTATTAAGCAGCGAACGTAAAAGTTACCTTATATTGTTGCAAGATTGAGAAGTTTCAATGAAAAACTCGTTTGTTTTTGCTTTAGTTAAATTTTTTTTTATTGTCTTTTTAAATATTTCTATATCAATTTTTATGGTAAATTTATGAAATATAGCAATTTTTATTGTAATTTTGCAAAATATATAAATTTCTAAATCAAAAATGAAAAAGTACTTTAAATCAACAAATTTTAGTAAAAATTTCTTCTAAATAGCCTTGATTTTCATCTTCTAGAAGTTGTTTAGCTCCTTCGTCTAATTCAATAGAGGAAGTTTTCCATTTTTGACGAATGTTGGACATATATGGATCTGAAGTGCACAACAAAATAGTGATAAGGTCTTCATTAGTACAACATCTGGACATTTTCCTTGTGTTGTGCTCGCGAAGGAATCTGTAGTCTTTGTTCCTTTTTTCTTGCGCTTCTTCAGATAGATTTCCTATTGGTAGCGTATTGTTTTGAATTATTTGTTCCCCATGGTACAAAATTATATGAACTGTGGATGCCATATATCTCCAAGGGTATTTTTCATTATAAAGTATGGCTGTTTTATTGGCGTACTCTCCAAATTTTTTTGCATTTATCTTTCTGCTGCATGCTAGAACTTGTAATATGATTTTGAATCGTCTTATTAATTCATGATCTACACCTGTGACAGATGCTGCAGTTTCCGGATCGGAAAAAAATCTCCTTGCAGTATTTCCATCATTTGTGTTTCCTTCCCCTTGTTTTGGTTGGTCGATTACGAGGCCTAGCTGTAGATATTTTTGTTGAATTTGTTTTTTTTTTGCATTCTTTTTTCTTCATTTTCTTTGTTTTTTCTCACTGTTTTGCCTAACGGACCAAATTCCAAATCATAACCCAATTTAAGAATATGCTCCATGAAACGTATTCTAGCATGAAGAGGGGACATTCCAAATTCGTAGGCTTCCTTAAATCTATCGTCTTCTGGTGGGGGTTAGCTTAATTGACTTGATGTCTTTTGGCATATAATGCAGCTTGACGTTGACTTTGTTCCAATTAGAGCTTGTGCAACTTTTCCATCAATCATTGTGAGACACATTTTAAAATGTACTTCAGTGTCTTGGTCATCAAATTTAAATATTACTGGTTGAAGTTCCTTAATTTGTTCTTTTATTTTTTTAACTTTTTCAGATATGACATCTTTGGTTTCCTTTTTGAATGCAAATTTTATTGGTCTGCAATACTTTGTTGAAGAAGGAATTTCATTTTTCCATATATCAATTTCTGTTGCTCTACTAGTTGACGGCTCTAAGACGCTATACCTTTTCGTTAAGCACAATGGAACGAAAGATACCATAAATAAATTAGCATCTGATGAATTTTCGGCATTAAATTACTTGTATTGTTTCTGACCAGAGGATCCATCACATCCCCATTTAGAAATTAAAGTCAGATCAGTATCAAGCGTATTTAGCAATCGCTCAGCAGTATGTTCAAGGAGATCTTGCAATTTTATTTCTGCAGATGATGAAGTGACACTAATAGCAGATTGTGAAGGTAAACATTCTTTTTTGGCAGAAACTAAATCTCGATACTCTGGAAAATCCCACAATTCTTTTCATTGGTTTGCGGTCAATTTCAAATCCAAAAATAGGGCGAACGCTTCTTCCGGCGTAAATTTCTTATCTTCAATTGGTGTAGGAATGCTTTTCAAAATCCTCTTTGTGCGCCTTGGGCTCGCTTCTACTATTTTTTCAATTATTTCAATTTTATTTTTTTTATTTTGGGTTGGTTGAATTTGGTGCAAAAATTAATCCTTAATAATTCTTTGAGAAATATTTTATTGATATTCTCAAGCTTGCGCCTTCGAGATCTTTCACTACATCCGTCAACTGGTTTTGCTGGTCGACCCTTTTTTCCACTTTCGTTGGCAGTTGTAGATGCACACTCAAAAATAAGTTCCTTTATTAACCAGTCTTGGTAACGTTTGTACATCTTTGCCATGTACATGCATTCAATGTACCGTCTTTTCAAATTTGATGCAAAATAAGTAATTTTTCCTTTGTGCATTTCAATGTCTTCTAGGTTACAATTCTCAAAGAAGTCGTTGCTCACTATGTGCAAAATTACATCGTCTACATCATTTCGTTGAAAATGAATATCTGCCAGATCTCTGTAACAGTACTTAGCCATTGCACAAATTGTAATGAATAATAATTGTGGAAACATTATTATAAATACTCTTTCTTGCAATTATGTAAAATAAAAATTTTTATCTTTTATTACCACTTTTAGGAGTATAAAAAACCCACGCCCTAACCCCTTTTTAAAAGTGAAGCATACCTGCTCATGTCTTAAAGGGATATGTCGCAATAGTTTTTTTTTTTTTACCATTTACCTGTTATTTAAATTGTTTCCCATTTTGTCAGGTATTTAAACTATATAACTCTAATTCAGACTATTAATGTTTTTGAAATATACCTATGTAAATGTACCTGTAACAATTTAGCGGATTATATCTCAACCCTTTTTTATAAGTATATAACAACCCCTGACAACTCTACCGACACCCAAAAAAAATATACCGCGTTGCACCGGTACGACCAACTTTTGTATTCATAACACTCAGACGGACGGACGGACATCTTTAAATCGAATCAGATAGTGATTCTGATTCGATCGGTATAATAAAAGATGGGTCTAGGTCAAATATTTTTGGTAGTTACAAACAGCAGCACAAAGTCATTATACCCAAACCACATAGTGGTATAGGGTATAAAAATTATACAATGCTGTGTGTGTGTTTATTAAATTTTTGTTGAATTTTGATTTGGCTAAAATTGACTAGCATACCCTTAGGCTCTTACAAAATTATTTTAAAAAGAAAAAAGAAAATTTCCAAAAATTTACACTCGAATTTCGAAGGCTGGGCTCCGCTAGTTTTAATGTAAACAAAGAAGAAAAATCAAAATTAAATGTAATTTTTTTATAATTCCAATGAATGAAAATTATTTTTTCCGGCACTTGATTAATTTAAATTATTTTAATTTAATTTTGTTTTTGACATAAATATGAATTTTGAACGAAATATCTTTAAATTCACGATACCCAATAATATTAACACCAAATATGATTAGTATCGTAAATTTGTATGATCTAGTCCCGATATCATATTCCATTCCCGCTATGCAGAATACCGATATGTTGTTTCACAATTAATTATCTGTATATTCGTTAACAAACAAAATGTATTTACTTACAATCAATATATCACTGATGTGCTATTTATTCTGTTCGCACTATAAACACATAAATTTAAATGATACAACCATATTTTATACAATTGCATTTTTTTTTTTTTTTGTTGATTTCCACTGCATTGTAATAAATAATAAATATTGGAAAATGAACATTGGATCACAGTGAAATATATGCAAAGCAATAGCAAACACATTGCTGTACTATACGAGGACTGTGTATTAAATATTTGGTTTTAGAAAGAAACAATAGTTTTGAAGTCAATACATTTTTCAAAATAATCTCCTTTTACTTCACTGGAGCTTATGCAATATTTTCCCAAATAATGGTTTCCATCTAAATAACAAAATTGTTAAAGAATGTAATTTTCCAGTGAATGCCTCAATTTTTTTAAGTACAGTAAAAGGAAAACGTCATACTGGATGGTAAAGCAATTCATAAACATTGAAAAAAAAAAATGGTTGAAAGATCAGTTACCACTAGAATAATTTTTTAATATAACAATAATTTTTATTGTAATTCTTTATATTATAAAATACAATAGAATTCCTTCAACATAACTATCATATCAACATAACTATCATAGAATGCAGGTATCTATAAAAATAGAAGTAGTTCAGTTTACCAACCATAGTCGTTATACAAATTTTAACACTAATTTAATTGAAGCCGCTTAATTAAGTCAATTCTAAATATTTGTGATTACAACTTCTGATAATATTATAAAAGCATTTTTTTAATCAAAAATCTGTTAAGAGTTTCTACAACAAATTTGTAATATTTGTATTAAGAGTTATTACACTAAGCTTATATTGATATATAGAACCCGATTAAAAATTCATGAATCAATTGCTACTGTATATACCAATAAAAGAAAAAAGTGCTTAGTCTGACCTAATTTTTAAAATTTTTATTTTTAAAAATAAAATAGAACGAAGAAAACTTTTAAATATTGTGTTAAAATTTAAATTTAATCATAATAATAATATTTTCATTTTATGTTGTTATTTACTTGGTGGTCAGCTTACAAGTTTTAAATGAAATAAATTAAAACAAAATTTATCTCATCTTCACTCTACGTCTCGTTGATGTTTTTTCAACATCATCAGGAGTGTAGAAAATTTTATATTATTAATTTGATAAAACTAAACTGGTTAATAAATTTAAAGATAAGAAACTGGACATCACGAAAAAAAATTAATAAAATAAAGTTAATAAAAATATATGAACAAAATAAATATAGAAAAATCACAATTCTAAATTTAACCACTAATATTACAGAACTTTTCAGATATTTAAAAAAATGGAGGAGCGAATTATGTGCTTGAAATTTCCATACTTATAGGCCTTAGTGTGTAATTAAGTGCACTTCGAATGCAGTTTTAGCGCAAGGAATTTACGGTTATCGTTAAAAAAAAATGAAGGAAGAGATGGTTTTAGTTGCTCAGAATTAATCCAGCAAATTAATCCATTCGAACATGTCAGGCATTTACTTCCGTCAACTGAATTTGGAATGCAAATTCAATGCTTCTTAACATTCGACTAGTATAAGAACAAATGTCTGTTGTTGTTTGTTTTTTCATGTGCGGACCTGTTAGTTGTGTAGGAAAGAAAGAAAAATTTACCTGAAAATATTAATTAGATCTAAGAGCACTTAAGACAAGACTATGAGAAACTTAGTTTCAATTCTGTAATACACGAACAAATGTTTATCAGCCACCGACGCACAGTGGCGCCCGTAGAGCAAACGAGGTTGCAAAAATCAAAATTTTCATGTGTGCCGATGTAGTTTTGAATAAACCCGTGTTACAGGAAAGTTTTCAACGATTTCAAATATGCTACCCTTAATATCACATTTTTAGTTTAGAAGATATAACCGTTCAAAGTTGACCGACTTTCGGTTTTCAAAAAAAACACACAATTTTTAGTCAATTTGTTGCGATTTCAGGTGTAATATCACGAAAAATAGGTAACGAATCGCCTTATTTTTGTTTGTATTGATTGATGTTTTTATTAAGTGTATAATGATAAAAAAAAATTAACTGTTTGCTTTGAGTTTCTCCTGGTAAATCACTATTTAAAAACTATCCGTTTTTTCACTATTTTTCAAATTTGACGGAAAATAAAAAAAATCCATATTTTTCTATGTTTGCCATATTTGCAAAACGTGTTCTTTGATTATTTCTTTACATAATTCAAAAGGTTTTATCTGCCCGTACGTGTCCGTTTGGCTTCTAGAAGTAAAAAAGGTTAAAAAGACATGGTTGCAGAAATTGTATGGCGTGCATCACTTACATATATGTTTTGACTGACAGTAGTTTGATCTTATAGTTTCAAAATTGCATTTTAAGTCGGTTGTCTACCTGTGAGCCTCTGCCAAAGTCTACTCCCAATATTCTGTTACAGACACAGGATGCACAAAAAACTACTCATTGAAATTCGCAGGTACGCACCTCACTTAAAAATTACTTTGGAGTACAAATGTTCAAGAACAATATTGACTTATTTTCCCTCCAGGTAGGCACAAATCTTATTTAGACACGAGCATAATATAAAAATTGCACAATTCAGCCTAAATCCATATGTATGCAGGGAACAGGTAAATTTTTAGGCATGGTAGCATAAGCCTATATATTGCAAAATAAGCATAATACCTGTATTAGCCTACGACTGAAAGTTGGCGCAACAAGTACTGAAACCATGGCGTTTAACAATCTAATATTATTTGAACTGTTTAGAAGGTCAAAGCTTTAGAAGAACTTGATAGCTTATACGGAAATATTGAGAGAAACGAAATTATAAAAAATATTTTTCATCTGATATATGCAAATATTAAGGCAAAATGGGTGAAATCTAATCGAACCATTCAGAACTTCAACTCCAAATACGAGGACTGGCTTAATGAAGACACCATCCTGGATATATTGGCAGTAGATAAACCCACCACATCAACCAGAGGAGCAAAAGGAAGGCCAAAAAAAAAATATTGAGGAGTGTTCAATTTTCACAAGAAAGAGGAAACTTGCCGATGCCACCAATGACTTGACCACAAAGCATTTATCGGACGCGCTGTCTATTAAATATACAAAGGATAGTGAAAGAGTTAGGTCGCAGATTACAAAATCTGTTGCTGATGCAAGCCCACTGCGACTAAAAAGGATTAAGGAAAGCATTCCCACGCCCACAAACGCACACATTAAAAAGTATGGTTCCGAAGAAGCCTTGGCCTTGTTTATGGACTTACAACTTTCCAAAGAAAAATATGAGATACTACGGGCATCCTTGATGAGACACGGAGCTGACGTTTTACCAGAATACAATTCACGACCACTGCATACGGAAGTCTCTGTGAAAGCCAATCTGCAGGATCTCATGGGCCATACAGCAAAACGGTTGCTGGAGAGTCTTCCTGAAACTGAGGTGAAAATTCTTCCTGAGAAACTGACATTGATCAGCCAATGGGCCTGCGATGTATCATCCGGATAAAGCGTTTATAAGCAAAGGATATCTTCCGATGATGCTACAATAACGGACGGAAATATATTTATGGTATCTGTTGTTCCTTTGCGGCTAAAATCTGATGTTTCCCTACACCGGAAAAATCCACGTCCGTCATCAGTGCATTATTGCCGACCAATAATGTTTCAGTTTGCAAGGGAATGGGCAGAACTCATAAGGACCACGGTGAAGGACATTGAAGAACAAATAAGCAAGATTAAGCCTACAAAGCTGCAAATTGGAGAAGGAAAATATATTGAATGCAATTACGAGTTTCACTTGACCATGGTTGATGGAAAAGTCGTAAACGAACTGGCAGGAACAACCTCAACATTGTCATGCCCGATTTGCAAAAAGAGTCAGAAGAACTTTGGTAATTTAAACTATTCTGCAAACGGGGAGAATTACGAATATGGAATGTCACCATTGCACGCAAGGATAAGGTGTATGGAGTTCTTGCTAAAACTGGCGTATACCCTACCACAAGAGGAGGAAAACTTCGATGAAAATACATCAATAAAGGATAAGGAAAAGATCAGAAAGAAGCAAATACAGGATGCTTTTTTAAACAAGTTGGACTAAAAGTAGACTGTCCCAAGCACGGATACTGTAACTCAAACGATGGAAACACATCTAGGAGATTTTTTGACAATCAAATCGTGAAAAGATTGGGAACGATCTTGAATGTTTTAAACTGCAAAGAAAATGTCAATTCTACAAAATATGGAGAATATACATCGAAAACTGCATTTTTTTTTAGCAGAAATGTATCCACAGAAGTTGACCCCGACCGTCCATAAAATATTGGCGCATGGCAGAGATATAATTGAGTACCAGTCTTTGTCAATTGGAGAGCTTTCTGAAGAAGCACAGGAGCCTCTTAACAAATTTTATAAAATATACAGATTGCAGAACACATGCAAAGTATCAAGGGTAAGGCAAAATGAGGACCTCTTCAACATGTTGGCAGCATCTTCCGATCCACTTATTTCTTCCCTGCGGCATGTGAAGTCACGAATAGAGTTAGAAAATAATTATAGTTTAGAAATGATTAGTCTTTTAGATACACCTTCTCTTACGAATTGTGATGAATATTTTGCAGAAAATTTAAAAAATAAATTTAAAAGAGAAGTAGTTTTTTTTTTAGTTTGTTGGGTAATAATTTAAAACATAAAACCCTAAAAAAAAAAATAAAAACAATCTAAAAATTTAAAAGTAATTTTTTTTAGTTACCATAAAATTGATTTTTCTACAAATTTTAACTTTGGTAGCCCATAAGTAGGCCCCTGCAAAGCATAGCACCCTTTCCAAACGCTCGTTTCATAGGCTGAACAGCTATCTATCGTATGCTGTTTAAACTGTTCAATTATGTTATTCGGTTCAAAAGATATGATTTTTGCAACGAAAAAACTCAAATGGCGCCACTGTGCGACGCTTCAAGTTAGTTAATATGTATATATATTAGGGTGCCCTTAATAAAAGAAAGTGTTCAAACTCTCGGTCGCACCCCCTAGAAATATGCGAATAGTAAAAAAAAAAACTGACAAATACAAAGTTTTGAGCCATTCAAAAAACATTTAATGGTGGCTCAACGCGATTGAAAATTTCAAGTGTGTTTTATATGGGGAAAATATAACTTTCTTTCAGATTTTACGAAAATTTCATTCTATAGTTTAACTTTTCTGATAAATTGTTACATAATTTGGGATCGCCATTAAATTACCTTTCCAAAAAGCTATAAAACTTCAAAATCGAATATAAACTTGCCAAGAAATAGCAAATGTCCCAGACCACTTTTGTGCCAAAAAAAAACTAGGACATGATATTTGGTGGCATTTTTTTCAACTTTAAGAAATTAATGAAAGCCAACATTTTGTTTTAGTCTCTATACCTATAAGTACTCAGATATGACGTATTGTTATATTATCGTCTTGGCAACTTATTAAGCAGTGAGACCTAAATTGGAAATTTTTTTTGGTAAAACTCCTTTTTCAAGTTTTGAAAAATTTTCTTACACAAAATTTAAAAAAATTTATCCAGCTCTCTAACGTCTTGTTAAGTGCATGTCAGAGATTAACAATGTGAATTTTTAGGTAATTCCCTACGCCAGAATTTATTTGGCAAGGATTTTATTTTTGCGAATTTCGAGAAAAATTGGATTTTCGTAAAATGTTCTGTAAATGTAGTATTTCTAAATACTTTGTATCAAAAAATCACCACTTTTCTACTTTTAAATGTTATGTTTGATCTTAATAGCCTAAGGTTTCGGAGAAAAATAATATGACCCCATTAGCCCTTTTGGAATTGGGGTCACATATGACCCCAAGCTAATAAAAGACAATTTATTCAAAAAATTCAAATATTTTGTAAGTGCTATTGCATTTTTAGATGCGACGCCTAAAATATAATAACTAAAAGTGTAGAACTTCCTTTTCTAAAATTTGAGATAAATACCAGAACGCTAACCCATTATTTGCCAAGGCCAGCTTTGGATTTTAAGATATTTTTTAAATAGAAATTACCGAAAACGAGTTTTTCTATTTAACTCGATGAAACTACTATTTAGAATTTAAGAAAGATAATTCGGTTAATTTTTATTTATTTAACCCAACATAATCCATCGTGATATATCTTTGGTGCAATTATCGGTTTATTGCTCGCGAATATAAATTAAAACAACTTCTAACCAATTTTGTTACAAAACTATTTTATGTATAAAAACTATCTATATTTTATTAAATAAAATCAGAAGATCAACAAATGACTCAAAGCTAATAAAATACAATTTATTCAAAAGAATATGAAATATAAAATTAATTCTATTCATTTCGGTGTATTTAAGAATGATTTAGTGTGCGATTCATATTGTTTCCTGCAATCACTTAAGATCACTTACGAATAAATAAATCACCGTAATCAGTTTTGAATAAAATGTCATTTATTAGGTTTGGGTTATTTGTAGGGCTCTTATTTTATTTAGAAATAGATATAGATATAGATATAGATATATAGATAGTTTTTATACATAAAATAATTTTATAACAAAATTGGTTAAAAGTTGTTTTAATTTATATTAAAACAACAACAAAAATCCCATCTTTTTAAATAAAGTAAACTTTTCAAATATGAACAAATAAAATACAAGCACAATTAAATAACTAAAATAAAAACAATATCAGATAGCAATTGTTCTATTCTTATGCCGGTCCATTGATTATAATCTCATCAGATATTCCAGGTAATTCTTAAAGCTTGCGGAAGTGAGAATTGTGAACGCTTTTTTTCTAACAAGAAGCTTTTCCTAACTATAGCAAAGTTAACGAACATTCACTCCAGAAAATCTTAACATACTTAAGATTATTGATTTTTTTTTCTTTGGAGTTAACAAAATATCGGAAGCTTATATTCAAGTCTCTTTACCTTAACAAAGTATATATTTTGGAACAGCTTTAAACTGTTTAGACGAATTATTTGTTTAATTCCTAGATACATAAAAAACTTCATATATTTTATTAAGTAGTTGCGGAATTTTTTTATGTTTATTATAGCGAGATTTTAGTATATATAAAAAATATATTTTTTCGGAGCGAGATAAATTTTTTCTAAACACATTTATATAAAAAAGCAATATCTTATAAAGTGATCTATTAACTAAAACTAAAATTTATAGACTTTCGATATTGCATGGTTTTTATTTTAAGAAATTGATAATATTTTCAATTTAAATTAGCTTTTTCCTCAAATCAAAAATATTGAAGGTATTTTTCAAAAATATTGAAGTATTTTTCAAGTAGTTATACAAGAATTTTCTATGCTAGTATACCTAAACCCACATGAACATTATCTTTTTATTTGTTGAATAATAAAAAATTCCATACAAGTAGCAAACATTTGCACTAGTTATTTATAAAATTTATTTCCTTGACTAAATATTTTTCTTTTTGCACTTTTAAAACTTAAACAAAAATGTATATATAAATATAGAAAATTTTCACGTCAAACATTGTGAGTATTACTTTCGGCTGTGCCTTTAAGTATTTGTCTTAAACATGTACAATTCTTGTACAAAAATTGTAGGAAGAATTTGAGATTAAGTTATTTTTGTTTCATAAAATTTAGTGTTTATTCCAATACAGCACACAAAGCACTGTCAGCAATACATCGAATTCTAATTTGATTTTTGCTTTAAACTATCCTTAACAGAGAGAGAGAGGCGAACAAGAATCGCTAAGAAACTAAATATAAATTTAAATTTGTAAAAATTTATTGCAAATCAAATATTATATAATAAATTCGATCCAAACTAAACAGAAAATACTTAAAATCAAAACATATTTATATGTAAATTATTTTGAACAGATATTAGCATATTCCTATCGTTAGCTTAAATTCAAACACTCTTCAAAAATAAAAGAATTGTGTTTTTAAAACGCTTATTATGCATTCTAGGAAAAAAAAAATGTTTATATCCTATGCTAATGTTTGTAACAACCAATAATATTTGTACTATGAAGTAGGGAGAAAATTAACGATTGACTTATTTTCGTAGTCGATGTCTGTCCTTCTTTCATTACTTCTGTGTTCCATGTAATCAATGCAAATAAATTAATAGTTTGAATCGAAGCCGTATGGAAATTAAGCTCAGAAGCTCTTGTCAACTCACGAATAATCACATTGGTCCATGTTCATAACTAGCCCGCATACAAAAGTTCCTTGCATAGCGCCTTAATCCTGATATTGTATATATTCTGCTCAATTTGGTTAACGTGTATTAATAAATATTAACCTATACAATGCGTTTCGAGAGGCGATCACAGGCCCGACTAATGAAATGAAAATGAAAATGAAAAGAAAATGAACGTAAGCCAAATTTGAGTGTTTCGTCAATAACTTTTTCGCCTCAGATATGAAAAAGTTCTATCGGATGCTGTATTTAAGTGAGAACTGACTCAAACTACGGACAATCCCCACCATGTTTGGTAAAGTCATTAATTTTTTTCAAAAACTTACACAACTCAAATACGAGACAAATCTGTTCAATAATTTTTTTTTTTAAAGCTTCAAGTGAATATGAGGAAGCAGCTTTATATGGGTGATATGACTAAGAAATCTTCTACAGAGTTTTATTTTTCGACTACTGACTAACGAGTATAATAAACATAAACAAACCAAATTTGATCAAGATCTATATGATAATTTGGGCCTTACGGCAGTTCAAGCCGATCTAATAGGGGTCATTTGTACGGAGACTAGGTCTGAACATGCAGAAACAAGCAGAAATTTATTATACCTTGACCAATGTTTTAAAAATGACCTTATGTCCAAACATATCTGGGTGCGGTCATTAAAGCGCACATAATTTAAGCAGTACATACTTTATCTAAATGAGATTTTATTTCATCCATTCATATCGGATGTGATAATTATACAGGCACTAGGGCGAAAAGTTGCCCAATTGCGAGCGAAATGCGGTCATCACTGTACTCCAAAAATATAAATAAACCAAAGTTAATGTCATATATTTATTGTATACTTAATTGTACGTTTGTTGATTAATTTAATTTAATATAAAGTGGAACAAAGTTATAGGGGAACAAACCATGATTTCATATGTTACCTAATTTAAAACAAGTAAGAAAATTATAGTCGGTGTAGACCGACTGTATGATACCCTGGGAGCAAAAGTTGTATTCATTATGAACTGGCTTGCCAGAGACGTGATACAATGGCCTATAACCTACCTCCAAGTGGTGCTCCTGGGCAACGCTAGGCAAAGCCAGTTAATTCTGGTGATTATTCCTAGCGGTTAAAGGTTAAGGAAGAGAAATGTCTGCCAGTGCAATCCCACATGGAGGATAACTGGTAGTTACTAAATTGGCTATTTAGTAGCGAAGCCTTACCAAAAGGCGCTAAATTTGGTACTGCGGGGAGATGGAATTGCCCAAAAAGAGGACTCTTCGACTTCTTACGGATACCAAGCGAACCATAGCACTGTAATCTGATAGCCGACTGGTGGATCGTGAAACATCCAACCAGATGAAAAGGTTGTCTCACCCCTTTAATATATGTGAGTCCAAGTTGAAATGAAGGTATTGTTGGACCACATTACGAACGTGGCACTAGAGGCTTTCGAATCTGACGTGCAGAGGACATCGCTGTGTGTGACTAGAAGGGGTGGTTGTGGAGTGGAAGAGCTGGTATATGCGTTGAATGGGAATGCTGGTATATGCGTTGGTTGGTGGCATGAGTGGAAGATGAGTCGCAAGATGAATCGGATGCAATAATGTCGGATGTAGCATGAGTAGAAGTCTTTTTTGACGATACAAGAGTGCGTGAAAATGGGTCAGAAAACAGAACTATGGTAAGCAAAGTCAATGCAGAAGTCTTTGACGAATCTTTTACGATCTCATTGGGAACGGCCCCTCGGGGAGTTCCGCAGTGGCTTGTGGTGCCCGTATCGCGGGCGGATCACAGATCGATGTGGAGGTGCATTCACCCAGGTGTTGCTACCTCTAAAGCAAAAGGGTTTTAGATAGGCCCGACAAAATAACAAAGGGTGGAGTGATGCCGTACAACATCACTCCAGCTTGTAACCGTCTTATGGCGGGGCGAAGGCAAGACGCATAGTATCTCTCCATGTGCTAAGACCACCGTGTGGTTAAGTCGACAAGACAGGCACGCACGTAAAACCCTTATGACATCTGTATGATACCCATGCGTTTAGAGACCCCATCTCATAGGCCCATCTAACTGGACACAGAAAATAAGCATAAACCAAATTTGAGTGGATTTTTATTAATTTTTTTTGGCTGCAGATATGAAAAAGTTCATATCGGATGCTATATCTATATGGGGACTAGGCTCAAAAATGGACCGATCCTGATTATGTTTGGTAAAGTCTCTTGTATTTTGCAGAAATATATACAAACAAAATTTGAGAAGAATCAGTGCAATATTTTTGTTTTTTGATAGATTTAAGTGAAGATCGGGAAGAAGCTCTATATGGGGCTTATGACTAAGAGTTGTCCCATAGGCATCATTTTTGGACTACTTATTAATGAATGTAATAAACGCATACAAACCAAATTTGAGTAAGAACTATATGACAATTTGGATCTTATGGCAATTTATGTCGATTTTATAGGGGTCATTTGTATGGGGACTAGGTTTAAACATTGACCGAATTTCACCAATTTTAACAGCGTTCATCCTATGGCCGACAAAAGCCTACATACTAAATTTCATCAAAATATATTCTTATTTGCGACCTTCAGTTTGACTACAAGGTTTACGTGGACACACAGACGGACGGACGGACGGACATCGTTAAATCGAATCAGTTAGTGATTCTGATTCGATCGGTATAATAAAAGATGGGCTTTTGGTAGTTACAAACAGCAGCACAAAGTCATTATACCCAAACCACATAGTGGTATAGGGTATAAAAAAGTATTTTGCTATGATAGTATTAGTATACTAGATGTAACCCGGTGTGCCTCGCTACACCCTCCCCCTCCCGCCCCCCCACTCTATCGTTATGAAAGGGCTCACGCAAAGTCCCAAGACTCTCACTAATACAGTAATTCAGATATATCACATTTAATATTAAGTTTGTGTGCGGGTACCACGCAGAATTGTCTAATCCCGCCCATTATTTTGTCTGACTACTCACGTTAATAATAGATGACCTGAGACAAATTTGCAAAGCTCTCTCTATCATAGTACTTAATATATATGATATTAAAACTTTACTTTGTATGGGAGGTACCACGCCCACTAAAAATATTTAAAAAAATTAAAGCCTGTAGCACTCCCATATCCGCAGTAAGACTCTTTCAAAATTTCAGGAAGATCTGATGAGTAGTTACGGAGATTACCTCCTACAAACAAACAAACAAACAAACAAATATTACCTCTTTATTATGTTAGTATAGATTTTTTTATTTCAATGCTTGCTGATGCTGATATACAATGATTTTTGTTTTTCATTCGGTACAACAATTATCAGATTTTTCGGCGTTCCTACCCTGGAGCAAGGTGCATGTAGCTGCCCATGAGAAGAACATGGATTTTCCAAAATAGATCTGGCAACATTTAACTATTGGCCTTGAACTTAGAATATCATTTGGCAATTTTTACTTTTAGCGATTTTTGATTTTGCCCATTTTTGATTTTTGAAGATTTTTGTTTTTGGGCGATTTTAATTTTTCGCGATTTTTGGGTTTGGCGAATTTTGATTTTGGCGTTATATTTTCCACGACAAATCACATTGTTAACTAATGAACTTGTCAAAAGGCTGTCGCTTTCGTAGTGCTTCATATTTTTTACATAGGAGGTGCCACGCCCACTAATCCCATCCCGTCCAATTTTATTGGACTACTCACATTCATATCTGATGGACTCATGCAAAATGTCGAGTCTTTCCGTTTTTAGTACACCAGATATATGATATTAGATATCTACTTTGCAGGGGCGCTGCTACGCCCACTGCTCCGATCACGCCCATTTTTTTGTTCGACTAATCACACAACGAAGCTATGGGCTCACTCAAAGCCACAAAGCTCGCTCTTTTACAGTACTCCAGATATATGACATTAAATAGTTACTTTGCATGGGGAGTGCCACGCCCATTGGTGTGAACCCGCCAATTTTTTGTTCGACTACTCATACTAAGATCTGATAGGCTCGTGCAAAGTGTCAAAGCTTCCTTTTTTAGAACACCAGTTATATGATATCATATATTTACTTTGTATGGGCGGTACCATGCCCACTGCTCCGATCACGCCCATTTTTGGTCTAACTAATCAAATGAATTACTTATGGGCTCACACATAGTCCCAAGACTCTTATTATTTCAGTACTCCAGATATATGGCATTTTATATTTACTTTGTATGGTAAATTGCCACGCCTATTGATCCGATACTGCCCATTTTGCATCCGACTACTCACATTAATAATAGGTGACATCAGAAAAATTTGAAAAGCTCTCTCTATCACATTACTCGAGATATAAAATATTGAACTATTACTTGTATGGGAGTTACCACGCCCACTTATCCGATCACGCCCATTTCCGGCGTAGATACTAATATTAACAATAGGTGACCTCACACAAATTTACAAAGCTCTCCCTATCATAGTACTCAATCTATGTATATGATATTAAAAATTTACTTTGTGTGGGAGGTGCCACGCCCACCAAAAATATTTAAAAAATTATAGCCTATAGCACTTCCCATATCCGCAGCAAGACTCTGTGAAAATTTCAGGAAGATCAGACGGGTAGTTACGGAGATTACCTCCTACAAACAAACAAACAAACAAACACACATTACCTCTTTATTATATTAGTATGGATTACCTACCTATATGTATGGCAAACTAAAATTTATATGTAGCTCTTGATAAAATTTTTTTTTTACAAATAACAAAACTTGTCCTAATTATGAAAAAAGCTCAAAGTAATAACTCTGTAGAAAAATTTCGGGGTGACTGTCTGGGCGGTGAGAAATTGCAAGTCAGGGTGAAATTATTAGGCCTATAGAAATATCTCCCAAGGGCTTGATATTTTAAGGCAAAATAAGTATGGCTTAAATAAAATATTTTTTATAAAATATCAACGTAAATAATAAAATAAACAATACCGATGTGTTTGTCTTAATATTAAAAATAACACTTATACGTATACATATCTCTTACGTTGTTAATATATAACTAGCTGAGTCCAGCCCTCGAAATGCGAGTGCAAATTCTAAGAAATTGTATTTTTTCATTCTATTTATTTCTTTAAATTTTTTTTTAATCTATTTTTAATCAGTAAATTTATTTCATTATATATATTTGTTGAACACACGGAAATAAGAGCCGAAAGGTACGTTTGTTTGTGGTTTATAGGGGATGACACCACTGGACCGACTAGCTGGAAATTTTTACACTAGGTAACTGCCTATCCGGAAGGAAAAATAGGCTTCATTTCTTGGATTTTTTCAATTAGGCATGGCACCTTCCACATAAAGTGAATTTTTAACTTCTAATTTTAACATATAATATCGACAGCAAGAGTTCTGAAACTATGTACTGTATATGTACATATTAAAAAAAATTTAAGAGTAGCGGAAAAAATGTGCGCGATCGGACCAATGGGTGTGTCACAAAACATACAAAGTAAGTACTAAATATCATATAATAACAGGAGCACTATAATAGTGAAAGCCTTAGAACTTTGTGGGAGTTCATAAGTTGTCAAAGTAAGTACTCGGAAAAAATGGGTGGCATTAGATGAATGGGCGTGGCAATCCCTATAGAAAAAATATGAAGTACTCTGAAAATGACAGTCTTGAAACTCTTGACAAGTATACTAACTACCAATGTGAGTAGTCGATGAAAATAAGGGCGGAATCGCCAAAATCAAAAATCGCCAAAAACAAAAGTTGCCAAAACCGACAATCGTGAATAACATAAATCGCCAAAAGTAAAAATCGCCAAAAAAAAAAAAAAAAAAAACTAAAATCGTAAAAAAAAATCCCTAAAGCCAAAAATCACCATAATAAAAAATTGCAAAAAAAAAAAATCGCATTTGATCGAGTTCCAAGGAAGCTCCTAATTTATAAACTACATCAAATGGGATTATCTACAAAAATTTAAAATTTTATAGAAAATATATATGAAAACACAAAATCTGCAGTATGGACTGGAACTTAGTTATCGGATAATTTTGATACAAATTCTGGAGTTAAACAAGGAGCCTTAACGACCTGCATCACAGTCTAAAAGGTTGTATTTTTATAAATGATATAAATATACATGTACTATTGTATGCAGACGATATCGTAATTCTATCAGAAGACGTTAAAGTCCTACAAGATATGATTAAGACCTTAGAACACTATTATAAAATATGGGGAATGGAAGTTAATTTAACAAAGTCGGAGAAAATTTTTTTTCGGAAAGATGATCTTATTGGGTCAAATGAAGCCTGGAACTATAAGAGAAAAGAAAATGAAATTGTATTGCAGTATAAATATCTAGGTATTTTTCTGACTCCTAGAATGTCTTTCGCCTACCATATGTGTGCAAAAAATGATGTAGCAAAAGTTTGCATGAATACAGCATGCAAAAACTCTATTGGAAAAAGGGATGCGTCGTTATAAGCTAAATGAAAATTTTTTCAGGACGTTTGCCGGTCAATTCAATCTTATGTTTGAAAATGTTGATAATAGATTTTTCACAAAACGTATTCTGAACATGCCACATAAGAAGCATAATTACGTTCTATGTTCAGAAACTGATCAGGAAGATGCACATTTTTATACATATGGATTACATTTGAAGTATGTTCCCAGAGTACTATTTGACTATGGTCACGAAAGATTACCCTACAAACTATCAAAAGTAATAATCTCCAAAAATATTTATTGGCATAAGGACTATATTGATCGTCTAAATAACTACAACTTATATTCCCGCAACATAAGCCAATGCAAGGAAGTATGAAACAATACATGTAGAGCTTTACTCCAAAAAATTAAGACGCAATCCTACCGTAACAATTACGAAAGGCATTACAAACTGAATGAAGAATTTATTAATTTTTTGACTTCCCCAGGTATTGTAATGAGAGCTACAACCAGCAAAAAATTTTGTTGATAATGAAATTCCGTGGTGGTCTTTTGTATTTAAACGTAACTAAATATAGCATCGAACAACCTAGCGCACAATCCAGAATTTGTTCAATGTGCAACTTAAAAGAAGAGGAAACTATTCAACAGTTCTTGGGAAGGTTTCCCATGCTACAACATATAAGATGAAGATTCCTCCGATACTCAAGATTAACGGATTATAAAATCTATGATAGTTTAAACAGAGATACATTTAAAGATTGGAATCCCGTATAAAATTATGTTCGAAATAGCTTTGAAATATAGACAGTTTTTAATCACAAAATATTGGTATAAATAAGTACAAATTTGATATATTTATATATATTTCTTCTTGTGTTTTAAAACCAAATCTTCCGGCTGACGATAAAAATTCTTTGTTATTATAAATATTAAAATTACCTTCTTATATTTACTTGTAAAATATTGATGACTAAAGAACAATCTGATCTAATCTAATCTAAATCTATATTTTTACACAAAAAAGCTTTTTAAAAGCTGCGCTACAACTTGTCTGTCTACACAAAAAGTTTTTTCGAACGTCTTTCTTTAAGGTCAGGCAAATTTTTCTGCTAAATTTCACATACAAATCATCTCAACAATATTGGCTGTGATCAGGACATAATAGATTTCCCTTCAAACAACTTAGCACCAATTATTTTCATAGATCCCTAAGGAAGACTACAAAGGTTTTCCATATAATGAAAACATCAATATCAAACAGAAATAAATGTATCGAGGAATAAAAAAAAAAATATATATAAAAAAAATAAAAATATTATACGGCAAAAAGAATAACAGTTATAAAAAATAAAAAGAATTAATATTAAATTAAGGTTGATATTGGGAAAATAAAAAAGGAATGTGCATTTAAATTTGAAAGTTTAAATTGACACAAAAAAAAGTGTCAGGAATTCCTCATAAGAATTGCAATTTATAAACTTGTATCAAATAAGTAATTAAAACAAAGTGATAACTGCTATTATATTTTTCCTATTTCTTATTCTTAGTAGCAAATTTACAACGATAACAAGTAAGAAGCAGAAATTAATTTCAAAATAACCGTACGAAGTTTAAGGTAACTGATGTTTTAAGGAAATTCAATTGTTGAATTTAGTTCATACAATGGAATTTAGATTAATCTATTGTTGGTTATAGCCATTTATTGGGATAGTCCAGTGCATAACTGCAATAATTTCAACCACGCTTTTAAATAATCTTATATATAGTTTCTTTATTTTATAGTTATAAATTAAAAAGAAATAATGTAAGAATATCTTAAATACATTCTTGCGCGTTAACTATTGGGTGCCCTTATTATAGTAGTAGTAAATTAGGACTCGCTTGTTTCTCTTCGTGTCTAGAAATTTTAAGTGGTAATAACTTAAAAATAGAATTATCCATAGGTAGTTAATAAAAATTACTGGGATGATTCGATTATAAATATACTTTATTATTTGACCATGCAATTTACAGCTTGATGTACTTTTCCAACATAGACCTTCGTGACTATTTAATAAATGATGCGAAGTCACGGACGAATAAGAAGAAATATTATGATGATAACTATTCGCTGAAGAACTATAACACGTTAGTGGTGGTTGTAGCAAGTTTTGCTGAGAGCTGGTCATTACTAGCGTCTTCGTACTCTAATTGGAGCTCCTTGTTCTTGTTTTTGATGGAGAGTCGATCATTAATGCATGCTGGCGTTGTTGTATGCATAGGTTTGTCATTCCATTCGTAACGTATCGAAATAAATTCCGGAGACCCCAAAATCATGTATTTTCTTGATCCTTTTAACAAGGGAAGTTGATTTAGCGATCACCGTATGTCTGTGGAAATCTCGATCACAGCCTCAATATCTAAGCTATACTTTTCATTTTATCCTATACCTGTGGTTTGGGTGTAATGACTTTGTGCTGCTGTTTGTAACTACCAAAAAAATTTGACTTAGACACATCTTTTATTATACCGATCGAATCAGAATCACTAACTGATTCGATTTAACGATGTCCGTCCGTCCGTCCGTCTGTGTGTCCATGTAAACCTTGTAATTATACTACACGTCGCAAATATGAATATATTTTGATGAAGTTTGGTACATGAGCTTTCATCTGCCATGGGATGAACGCTATTGAAATTGGTGAGAAGCGGTAAAAGTTCAGACCTAGCCCCCATACAAATGACCCCTACGAAATCGATATAAATTGCTATAAGATCCAAATTGTCATATAGATCTTACTCATATTGGGTTTGTATGCGTTTATTACATCCATTAATGAGTAGTCCAAAAATAATCCCTATGGGACAACTGTTAGTCATAAGCCCCATATAGAGCTGCTTCCCGATGGCACTGATTCTTCTCAAATTTTGATTGTACATATTTTTGCAAAATACAAGAGACTTTATCAAACATAGTCAGGATCGGTCCATTTTTGGGCCTAGTCCCCATATAGATATGGAATCAGATATGAACTTTTTCATATCTGCAGCCAAAAAAATTAATAAAAATCCCACTCAAATTTGGTTTATGCTTATTTTCTATGTCCAGTTAGTTGGGCCTATGAGATAGGGTCTCTAAACGCATGGTATAGGATATCATATAGTCGGTCTAGACCGACTATAATTTTCTTACTTGTTTTTATATAAAATCGTTTACTAACATCCCAAAGGAGTTGCCATTTAAAATCATCAAAACTGGTTAAATGCATCACGAGTTATGTATGAAAATTTGAAAAAACTCTTGAAAAAATTAAAAATTTTCGGTGTGTTTGTGGTTTTTCCTAAGATATGTTGTATATATTGTATTGTATTAAATATAAAAACGAATTAATCTACATATTTTCATAAAATAGCGAATAAATTTGAGGAATTTTATGAAAACATTAAATTTGTTTTATTTAACCCTTATTTACGCACCTAGGTACCCGGGTAACTTTGGCGTTTTCAACCAAAATTTTTTCATTGAAATTGATAACCTGCATGTCTGAAACTTCTTGAGAACTACTACCTTTCAAACGCATTAGTATTTTTGCATCCGTATAGCTCAAATTATTTTTGTAGTTTGCGTGAGAGACCAATTTACTCTTAATACCCTTAACTGCGCACCAAGGTACGAGGGTACCTCTACGTATTTTATATGGGAATGCGGCCATTGTAAGTATATTTTTTTAAGTTGTTGGTACTTCTGCATACATATGTAAATAAAAGTCTATACCAAATATAAACGTAAACAATTTATTTCATTAAATAAGAAAACAGAAACATAACAAAAAATAAAAATTCAATAAAAAAAACTAAATAAATAATATGTTAATGCAGATCCTTCGAGCAGTTTGTACACATTGGACGATTAATGGAATGTTCATTGCATATTGGCTTGGAACAGCCGATACAAGCTTTACGAGTTTTTCTCTGCTTCATACATAGTTCCGAGCACACGTGACTGGTAGTTTACCGGTATAGAATTGGCCACGTAAAGGGTAAGAGTTACGAGCATCGTATGCTCAAAAAATTTTAATGGCATATTTTTCAGGCTTTGACGGCATGTACTGCGTAAAATGGGTATGCCCGCGGTATCCATACAGCTGCTCATCAATAGCTATGCATTCACTAGGCTTATAACTTTGGCGTTAACCATCATCCAAATGTTTCGAAAATCAGCTGACTTTGCACGTATTTCCCGAGTTTGATTATTATCAAAACGTATACATCGTAAAAGCATTCTGAATCTGTTGTATGACATTGCTGCCCGATACAATGGCAAATTATTGGGTTTCCACGATTCAGATACATGTTCTCTGCTTGATTTGTGAACACGAGAGTAAATCAAATTACCAAGAAAAGCATTGAGTTCTTCTTCTCTAAGAGGCTCGAATATTTTATTTGTTTCGTTTTTTGTACTATATTCTGTTGTAATTTGCTGTCCTACACGATTTGTTTCCCTAAGTATTATATCACACATTTCATTTGACAAAATACTTCTAAATATTTCTTTCGCTTTTAATAACTTATATTTTTGGGCTGCACCCGCACGTTGTCGTAATATATTTTTTTTACAGTCTGTGATTCTGGAAATGGGCTAAGTTGCCAGCAGGTTCCATCTTTACCATAAAGTGCCCTTCTTGTGTGAACGTCATCATTCTCATAATCATCGATTTCTTCTGAGTCAAAAGAATCTTCATTTACTTCTATAGTGCCTGCCATTTCAGTGGATGAAGCGTCCAGTATTATTTTGTTTAGCGGTGGAATATATTCTTCATCGCAATCGGAGTGGAAATCTTCAATCTTTCTAATTCACTTAATATATTACTAGAGGACCCCTGATGATCCGCAGCATTATATTATATTATATTAATTTTTATAATATAATACCAAAATTTGCCAAGAGAAATTGACGTACAGTAATGCCAAAATATGCCAAGAGAAGTTAACGTACAGTCAAAGTAAAGTTGATTCTCTACGCATAACTTTCCTCAAACATAACGAATTTGCCAAGAGAAGTTAACGTACAGTAATGCCAAAATATGCCAAGATAAGTTAACGTACAATAAAAGTAAAGTTGATTCTCCACGCATAGCTTTCCTCAAACCCAACGAATTTAAGCAGTTAATAGCTCAAAAGAAGGAGCTTGATCCACTTAGTGTTCTTAGACCTATGTCAACAGCCTACGTTAATTACAACTCTAGTTATAGAGGTTTGAGAGAAGAAAAATATTGAAAAAAATTTTGAATGCAAAGTTTATTCATAAATTCTTTTAATATATAAGATGTATGTCAGTAGAATTAAATCTTTTAGAACAAACCCTTGTGTTTGAATTCATTCCGTTTGTTTTACGTAAAAATGTCACCTTCACACTCAGGAGATAAGTCGAACTGAAAATAATAACCACAACACTAAATAAAGTTTTGTATTTATTCTCAAAGGGGAATCACTATTATAAATGTCAGCTTTTATATACCTACAGGAAAGAAGCTGTTAAATTTAAAATTCATCTTACGTAAAAATCAATATATGTATTTGAAATTTTTAATAAGATATGTTGCATACCTTAAGGTGTTATGAAAAATGATTTGCAATATCTGTTCCCAATCCCATATATATTTTACAACATCTTAACTGGATATTTAGTGCGAAAATGCTTGTTTTGTATGTAACTTCCATATATGTAGATACCCGGGTACCTTGCAGCGCAATAGTTGGTTTTTTTTTGCCGCGCACATAAGGGTTAAAAGAAATCCTGATGAAGAAAATATTTATACATTTTCATAAAGAGTCAATTTGACATTAAGAGTACCCCATGGTCTGATTTCAGAAAGTAAGTCCAGAATATTATTTTTTAGAAACACAACTGGGACGAACGACGAATTTTTCGTTCCGAATATTCGTCGTCAGAAATAAAACACTTTTGGGTATATGAAAATGCACACAATCAGTACGTCGAACGAAATACGTAGTGCGTAACGAACTCTGCGATAGGTTTATTTCTATTTCTTACGCCGACGAACGACGAATAAATTGGTGTGGAGTGGCCGTATCTTATTTTAGTTTTTCAAATGTTTTATTAAATAAAGTTATTTTTGTCTTTAAGCATTGTTTTATATTTTATTTATAACTTATGAGTTAAATAAAATCTATTTTTATTTATATAATTTTTTTTTACATAGTTTTTTTATTAATATTTATTCTTTTTCGTTTAGTGCTTCTTTTTTTAAATATGGCCGCACTATCAGCAGCAATATGTAAACAAGAAGGACATAAAACTAATATATTAATGAAAATTTATGTTATTTTTTCAGAATTAAAAAAAAAAAAACGCTGCTGTACAAAAACAAAGGATTTTACCATCGTGATGTTTACAATTGTAATAACTCGTACAAAGTTAAAGATTCTTTTATTCATGTTTTTTTAATATTTATTTATATAAATTACAAACAATTTCAAACAGCTGTTGTGTGAATTAGTCATAATTGTATTTCATTCGACGAATTTACGAAAACGAATTTTTGCCGACAAATTCGTCGAGCTGTGCGAAATTCGTCGTTCTTCCCAGGTGTGTTTCCACCTTATATATTATTTCGATAATTTGTTTTAAAATGAAAATGTAAATTTCCTTAAATGTGAATTTGACCTTAAATAGGGGCAATTCGTAGTGATTCAATTTAACCTTAATTTACAAGATGGAGAACTTATATCAAGTAGTATAATATTATTATAAAAGATATTTGAAATATGAAAACACAAAAAAATGTAGCCTAAAAGTTGAAAAAGTATGAAAAATCACATTTTTTCCAATCCGCCGAAATAAAATACCTACAATAAAATACCTACAATATTTGGTCTTTTCAATCGCATATATTTTTTTAATAAGACCTTAAAATCCAATCGTTGACCTCGGTAAATTTCTTGAACAAAATTTTTTAAAAAGTAAAATTGGAGTTTTAAATAGTGCTAAAAAAATAGATACCGTTTTGACATTAATTTGTAATGGCATAACAATAGATGAGATGCAAAGGACTTTACACAAGATAATTTTGGGATCAGATAATGCAAAAATGATGTTGTTGTAAATTATATCAATGTCTTTAATAATGTGAGCTTCATTTTCTTAATCAAGTGGTCTGCGGCGCAACTATTGCCTGGGGAGTTTGATATAAGTTGGCTTTTTTTCAACCGATAATGTTTTTGTTTTATTAGAAAGATAATTTACTCTAGATTATGTTTTATTAATTAATTTAATTCAAACGCAATTATTACTATCAAAATTTTTGTGAAAAATTATTTTTTTTTTTTTGATAATTTTTACATATAAATGCATATTTTAATTTTTATCCAGTGATCCAGATCCATTGTCAAAATAATCCGACCCACACGTCTTGGAATTCAAAAAAAAAATGGCTCACCCTAATGTGCATGTACATCAGAATTCTGTTTCAGAACTGTTGCTGTCGTAGTACTCCAGATTTTATATGTTAAAATTAGATATTAACAAGTAAGAAAATTATAGTCGGTCTAGACCGACTATACGATACCCTATACCATGCGTTTAGAGACCCTATCTCTTAGGCCCAACTAACTGGACATAGAAAATAAGCAAAAACCAAATTTGAGTGGGATTTTTATTAATTTTTTTGGCTGCAGATATGAAAAAGTTCATATCGGATGCTATATCTATATAGGGACTTGGTCCAAAAATGTACCAATCCTGATCATGTTTGGTAAAGTCTCTTGTATTTTGCAAAAATATATACAAACAAAATTCGAGAAGAATCAGTGCAATATTCATACCCTATACCACTATGTGGTTTGGGTATAATGACTTTGTGCTGCTGTTTGTAACTACCAAAAATATTTGACGTAGACCCATCTTTAATTATACCGATCGAATCAGAATCACTTTCTGAGTTGATTTAACAATGTCCGTCCGTCCGTCCGTCCGTCTGTGTGTCCATGTAAACCTTTTAATCAAAATGCAGGTCGCAAATATGAATATATTTTGATGAAATTTGGTATATAAGCTTTTATCGGCCATGGGATGAACGCTATTGAAATTGGTGAGAATCGGTCCATGTTCAGACCTAGCCCCCATACAAATTACCCATATCAAATCGACATAAATTGCCATAAGATCCAAATTGTCATATAGATCTTACTCGAATTGGGTTTGTATGCGTTCATTACATCCAAAATGATCCCTTTGACCCCATATAGAGCTGCTTCCCGATCTTCACTTAAATCCATTAAAAAACAAAAATATTGCACTGATTCTTCTCAAATTTTGTTTGTATATATTTTTGCAAAATACAAGAGACTTTACCAAACATGATCAGGATTGGTACATTTTTGGACCAAGTCCCTATATAGATATAGCATCCGATATGAACTTTTTCATATCTGCAGCCAAAAAAATTAATAAAAATCCCACTCAAATTTGGTTTTTGCTTATTTTCTATGTCCAGTTAGTTGGGCCTAAGAGATAGGGTCTCTAAACGCATGGTATAGGGTATCGTATAGTCGGTCTAGACCGACTATTATTTTCTTACTTGTTTTGTTTTTTAATAGATTTAAGTGAAGATCGGGAAGCACCTCTATATGGGCTCAAAGGGATCATTTTTGGACTACTCATTAGTGGATGTAATGAACACATACAAACCCAATTTGAGTAAGATCTATATGACAATTTGGATCTTATGGCAATTTATGTCGATTTCATATGGGTAATTTGTATGGGAGCAAGGTCTGAAAATGGACCCATTCTCACCAATTTCAATAGCGTTCATCCCATTGCCGATAGAAGCTTATATACCAAACTTCATGAAAATATATTCATATTTGCGACCTGCAGTTTGATTACAAGGTTTACATGGACACACAGACGGACGGACGGACGGACATTGTTAAATGAACTCAGAAAGTGATTCTGATTCGATCGGTTTAATTAAAGATGGGTCGAGGTCAAATATTTTTGGCTGTTACAAACAGCAGCACAAAGTCATTATACCCAAACCACATAGTGGTATAGGGTATAAAAGACGCAACCTAACTACGGCCAAGAAATCTTGGACCCCAGGTACCAATCGTTCCATAAATGTCTACGCTGATGAATAGAAATTACACAATGAAGATGGTTTCTGAGTCTTATCAAAGGAGCTTCGATTGAGTTGGCTACCGGACCACTGCAGTTTATATCATTCAGAGGTGATGCCAATAAATGTAGTTGATCATTGGCTGGGTCTAGATATTCTGTCTACAAATGACTCTGTTATTCAGGCTCCCGTATGATCGATTTAATCAATGCTCTTGAAATTAAGAACCAACCTCAAACATTTGTATCGTTGCTACTTAATGAACTCAGAGGAAAACTTCTTCTCGGGGTCTAAATGTGCTCATGACAAAATTTGCAGCCAGTTCTTACATAACATAACCGATCTATCAGAAACAACCTCCAGTCAATGGCAAACCCATATAAAACTCAATAGTGATGATTCAACTGTTTGAAGCATCCCTGTTCTAAGAACAGCATACATTTCACTTGTTTGGATGCTATTTGTTTCTGAGATGGTTGTGTATTGTATATCTTATTTGTTTTGTATTTTGTTTGTAATTACATTAATTACACAAGCCTTTGTAAAATTAATATAAAGTTACTTTAACAGCCGCTGTTGCGCGTTTTATGTTTAATAACATACTTATTTGTGTAGAATTCTTTAAGAACTCTTTGCTTTGTTAGCACATACAATTCACTCCCTTGTTCGTAATCTGCCAACAAAACAATAGTTAATATTTGCTTATAATTATCGCATTTGTACAACTTTGCTTTCATTTTTGTACACTTCTCTAAAGACATTAATGTCACAGGCAATTACCCCACCAACAAAACCGTAACATACAAGAAGAACCTGTGTGTGTGCTTTTGTTTTCATAATGTTAGATTACATGCAGAGAATGTTTAATATAATTTTGCCATTTCATGCTCTACTTCTCTTTCTGATAAAGGGTATTATTAGTTTAAGTTAATGTTTGTCACTACCCAAATCTCTTGACCAAGATCTAGATTTTTGTACCCATGGAGGTAGCATTAAGTAGAAATCAAGAAAACATTGTAATCAGAGAAAGCGTGTCTCAAATTTGAAAATGTTTGTCACTACCCAAATCTCTTGACCAAGATCAAGATATGTGCACCGATGGAGGTAGCATTAAGTAGAAATCAAGAAAACATTGTAATCAGAAAAAGCGTGTCTCAAATCTGTAATATTAATAGGCAAGGCAACTTCTTGTGACCGATGTAAGTTTCACAGTTTTACCCAGATTTTGACAAAAAATTTATTAAAAATTTTTTAGCTGTTGCCCAGATTTACAATTTTCATCATTTGGAATATTTTTTTGCAGTTATGATCGTTTAAAATTGCTACTAACACATACATAAAATTATACAATGCTATGTGTGTGTTTCTTCATTTAATTTGACTTGAATTATGAGGCATACCTTTAGGGTCTTTATTAAATGAAAAATTAAATTTCCTAGAATTTGCACTCGAATTTCGAGCGCTGGAATCTGCTAGTTTGAATAATTGGGCTTGTATTCATGTGAGTTCTGCATGATTATATTAATTTACCGATTACGAACCTAACATTAATCGACGTAAATTGGTTCATATTCAGAATAAGTACCTATAATAAACAGCCCATCTTTATTTGACATCTAAAATAATATATAGCATAGGCTAGATCCATTGGGATTCATATTAAATTCACTTCTATTTAATGTAGTTTTTCTAAAGACTATTTTGTTATATGGGGAACATCTAAAATAATTTATAGCGCAGGCTAGAACCGTTTGGATTCATATTAAATTCCCTTCCATTTAATATAGCATTTCTAAGGACAAATTTTTATTATGGTGTATCATATGGCTATATAGTTTCCAACACGTTGTTAAGGATTTCATGTGAACTGTTTAAGGAGCAAACAAGTATAACAAACTCCCACATAACCAGCAGTAATTTAATACATTATAAGGACATTAGATCTGCACTTATTTTTAATTTTCTAACTTTTACATTAATGAAAACTGATATACGTGTAGTTTAAGACTTTTATTTATTGTGATATTTTCCAATATACTTTGGTAAAAATTTAAGATTTGTTGAAAATAATTGAGGTTTGACGAACGATGCAGGTGAAAAATATAAGTGCCACCACCATTCACATATAAATCCATTATTTACACTTGGGGTAAACGTTAAGAACATCCTGACAAATTAGCACAGCTGTTTAATAAGGCTTAAAGTCACAAATAAGGATAATAAGCATAACATTTTTTATTTTTGCGTTTGCTTTTATTTTTACTTTCTAAGTAAAAGTACTGAAATCGCTTTTTGCATACAAATTTTTATTTGGTTTAAATTTTTTTTTATTTATTATGGCCCACAGCATTCAATTGAAAAAATAGGACCAAATTTTCTTAAGTTGACTTTGACGTTGTTAGTTTCATTATTTTGCCTTTTTTGTTTATATATATTTTTTTTACATTGAATATTGTTTTGTAATCCCTCGCTCATCGTTGTTACTGCCTGCGTTGAATACATACCAGAACATAAAAAAGTTTAATAAACTTTGTGATTTGCCAGAAAATTTTAATTGAATACAAATGATGAATTTAATTATTACAAATTCTCAAAACAAATGGATAATTTAGAAGGATATATTGTTTAGTACATGAATTTCATTTAAAGGATTTGATGTTGAATATAATTAGTAATCGTTGGCAAAGAATTAATTGAACTTTGTTTGAAAAATTTAACGAAAATTTTTTGATGGTACAGAAATTGGAATGTGGCACCAGAAATCACCAAATCTTTTATTTGTTTTACTTGAATAGTATGTTTGGCTACGAATTATTTTACCGTATGCCACTCTGTCTTCACGGAATAATGAGCTTCTGCAGAAGCTGGCTCATTTAATGCATTCTAACCCAGTCTATTTTCCAACCTTCTCCCATAAAAAAATACCCTCCAAAAAGAATTTTTGTTATATGCAGGCAACTAGTTCATATTAATTCCACTTAGTATAGTTGGACCAAAACCCTTGCCTTAGAGCTTCATACAGTCGGTATAGACAGACTATAGCTCCCTTACATGATTTTTTTATTTTTACTAGCGGATCGCACCTAACGTTGTTGCGACCAAGGCTACGTTAGTAAATAAATGGCTTTGTATGGTCCATAAATATTTCATTTGTCTTGGACACACACAAAAAATATTTGCCATACGAATTGTTCTAAAATTTATCACCATAATTTTTGATAATACATTTGTAACGGGTGATTTTTTTGAGGTTAGGATTTTCATGCATTAGTATTTGACAGATCACGTGGGATTTCAGACATGGTGTCAAAGAGAAAGATGCTCAGTATGCTTTGACATTTCATCATGAATAGACTTACTAACGAGCAACGCTTGCAAATCATTGAATTTTATTACCAAAATCAGTGTTCGGTTCGAAATGTGTTTCGCGCTTTACGTCCGATTTATGGTCTACATAATCGACCAAGTGAGCAAACAATTAATGCGATTGTGACCAAGTTTCGCACTCAGTTTACTTTATTGGACATTAAACCAACCACACGAATGCGTACAGTGCGTACAGAAGAGAATATTGCGTCTGTTTCTGAGAGTGTTACTGAAGACCGTGAAATGTCGATTCGTCGCCGTTCGCAGCAATTGGGTTTGTGTTATTCGACCACATGGAAGATTTTACGCAAAGATCTTGGTGTAAAACCGTATAGAATACAGCTCGTGCAAGAACTGAAGCCGAATGATCTGCCACAACGTCTAATTTTCAGTGAATGGGCCCTAGAAAAGTTGGCAGAAAATCCGCTTTTTTATCGACAAATTTTGTTCAGCGATGAGGCTCATTTCTGGTTGAATGGCTTCGTAAATAAGCAAAATTGCCGTATTTGGAGTGAAGAGCAACCAGAAGCCGTTCAAGAACTGCCCATGCATCCCGAAAAATGCACTATTTGGTGTGGTTTGTACGCTGGTGGAATCATTGGACCGTATTTTTTCAAAGATGCTGTTGGACGCAACGTTACGGTGAATGGCGATCGCTATCGTTCGATGCTAACAAACATTTTGTTGCCAAAAATGGAAGAACTGAACTTGGTTGACATGTGGTTTCAACAAGATGGCGCTACATGCCACACAGCTCGCGATTCTATGGCCATTTTGAGGGAAAACTTCGGAGAACAATTCACCTCAAGAAATGGACCGGTAAGTTGGCCACCAAGATCATGCGATTTGACGCCTTTAGACTATTTTTTGTGGGGCTACGTCAAGTCTAAAGTCTACAGAAATAAGCCAGCAACTATTCCAGCTTTGGAAGACAACATTTCCGAAGAAATTCGGGCTATTCCGGCCGAAATGCTCGAAAAAGTTGCCCAAAATTGGACTTTCCGAATGGACCACCTAAGACGCAGCCGCGGTCAACATTTAAATGAAATTATCTTCAAAAAGTAAATGTCATGGACCAATCTAACGTTTCAAATAAAGAACCGATGAGATTTTGCAAATTTTATGCGTTTTTTTTTTTTAAAAAGTTATCAAGCTCTTAAAAAATCACCCGTTAGCTGGAACATCAGAATAGGTATCGTAATTAACCGAAAAATCGGTTAAAAACAACATAGCAATTCCATTGACAATAAATTCGGTAGAAACAATAGGAGACAATGTAAATTATGATGTAATCTATCCCATTTTTTGATTTTGCAGACAGAAAACGGATTCGTCGAATTTTTGCCAATCGAATTTTGGTATTGCCATTTACTGTCATAAAGTTCTGTTGTGTTTACTGAATTATATAATTTATCGAAACGTATAATGATAAGGGAAATTGGTTTTATATATAAATTCAATGTTGGTAAATCCATGTGAATTTTGACATTTAGTTGATGCAATGGAATTATTAATTTTATTATCGTTTATCGATGGTTTTATTGATACAAAATATGCTATTAATATTTATTTATTCATTAATAATTTATTTTATTTAATTTTATTTATGTAGTATATAACAATATATCAAAATAAAATATTTGTCATAAATTATTACACATTCCGCAAATAATTATACAATTTAATAGTTTTGGAAACAAAATTTACTGTTTCACTAATTAAAAAATTATGTCATAACGGCATATATATACCGCAAGCATTCCTAAAAGAATAAATATTATTCAAATTAAAAAAAAAAAAAAAACATTGTTGACAAACATGTATAATGAAACTGAATCTGAACATAAATTGGTATAGCTAAAATAAATACAACAAAAGCATGCAATAATATTATAATTGGTCTAGATCGACTATACGATACTCTATACCATGCGTTTAGAGAAAGGGTCTGAGGTCAAATACTTGGATGTAGAAAATAAGCATAAACCAAATTCGAATAACATTATTATTATTATTTTTTTTTTTTTGCCTACAGACATGAAAAACTTCATAATAGATGCTATATTTATATTGGGACTAGTTCCAAAAAGTGGACCGATCCTTACAATATTTGGAAAAAAACACTATTTAAAAAATAATATATAAGCCAAATTGGAGAAAAAACTGTGCAATAACCACAAAAACCACAAGATATGCTTTCTTCATACCGACCTAGTTATTAGCCTACTATCTTCCATTAGCCAAATACTTGAGAAAGTTGTTAAAGAAAAAGTGAGAAGTATTGAAGCGAACAATATCATACATTCAGATCAGTTTGGTTTTCGAAATCAACACAATAGAATTCAACCGTTAGTGCGAATAAGAAATTTAGCGAATTCTAATTTCAACTAAAGGTCTGCAAAGAAGCATCCAAACACACTTGTTGTGTGTTGTTCATTTTTATTATATCTGCTTGTATCTGTTTCGCTCTCTTTGGATAAAGTGCGTATGAAATATTTCTCTTTTAGATAACGATGGAATAGCTATGTGAGAGTGAAAGTACCAAGTATCAGAAATACTTGTATGATTACATACAGAACAAATCGATATATCGGTTTTCTTATAAAGACCGAAATAAGCAATAAAAAGAAAACACTTTATATAAGTCCAATGCATTTAAATATTCAATTAAAAAAAAAAAATAGTAATCATAACAAAAGGATTTTTTTAAATAACTTAATAAAATTATATATTTATTCACATATTAAAAAATAAAAATAAAATGAATAAAATAAAAAAAAACAAGTAAGAAAATTACAGTCGGTCTAGACCGACTATACGATACCCTATACCATGCGTTTAGAAACCCTATCTCTTAGGCCCAACTAACTGGACATTGAAAATAAGCAAAAAACCAAATTTGAGTGGGATTTTTTATTAATTTTTTTGGCTGCAGATATGAAAAAGTTCATATCGGATGCTATATCTATAAAGGGACTAGGTCCAAAAATGGACCGATCCTGATCATGTTTGGTAAAGTCTCTTGTATTTTGCAAAAATATATACAAACAAAATTTGAGAAGAATCAGTGCAATATTTTTGTTTTTTAATAGATTTAAGTGAAGATCGGGAAGCAGCTCTATATGGGGTCAAAGGGTTCATTTTTGGACTACTCATTAGTGGATGTAATGAACGCATACAAACCCAATTTGAGTAAGATATATATGACAATTTGGATCTTATGGCAATTTATGTCGATTTCATATGGGTAATTTGTATGGGGGCTAGGTCTGAACATGGACCGATTCTCACCAATTTCCATAGCGTTCATCCCATGGCCGATAAAAGCCTATATACCAAATTTCATCAAAATATATTTATATTTGCGACCTGCAGTTTGATTACAAACTTTACATGGACACACAGACGGACGGACGGACGGACGGACGGACGGACGGACGGACATTGTTAAATCAACTCAGAAAGTGATTCTGATTCGATCGGTATAATTAAAGATGGGTCTAGGTCAAATATTTTTGGTTGTTACAAACAGCAGCACAAAGTCATTATACCCAAACCACATAGTGGTATAGGGTATAAAAAACAATTTACTTTCAAGCTAAATACTTATGAAACACCTACAACGATCACAATTATGCATCAAACAAAACCAAAACGATAACAGAAAAGCACAAAACACAAGCAATTTCTAACTGTAAACAAATGAGTACGATCTTGAATATCCATATTAAATGGATAAATCCATTTAAAAAAGAGGTAAAACAGTTACTTCACTGAGTGGAACAGATAAATATAAAAAAGTTTCCACTACAATGAGAGCCAGAGAAGGAGATGATACGCTCTCTACTCAATCCAAGACGCATGAGGCACATGTTATTTTCTACTCTTTGTTGTATTTGTATCGATAACATCAGGTTCTTACTTGTTTTATCTGTTTGTACAAGTAAAATGAATGGAACGTTGCAGGCCTTTAATTTCAACAACCAAAATTCCACTGGAATGGTATTACTGGACGTTAAAGCGGCTTTCGATTCTGTATGGCATGATGGGCTTATATATAAAATGATTAACTTACACTTCCCTTTTTATATAATTAAAATTATTCAGTCCTTTCTCTCTTTCCGTACTTTTAAAGTACACATTGGTTCCTATTGTTGGAAAAGTTTTAATGTTCCAGCTGGTTGCCCACAGGGCTCTTGTCTATCACCAGTACTATACAATTTATGTACCTATGATATCCCTCAACTCGAGTATGGCATCATGTCAATTTTTGCTGATGATACAGTTATACTTTGCTCTGAAAGTTTAGCTGTGGATGTTATAACCAACATTCAAAGAGCCTTAGTTGAAATTTCCTCATATTTTAATAGATGGAAAATAATGCTGAATAATGACAAAACACAAGCCATATATTTCACTAGGAAACGAAAAGTTTGTTACATTCCACAGACAAACAATCAACATAAATAATGCCTTGATTCAATGGGAACAGATGTTAAATATTTAGGAGTAATATTAGACCCTAAAATGAATTTATAGACCATATACCATATATTGTAAATAAAATTAATATATTTATACGAATGCTCTATCCTTTTATAAACCGGAATTCAAGGCTAAACATAAACACCAAAAAACTTATATTTATGTAAATTATTCAGGCATTTATGTTTTATGCAGCCCCTGTCTGGTCAAATAGCGCAAAATGCCATATAAATAAAATACAAATTTCCCAAAACAAATTGCTTAAGTTAATCTATAATCTTCCAAGGTATTTTTCTACCCGCCGACTCCATGCTCTTGCAGATACAGAGTTAGTGGAGAGCAAAATTAATAGACTTTCCCGTAGCTTTTATTGCCGATGTTTAAATTCTGAACATGCCCATATTATTGAACTAGCTTCAGCTTAGGTAGTTAATAAGTTCTTAGTTTAAGTTTTATCATAACTTCAAACAGGTTTTTGAAAATTTTTACCTCCAATATTATTTAAATTTATATATATAAAATTCTATAAATTAACAACAAGTATTAAGTAGAAAAAGATAAATTCTTGAACTCTTTATACATAATTGTATTAAGAACCAATGTAAATAATAGTTGATCTAAATAAATTGAATTGAATTTAAAATAAGTGGAGATCGAGAACCAGCCGTCCAACAGCTATTAGTTTTGAGACTAGTGTTTAACGGATATAAGGACCACACATACATCCAATTTTATCGAGATGTATATGATAATTTGGAATTTATAGCAATTTAAATAGCATTCGTTTTGTGGCCGATGGAAGCTTATATCCAAAATTTCATCCAAATGTGTATATTGATATTTGTGACCTGTAATTTGGCTACAAGCTTTAGTCACACAGACGAACAGACGGACATCGATAAATTGATGTAATAGGATCAATCGGTATAATAGAAGATGGGTCTAGGTCAAACATTCTTGTTAGTTATAATCATAATCATTTGGAATTTGGGATTTTCTACAAAGGTGCACTTTGTGCGGAAAGTTTTCTGACTGTCATTCACCTTGGAGTGACCAGAAACGATTCCTTTGTCTGACTGTCCAAGCAGCTCATTACTTCCGGTATTTCCCGGGCAATGGCTTCTCAGAACGCTCAGCCATGTAGTCTGAAAGGTAAGAGTACAGCCTAACGTCTCAGGCAAGTAGGTAAATTAACATATTTACTGAAGCATGACTGCATCGTGGATGCAGTGATTAAGTCCACTGCCTGCCTGGAGGTGTTGCCCCAGCTCCAGGATCGGATGCTTTACCCCAATCAGCTACTCATCTTAAATATAAAGATTACAGAAACCACAACAAATGAAAATAATAAACAACAGATTAAAACGATGACGACCTTCAGCTTGAAAAAATTGACACGATTTGGATCCTGGAATGTCCGTACGCTTTTGGATACCACTCGTGTTGCACAAGTGTGTAACGAATTTAAAAAATATAACCTACTCTTTATGGGCCTTTGCGAAACCAGATGGCCAGAATCTGGGGAGTTCGCCACATCACATGGTCTAATTCTCATATACTCTGGAAGACCATCAGATCAACCAAAAATGAGTGGGGTAGGCATTCTCTTATCAAGAGAGGCAAAAGATTCTCTCATCGAATGGAATCAACACTCCGACAGGAGATAATCCTGCCCATTTTCGAACCCGAACCAGAAACCTAACTTGTGTGCACTGCTATGCACCAACTGATGTTGCAGAAACGTCGGTCAAAGAGGATTTCTACAACCTCTTAACTAGGATACCTGCTTCTATAAACCGCGGAGACATAATTTTCACAATCGATACAGCTAGGTCTGAAAGGGATATGGGATATTTATTTGGGACTGGCGCACTTAAACATTTGTGTAATTTTTTAACCGATTTCGAATTTTTAAATAGTATTAAAAGAAGAGATTTCACGTTTTACCAACCAGCTGCAATTCGTCAGCATTCTGAGATGCTCGTCAGCAATTCATTCAGCAACTAGTCTAAGTCAGCTATGCTTTTTCACACTTGAAATCTATATTTCCAAAACAAAATGATGCCAAAATAAACGAAGGTATATATAAGATATTTTGAGACTTTCAAGAAACATAGAATTGTTTTATGTGTTGATTTGCATGTGTTTTCGTTGGACCATAAATCTGAAAAATGTTTATAAGTGAAGACTTTCCTACAAAATTTAATGAACTTGAAAATAGAGCATGGATAAATTTAATATCCGTATCAAAACATAATTTGGGTAACAAAAGACTACACTGACTACACTGATGTTGTTAGGGAATTTCTAGAGGCGTATGGAGAAATGAAAATCTGGGCCAATTTAGTGACGCGCAAGGCGAATGCGTCCACCAAGAGCTTTCAACAATGGAAAAGCGGATCGATGAGAAGAATCTTGTCAATCCATTCTTTAATTATGACGTCTCAAACAGACAATTCTTTATTTATACAATTGGTCTTTGAAACAAACTACCTAATACAACACAGACAATTAACAACACACATCGTTTTAAAAAGGAATTATTAAAATTATGTGCCTAAAGTAGTCTTTTTATTTAAAGTTTCAGTTTTAAAGTTTAATATTGCAATATTTCTTTTTGAATTTGTTTTCCTTTTTTCTACTTTCTTTTATTTTTGGAAATTCAAATTATAAACTATTAAAAATAAATTGAAATTGTACCCTTTTGTAATAACACTGTGGAACAAATTCAAATTAGCAAAAGTTAGGTCGATTCTGAGAGTGAGGGGTGAAAATAGGCTAAATTAGAAGACCCGTATCGCGGCGTTTGTTTACGTTAGTTTTTTTTTTTAATCGATCTTCGAATTTTGCAGTCAAATTCCGATTTTCAGCATATTGTTTATATACTTTTGTTTTGGCTATAACTCGTCGATAATTGATATTTTTCAATCTGTAAAAGCCAAATTATTGCTACAGACCTGTGCAGCAATTAAAATTTTTAAAAAAATTGACTTAGAAAATTTTTGTGGTGCTTATGAAGCAAAATGTTGGAAAAATTATTTTTTTTTCATGCTTTTTGAAAATATTTTCCACAAAACTAAGTTTTTTTTGCTTTCTGTTTAATCTATAATATGCTTCTTAGTTTCTTCAATAAATTTCATATGAAAAGAAAATGGTCTTAGTCGATAATTTGCGTTAAAAATCCCAAAACCATTAAATAAATAGCGATTTAGGTAGAAGTAATTAAAAAGGGAAGTTCCAAGAATTAGGAATTAGTTAAACAACTTTTTTGTTTTCAACCACCGCACAGGTAGCGATTGTTTTTATTTCGTACAAGCGAACTAATTTCAAAAAAGAAGATTAAGTTAAAACTCGAAACTCAGCCGAAGCTGATGTCTTTTAATTTTCGCTCGGTCGTGATAAAATTCGCTATTAATTTTTTTGGAACTTATTTCATTTTGTGAGTGATTTAAGTTAAGTGCATCGGTTTCATAAAAATAACAACGATATTAAAAAGTTAATTGAGATGATAGGGTTAACCTATAAAAAAGATGATTGGCGTTTATTCATCGATAGTTCACTACTCAGCTTAAAGTTATGCTTTTGCACAAGACAAATAGAATGCCTTCTGTTCCGATTGCGTATAGCACTGGCACTAGTGAAAATTTCGATAATTTGAAACACATTCTGGAAGTAGTCAAATATAACGAGCACCAGTGGCGCATTTGCTGCGACCTCAAAATAGTTTCATTGATTACAGTCTTAACAGCATCTGGCCGTCCAAAATATCCGTGTTTTTTGTGCGATTGGGATTCATGATACGGAGAAGGTATTAAAGGAAGAAACCAGTACAAACAGCATAACTGGAATAGTCGCATTGGACGGAAATGACCTAAAGACAATAGACTACATGAAAGTCTTGTTCCTGAAATGAAAATTTTGTTGCCGTTGCTCCACATTAAACTTGACATTGCTAAAAATTTTTTGAAATGTATCGCAAAAAGACTTGCAGTATTGAACCGCTTAAAAGACATTTTCCCAAGACTAAGTAACGCCAAAATTCAGGAAGGGGTTGTTAATGGTCCCTACATACGGAAACTAATGAGTCGTCAATATATTGACCAAGTTCTGACAGACCCAGAATTAAATGCATGGCTCGCATTGAAAGCAGTCATTAAAGGACTTTTGGGTAAAGAACACAAAGACAACTACAGGCAATCTGTTGCAAACATGTTGGCAGCTTTTGATAAAATTGGGGTTAATATGTCGTACAAAATTCATCTCTTGCAGCAGCATCTTGATCAACTGGCTCAACAGTTTCCAACTGAATCTGATGAGCAAAGCGAACGTTATCACCAAACTGCGCTTCCATTTTAAATAAGGTAACTATAGAGTGTGCATATTTTGAATTCCTAGATTTTTCTAATATCTTTGTCAGAATGCACAATTTAAACATGTTAACGATTGAAAACTATTTTCGTTTCAGGTACAGAGGAAAGAAATCTCCAGATTCAATACTCGCTGAAATTTGTTGGTGGTATAAAAATACCTTTGAAGAAGAGGAAGACGAGGAAAAAGAGGAAGAACCGGAAGACAAAGATGAAATTCCAGAATATCTGTTGGACGAAATTATAGACCTTTCTGATGATGATGACGATGACCAAAATATTAGAGAGAGCAGTGATGTTGATCCACAGCCGCCTGCTAAACGGCAACTGGCCAAATCATTCATTTAATTTATTTAATTTTTTTACTTAAAACTTTTCATAACTAACATTTCAAAAATATATATTTTTTTTTCCATATTTTTATAATTTCTTTTTCAATGTTTCTTCAAAACCAACACTGAACAAAATTGGTACACAAAAGAGGAGAAGTAAATTAATATTAAGCTGGAAAACGCAAGTTTTCTATTATAATTGTTTTCTTTTCAAATGAAATTTATTGAAGAAACTGAGAAGCGTATAGATCAAACAGAAAGCAAAAAAGACTTAGTTTTGTGGAAAAGATTTTCAAAAAGCATAAAAAAAATAATTTTTCCAACATTTTAATTGTTGCATACGTCTCTAGCAATAATTTGGCTTTTACATATTGAAAAAATATCAATTATTCGACGAGTTATAGCCAAAAAACCATATAAACAATATGCTGAAAATCGGCATTTGACTGCAAAGTTCGAAGGTCGATTAAAAAAGAAATTCGAACCAACTTAAACAAACGCCGCGATACGGGTCTTCTAATTTAGCCTATATTTTCACCTCTCGCTCTCAGAATCGACCTAACTTTTGCTACCCTGAATTTGTTCCACAATGAAATTGCAGTTTAAATCCTTCTATCGTCTAACACTGTAACTTATAAGAATTTATTCTTGTTGTGTTAGAATTACAAAAATTAAATAAATAAATAAATAAAAATAAATATAATTAAAAAAATATTTCCTACTTTCACTTATTTCTTTTTGTTTAATCATATAATCGAAATCGCTTCTTCATTGTTTACAAAAAGTACTATAACTATGTCAATTTGTAACAGATTTAAACAAATGAAAGCATATTTCACTCAAAAAGACTGAGTTACAAATGTTTAAGTGCGCCAGTCCCAAAAAATACTCTTTTCTCCATGTCTCGTAAATTTAGGCATATTTCAACTTTTTAAACCGGTTATATAATACACTCGTCTAGATCCACAACCTAAACTAGGTCATTTGACAAGTTATTAAAATTTTAATTTATTTCTTGTGGCACCGTGTTATTATTATTATTACTATTATATTTTTTTTCGGTCTTTACAATAGAATAGAATTCATGCAATATCCTTTCGTTTAGAAACTTCAAACCAGTTTCATAGATTGGTTTTCTTTTGTTTTAACAGAATAATATTTCTTAATAAAAATTTAATTTGTAGTATTTAAACCAATTATTTGTTACAGGCTAACTATCATATCATATCACATTCTTATCATGTTAATTATATGAAATTAACATCCATTTATAATGTAACCGCGACCGATCATGTTAATAACGAAAGTATATTATTAATCTCTACATAAATATCCTTTAAGACCTTAATTGCTTTAAAGTGTAAAATTAAAAACTACAAATTAATAAATCCATGCCTGATTTTACCGTTATTAAATACATTCTCAATCTGTATTAAAAACGCGGCCGAAAAAACGCTTTGTATGTTGCAATTTCTAGTGGAACACATTCTAATTTTTTTCATTTAATTAGTTGTACCAGAAAAGCAACATTGTTAATAAATATTTTTAACAAAATAAGCAACTTTTGACAAAATTTATTTATTTTTTCTTCAGAGAATTGGATTTATTTAAAAAAATTAGTGGCCATTTACTTTGTACTGAAACTTGGAAAATATAATTCGGTATTCGCAACAGAAAAATGTGGTAGTACAACATGAGACTATCCGAATTCGGTTGACAATGAATTCGGTCGTCACAATTAATCCATTTTGTGTGTGTATCTGAATTTAATATATTCTGTAAGATTGTCTTCATTTTAGTTAATTTTTTTTTTTTTAAATAAAAATTACTCGTAATTAAAAATATTAAAATTATTACCGGTGTGCATGGTAGCACTCCATATATAGTTTAAAATATTTACTTTGAATGGGAGGTACCACTTCCACTAATCCTATCGAATTCAAAAAAAAAAAAAAAACAAGTAAGAAAATTATAGTCGGTCTAGACCGACTATACGATACCCTATACCATGCGTTTAGAGACCCTATCTCTTAGGCCCAACTAACTGGACATAGAAAATAAGCAAAAACCAAATTTGAGTGGGATTTTTATTAATTTTTTTGGCTGCAGATATGAAAAAGTTCATATCGGATGCTATATCTATATAGGGACTTGGTCCAAAAATGGACCAATCCTGATCATGTTTGGTAAAGTCTCTTGTATTTTGCAAAAATATATACAAACAAAATTTGAGAAGAATCAGTGCAATATTTTTGTTTTTTAATAGATTTAAGTGAAGATCGGGAAGCAGCTCTATATGGGGTCAAAGGGATTATTTTTGGACTACTCATTAATAGATGTAATGAACGCATACAAACCCAATTTGAGTAAGATCTATATGACAATTTGGATCTTATGGCAATTTATGTCGATTTCATATGGGGGCTAGGTCTGAACATGGACCGATTCTCACCAATTTCAATAGCGTTCATCCCATGGCCAAGAAAAGCTTATGTACCAAATTTCATCAAAATACATTCATATTTGCGACCTGCAGTTTGATTACAAGGTTTACATGGACACACAGACGGACGGACGGACGGACGGACGGACGGACGGACGGACATTGTTAAATCAACTCAGAAAGTGATTCTGATTCGATCGGTATAATTAAAGATGGGTCTAGGTCAAATATTTTTGGTTGTTACAAAGAGCAGCACAAAGTCATTATACCCAAACCACATAGTGGTATAGGGTATAAAAACCTGAATCTTATGGTACAAAGCAAAGTTTGTTCCATGTTATGGTTCCGGAGATCATTCGTTTCAAACTAATGAACCAATTTTATGCCACATAAAACAGTTACTATTTATTTATCCCACCTTTACATGATTTTAAACTATCTAGCTAACATAATTAACAGCTGTGTTCAGGATACATTAAATATTGCTATTACAATTGAATAGAAAACGTTTACTCATTTATAGGTTTGAATTTTATTTATTTTAATTAATGGGATGATTATGGAGTTTTCTGTTTATTCCGACTAAATACTAGTATTAACTAAGTTATTACTATTTGATGAAAAAGTTTACGTTTGCCGTCATATTTTTCTAAATTATATAAATAATCCTACACATAATTTATTAAATCTACGTATACATTATATTTGTTTGCCTACATCGTTTTTGTTGACATACACTTGCTAGAAATTGTATCCGTACACCTACAATTGAAACCTTTATACTATGAAAAAAGACACAGAAAAAATTAAAAAATTAGCTAAACGATTTTTTTTCTAATAAATTATTAATTTATTTTACAGATTCTTAAAAATATATTTATTTATTTAATAAGGTTGTATGGGCCACTTAATTTTACATATGATCTTAAAAACTATTATATATATATATAACATTTTATAGATTTAAGTAGAATTGTATTTCAGTCAAGAATTTTTTCTTATATTTTATATATTCTCTTAGAAGAATATTAATATAATTTATGTTATATTTTAATTGTTTGTCGTGCAGAAGATTGCATTCATCAAAGATTTGGTTAAAGTTCAAAGTTTGCTAGCAGGGTCGTTTCAATAATATGTTTATGGGAGAAGAAGCAATGTCCTATTTTTAATCAATTCTGTTTTATAAAATCAGGATGATTTTTCCATTAACAATTTTCCTTTATACCATTTCCAATTTAAATTGAGAAAATTGGAATTAAAATTGATATTTAAAATTTTAAAATGAGAAAATTACAAATTAAATTGAGATTTTTCAATTAAAATTGAGATATTTCCAAATAAAATTGGGATTTTCACTTTCACATTTGGAAAACTTCAAATGAAATTGTGAATTTTTCATTTGGAATTGAGAAAATTTCAAATTTTATTATCGCAAACTGAAACCAGCTCAGATAACGTGTTACCGGTGTTTTCCAATTCTGTAAGAGCACTTTCACCCATTAGAAGGATACCAGACGGTCCTATAGCTGCTATCAAGTGCACATTAGGTCCACGTGAGAGTCAGAGTTACCCGACAACCCATTCTACACCACTTCCAATTGAAATTGAGATTTTCCATTTGTAATTGAGAAAATTCCAAATGAAATTGAGATTTTTCAATTAAAATTGAGAAAATTGGGAAAATTTCAACTGAAATTGTGACTTCCCATTTAAAATTGAGAAAAATACAATTTAAAATGAGATTTTCTATTTGAAATTGGGATAATTCCAAATGAAATTGAGATTTTTCATTTGAAATTGAGAAAATATGAATTGAAATTGTGAAGTTTCCATACAAAATTGCGAAAATTACAAATGTTTCTGTTCGAGGGCTTTTCTTCAACTATGTCCACTTCTCCATTAGTTAAAGAATGCGGCCTGTTACCTCCTCTTTTCGATATGGCTTTCTTAGCATCCTTTACGCAACGATGTACAGTTTTGTATAGAATATTCATTAACACAGCTAATTCACATCAACCGCTTTCCCTGTTGGTTGCTTCCACAATTCTGACACGACCTTTCTCACAGTGCTTCTTCTGCAATGTTATTTTCTCAGTTTAAAATTGAACTATTCAATTCTTTTAATAATAAAATAAGGAATTATTAATTTAATAGGCGATAAGTTACAATTGGAATTTTGTGACTCAACGCCACACTTCAAAATCCAATCTCTAAGTTTCGGAAACCATTTTACTTTTTTAAAATTTTACACGGAAAATACATTACCAATTCAATATTCTGCATTTCTATATATTTTACCTCCAATGTGGTCGAAATCCTCATGTAGTAAAACCAACACGTCGATGTAAGAAATTCACACAATACCACAAAACCATTATCGAATCATCCGGTAACAAAAAATTATCAGCGAATAATTAATATAAAAAAAAAAAATAATTTGAGGCAAAACTTAAACCATATTCAAATTTGCAGACATGCAAAAGAAAAGAAGAAAATGCGAAAATATTTTCAGATAATTAATAATTACTAGCAGATTCCAGCCCTCGAATTTCGAGTGCAAATTCTAGGAAATTTTATTTTTTATTAAATAAAGACCCTGAAGTTATACTAATCAATTATAGCTAATTCACAAATCAACACAAAAAATAAGCTCATTTTTATCACAAACACATTAACAAATTTAATAAACACACACATAGCAATGTATAATTTTATGTTTGTGTTAGTAGCAACTTTAAATGCAATTTACTCAAAATAAAGGAAAAAAATCTACGAAACGGCTAAAAAGAAATACCTTTAAAATAATATACGTTTGGTCAAAATCGGGATAAAATGGTAGAACAAAACATCTGTCACAAGACATCGCCTAGCCTATTAATATTATAGATTAGCATACGTAAAAATCTTAAAGTTCAAAACTTCTTAAGCTTTAAAATGTAAGTTCTTTAAAGGATCCATAAAAATTATATATTATAATAGATTTGAATGGGCGTATATAAAAATATACTTATAAATTTAAAATAGTAAATTACCAATTTCACTTAAAAATAATTTAAATAATTATTTTATTCATGATCAGAATGCTACATTTTGTATAAATATGACATCTAGTTTTTTTTTATGTTACTTAAAATCCTTTAACTATAAATTAATTTTACCAACATTTTTCTTTCGGTGTTTTGTACAAATATCTCAACAAAAAAATATAATTTTTTTTAAATCTTTAAACTTGTAATCCTAATCATGAAAATACTTAAAATTAGTTTTTCCTAATTATCATTATATTTCTGTTTCATTATTTACAATACCTAATAATTCTACATTTTTTTGAGATTACACCAATTAATAACAACTCGTCGGTTTGCTAGGCCCATCAATTGAGACTGTCGCAAATATGAAATAGTAAATCTCTTCAGAATTTTAACTAATGATCTACTTTACATATTCTATTTTAATTTTGTAAAACTAGCTTTACATTCTTTATTGTTTCGATTTCACATCGTTCCTTTTTGTATGTTAAGGTTTGTCCAAATTAAAATTGTATAAACAATGACTTTAGTAATATATGAACATGGAATATGTTATGTTTTATTACACTGTGGAACAAATTCAGGTTAGCAAAAGTTAGGTCGATTCTGAGACTGAGGGGTGAAAACAGAGGCTAAATTAGAAGACCCCTATCGTGGCGTTTGTTTATGTTGGTTCGAATTTTCTTTTTAATCGACCTTCAAACTTTGCAGTCAAATGCCGATTTGCAGCATGTTGTCTATATGATTTTTTGGCTATAACTCGTCGATTAATTGATATTTTTTCAATCTGTAAAAGCAAAATTATTGCTAGAGACCTGCGGTGCTTATGAAGCAAAATGTTGGAAAAATTATTTTTTTTTCATGCTTTTTGAAAATATTTTCCACAAAACTAAGTCTTTTTGCTTTCAGTTTGATCTATAATATGCTTCTCAGTCTCTTCAATAAATTTCATTTGAAACGAAAATGGTCTTGGTCGATAATTTGCGTTAAAAATCCCAAAACCATTAAATAAATAGCGATTTAGATAGAAGTAATTAAAAAGGGAAGTTCCAAGAATTAGGAATTAGTAAAACAACTTTTTTGTTTTCACCCAGCGCACAGGTAGCGATTTTTTTTTTCGTACAAGCGTACTAATTTAAAAAATGAAGATTCAATTAAGACTGGAAACTCAGCCGAAGCTGATGTCTTCTAATTTTCGCTCGGTCGTGATAAAATTCGCTATTAATTTTTTTGGAACTTATTTCATTTTGTGAGTAATTTAAGTTAAGTGCATCGGTTTCATAAAAATAACAAAAAAAAACATTGTATAATATATATTGTATTAGAAATGGCGGAACCAAAATGCAAAATGGACCATTTTTGTAATGTTTGTGGACGTTTCATAGCAAGCGATGAAAAATGTGGCAATGCGAGTGATTTTTTTTTTTTTTGGAAGCCTATAAACAATATTTCTCGCAAGAGCTTATCACTGACGTAAACCATGTCCCTAAAAAAGTTTGCTTTAATTGCTATTCAACTCGTATGCAATGGAAAAGTGAAAAGAAGATGGCTATGCCTTTTGGCTTACCAATGATGTGGTTAGACAACAGCACGCATCAAGAAAAAAATTGCTATGGATGTATCAACTACCATAAAACTTTGGATAGAAGGAAAGCAAGGAATAAAATTTATGTAGCAGTGCCAAGTGTCCAATTACCATTACGGCACTAAGAATTCGTTCCAATACCAACATAACGAAGTATTGATCTTCAAACAGATATCGGTACTACAACCGCCAAAGTAACAGTATATCGAAAACGCGAAAAAGAGTTAGAAAAGTTCGTCAATGTGAACGATGAAAAAAATTTCGCTTATTGCAACGGTATTGAAAAGTTAATGGAGACGATAGGGTTAACCTCTAAAAAAGATGATTGGCGTTTATTCATCGATAGTGCACTAATCAGCTTTAAAGTTGTGCTTTTGCACAAGACAAATAGAATGCCTTCTGTTCCGATTGCGTATAGCACTGACACTAGTGAAAATTTCGACAATTTGAAACACATTCTGGAAGTAGTCAAATATAACGAACACCAGTGGCGCATTTGCTGCGATCTCAAAATAGTTTCATTGATTACAGGCTTAGCCGCATCTGGCCGTCCAAAATATACGTGTTTTTTGTGCGATTGGGATTCACGATACGGAGAAGGTATTAAAGGAAGAAACCAGTACAAACAGCATAACTGGAATAGTCGCATTGGACAGAAATGGCATAAAGACAATAGGCTACAAGAAAGTTTGTTCCTGAAATGAAAGTTTTGTTGCCTTGCTCCACATTAAACTTGGCATTGCTAAAAATTTTTTGGAATGTATCGCAAAAAGACCAGCAGTATTCAACCGCTTAAAAGACATTTTCCCAAGACTAAGTAACGCCAAAATTCGAGAAGGGGTTGTTAATGGTCCCGACATAAGGAAACTAGTGAGTCGAGAATTAAATGCATGGCTCGCATTGAAAGCAGTCATTAAAGGACAAAGACAACTACAGGCAATCTGTTGCAAATATGTTGGCAGCTTTCGATGAAATTGGGGTTAATATGTCGCACAAAATTCATCTCTTGCATCAGCATCTTGATCAACTCGCTCAACAGTTTCCAACTGAATCTGATGAGCAAGGCGAACGTTATCACCAAACTGCGCTTCCATTTGAAATAAGGTAACTATAGAGTGTGTATATTTTGAATTCCTAGATTTTTCTAATATCTTTGTCAGAGTGCACAATTTAAATATGTTCACGATTGAATACTGTTTTCGTTTCAGGTACAGAGGAAAGAAATCTCTAGATGCAATACTCGCTGAAATTTGTTGGTGCTATAAAAACACCTTTGAAGACGAGGAAGATGAGGAAAAAGAGGAAGAAGGGGAAGACAAAGATGAAATTCCAGAATATCTGTTGGACGAAATTATCGACCTTTCTGATGATGATGACGATGATCAAGATATTAGAGAGAGCAGTGATGTTGATCCACAGCCGCCTGCTAAACGGTAACTGTCCAAATCATTAATTTAATTTATTTAATTTTTTACTTAAAACTTTTCATAACTAGCATTACAAAAATATATTTTTTTCCATATTTTTATAATTTCTTTTTCAATGTTTCTTCAAAACCAACACTGAACAAAATTGGTACATAAAAAATGAGAAGTAAATTAATATTAAGCTGAAAAACGCAGGTTTTGTATAATGATTGTTTTCTTTTCAAATGAAATTTTTGAAGAAACTGAGAAGCATATTATAGATCAAACAGAAAGTGAAAAAGACTTAGTTTTGTAGAAAATATTTTCAAAAAGCATGAAAAAAAAATAATTTTTCCAACAATTTGTTTCATAAGCACCACAAAAATTTTTTAATCAATTTTTTAAAAAATTTTGATTGTTGCACGGGTCTCTAGCAATAATTTGGCTTTTACAGATTGAAAAAATATCAATAAGTCGACGAGTTATAGCCAAAAAACCATATAAACAATATGCTAAAAATCGGCATGACTGCAAAGTTCGAAGGTCGATTAAAAAAAAAAATTCGAACTAACATTAACAAACGCCGCGATACGGGTCTTCTAATTTAGCCTCTATTTTCAACCCTCACTCACAGAATCGAACTAATTTTTGCTAACCTGACTTTGTTCCGCAGTGTTTTAGTAGTAAGCATATTATTATGCTCCTTTGCTCTTACGCAATATTTTTTTATGAAATTAAATTTTGAATTTTCATTATAAAATATAAAAAAACTAAAAAAATTAATTTCTTAGAAATTTACCATAAGGGAATTATGGGTGGTATTAAAATTTAATGTAAGTATATGAAAATATTAGTCGTGCTTGTATTAGGGACAGTGTAAATATTTAAGGTATTTCAACTGTCTAGGTGTCTTACATTTTGTCAATCGGGAGAGAAAAATGTACCCGTTCATGGCAAATCATATAGCCATGTTTTAATTTGTATAGGTTTATTCTATTCTATTCAGTTTTATTTTGTACTTTTGTACATTGGTTGGTAGTTTTTAGACATAAAATAGTGTTTTTTATGCTTATGTGCCAAAATATGAGTTAAGAGTCAATTTCTGCCAATTTTAGAGCTAGCCGAAACATCTTTTTATGCCACTTATCTGAATATTTTGTATTGCTAGAAAAAAAAGAACAAAAATAGCCGCACATAAAAATATGCAAATGAGAAATGTATATTGATATTTGGAAAGCATCAAGGTTCAAAACTAGGGAAAATTCAATTCTCTATAGAATTTGAATTGATTTTATATTTCGAAATAACCTTGTTGATGTCTTGAATAGCTGTTATATAGAAAGGGTTGTATTTTGTGCTTTCTTATTGTAGTTTGCTGATTTTTGTCGTCAGAGATTTTATCGGTCAAAGAGTAACTTCGTAATGAAAGATTTAAAATGGGTATTTAAGTAAAAACCCTAATCTTCTCAGATATAGGGGTGGGCATGACACTTTGATTTGTAAACTTCTAGCTGGTCTGGTTTTAAAGGCTCTTTATTCCTGAATTTAAGATGTCTTCACCGCAAAGTTTCAGTGCAGTACTGTTTAAAACCATATTGCAGCGTCCGGAAAATCGTATTGCCACACTTTTTTCATCATTAAATTAAAAACCACTTGAGTCATTGCAAACCTCAAGTTTTTTTAATTATTGTCAGCAGTTTATTAATTATAGTACAGATCTTTTTATCAGAAGGTCATCAGCGTACAATAAGGCTTTAACGTCTTTATGACAGTTATGTTGTATATTGCTAGCAGAAAAATTGTAAGAACTAACATGAATCGCTGGGGTGTATTGCCAACCACGCGATAACATTCTCTTTCATGTAGGAAATTGGAAATGAATGTAGCAGTGTTTCCACGGATTCCAGCTGAGTTAAGTTTTTTAATAAATATGCTTTCCTTATCTCTTATTGTTTTTTTGCATTAGTTTTATTTTTGGAATGTCATACACTTTTTGATAAATACTACATTCTGTAGTGTATGCGATTTCCCGGAAATAATTTTATTGGGGTATGTACCAACGAAATAAAACCATACATCCCAAATCATCTACGCTTATGTGCTTCCAGTTTGAACACGTTTCAGAAAAATGCTCACGTAATACTGAATATGCTGCACATGGTCGTCGTGAGAATTGCAAACACCAGTAAAATGCGCTAATTGTGAAGAGCACCACAATAGCTTCTTTAAAACGCACACTATACATACCAAGATAAATGTTTGTAAGTTGCTTTCTCAGTCTTTTAATATCACAGACTTTTCGAATTTGCCATTGGAGTTTTTTAAAAATGTCATCATCAGTCATGTTTCTAAGATCCTTGGAATAGAATATTCAAATTTGACAACACATCCAACAGCCCCAAATGAGCATTGAGTATAGGGAATACGGATTTTGGACCGATTTGTCCCTATTAAATATTAGACCTCACATTATGGGAGTTGAGTCAAATTCGTCCTCTGATCTCCATGAGAGTAAAAGATAACGAATTACATTAATATTGTAATGTGGAACGATAAGTACCTTTCAAACCACTGATCCAGCAAATTAAAAAAAAAAAAAAAATCTGAATTTGATCCATTGACAGAAATAAAAAAAAAAATCTGAATTTGATCCATTGACAGAAATCTGGTTTTATTGAAAACGAATTAAACTTTAGTTTTATAAGGAATTGCATTAAAAGGAAAAACTTAAAAAATATAAAATAATCATAATAAAACTATTCGTACATTTGATATAGTAACTCAAAATCTAAATTTTCATTCAATATTGCTTACGTTTGAAACTGGTACACACAGAAAACGGATTCTTTGTAGCAACTCAATTCGTTGCCAACCAATTTTTTGGTAGTCCATATACTATCACATTATTGTGTTGTGACAAATAAATAATATATTCGAAATAACCGTAAGAAGTTTAAGGCATCTGATGTATTAATTAAATTTGGTTGTATAAACTGTTAAATTTAGTTCATAAAATGGATTAGATTTTAATTATTGATGGATACAACTATTTAATGGGGCAGCCCAATGCATAACTACAGTAATCAATGCATAACTACAGTAACCACACACTTGAATAATTTTTTATATAATTTATTGCTTTCATAGTTATAAATTAGGGATTAATATGTGTTTATGTGTTCGAGTGAGAGACGATAGGAGAAGAAAAAAAAATTTTTTTTAGACTTTTTTTATTTATCCTTTATTTACAGGTTTATTTCCTGATATTATATTTTGAGATATTACCTATTAGATATTACAACAGTTAATGAAAAGTATCATATGAAATTAATTACATATTTTATTTTGAAGTTTTGAAAGGTAAAATAGGGCGAAAAACCCTTATATGAGGAAAAGAGAGATAGTTCAAATATTTAAGGGAAATTTACATATCTTATGTATGTATGTTTACAAAAGAATTATTTGTTATAATAATCCATTATAAACATATCATTTCCTATTTGATGATTTACTGGTTGGCTGGTCTGAATTCTCTGCATTCACTTATCAGTGGATAAGTAGAGTTTTCGTTTTTGTTGAAATACTTAAAATTGAGTCTTTTGATAAAGCTAATAATATTTTCATATCCTGTGTCTCTATGTAGGCTTGATGTTGGAGTTCTGCAGTCAATGTTGCCAATTAAGCTATTCTCCCGTCAAATCTAGATTTTTGTAAAGTCAGATAGCTAGAAAAAACATGGTTTAGCTCTTAGCGGGAAATCTACCGATTTTTTTTTTTTTTTTTTGCAAAATGGCTTCATTGTGAACATTGATAAACAGCTTATAATCGCCAAGGTTGTTTTTTAGTATTTTTTCTGTAAAAACAACTAAGTGAGACTCGAATAAAGGTATTTATATTAAAAAAAAAAGTTATATGAAAATGCGATTCCAAGTAAATTGGGATTTCATATACATAAACAAGTAAGAAAATTATAGTCGGTCTAGACCGACTATATGATACCCTATACCATGGTTTAGAGACCCTATCTTTCGGTCCAACTACTTCGATATAGAAAATAAGAAAAACCAAATTTGAGTGGGATTTTTATTAATTTTTTTGGCTGCAGATATGAAAAAGATCATATCGGATGCTATATCTATAAAGGGACTAGGTCCAAAAATGGACCGATCCTGATCATGTTTGGTAAAGTCACTTGTATTTTGCAAAAATATGTACAAACAAAATTTGAGAAGAATCAGTGCAATATTTTTGTATTTTAATAGATTTAAGTGAAGATCGGGAAGCAGCTCTATATGGGGTCAAAGGGATCATTTTTGGACTACTCATTAGTGGATGCAATGAATGCATACAAACCCAATTTGAGTAAGATCTATATGACAATTTGAATCTTATGGCAATTTATGTCGATTTCATATGGGTAATTTGTATGGGGGCTAGGTCTGAACATGGACCGATTCTCACCAATTTCAATAGCGTTCATCCCATGGCCGATAAAAGCTTACATGCCAAATTTCATCAAAATACATTCATATTTGCGACCTGCAGTTTGATTACAAGCTTTACATGGACACACAGACGGACGGACGGACGGACGGACGGACGGACATTGTTAAATCAACTCAGAAAGTGATTCTGATTCGATCGGTATAATTAAAGATGGGTCTAGGTCAAATATTTTTGGTTGTTACAAACAGCAGCACAAAGTCATTATACCCAAACCACATAGTGGTATAGGGTATAAAAATACGTATAAAGTTAAATTAAATATTTTTTAATAAAATCTTGAGTTTTATATTGGTAAGTATATTAAATTTGTATGTTTATATTATTTTGAAATATTTTTTAAACATATTTTAAGGTAATGGGGTCAAACTACCTTCAAAAATCTCGCGCAGAATGGCTAAACCATGAAAAATTAAAGTCATGGGTGGTGCTTGATGAAAAGGATGCAACAAAAGGATTCTGCAAATATTGCAGATGTTCCTTGTATGGAAAATTGCACGATCTCTTAAATCACGCGGAAACTAAGAAACATAAAGCCGCCCTTTCTCTCAGAAGATCATGATGGAGGAAGTTGGAATTTGTCCCAAATATAAATGTTAAAAACGTTAAAAAGCAAGAATCCGCTTTGGCCTTATTTGTTTGTTAACATACTTCCAACACTTTGATTGATCACCTTGGTGAACTATGCAAAAACAATTTTAATGATGCAAATAAAATTCGTATCCATAGTGTACTAGCATTATCAAAAATGTATTAGCACCCCATTTTATAATGGAACTAAAACGCGATATTGCAAATTCAAAATACAGCATTTCAGTGGACGAATCAACTGATGTTGGTGTCATCAAGTTACTGGGTAAGTTTTATAAATTAATTAAAATCTTCAAATACTATTTTTATTATCTTATTTTTAGGGATTGTAATAATTTATTTTAGTGCTGAAAAACAAAATGTAGTTTCAACGTTTTTGAGTTTGGCAGAAGTAGCAGATACAAAAGCTGAAGTTATTACACATATTATACTGCAAGAACTGAAAAAGTATAATTTGGAATTGCAAAATCTACTTGGTATTGGCACAGACAATGCCAATGTTATGGTTGGTAATAAAAAGAGCGTTTACGTTGAATTGAAAAAAAGGGTCCCGAATCTTATCCTTATAAGATGTGTTTGTCACTCAGTACAGCTAGCGGTTACTCATTCGTGAAAGCAGTGCATGCCAAGTAGTCTGGAGTACCTCATAAATGAAACATACAACTGGTTTTCCAGAAGCTACATACGGCAACAAACCTACAAACACATATTTGAGGCAATAAATGATGTAGAGGTATGTATGCTTTTAATAGTGGTCTTTGATACATAGGATCTCTGGAAAATTACAAATATTTGCGATACGCGTTGGCTTTCTTTCGAGGTTTCAATATCAAGAATTACAGATCAGTGGACAGAACTTCCAACCCATTTTGGTATTGCAAAAATTTACGAAAAGTTCTTCATGGCAGAAAATCTCTATGAATTATACAATCCCGTCAATTTGTCTTACTTGTTATTTCAACGGCCAAGGCTGACACTCATTCAAGTTTTAAATAAAGTTTTTCAGAGTCAAAATTGCGACCCAACGGAACTTTTACATTTGAAAGCCATGTAAAAAGCTTGAAGGATCAAGGGTTGTTAGATGAGGAAATGGACGAACATATTCGCTATTCATGTATTCAATTTGTCATTAATTTAATGGTGGAATTGAAAAAGAGGTAGAGTTTAAAATAGTTTTATGTACATTCTTTTTAAAGTTATATTTTTCTAGATTGCCTGAAAATTATAAAATTCTAAAGTTGGTGAATTTGCTTTCTGTGGAAAATACACTAAAACAAAAAAAAAAAAAAGAAAACTTACTTCCTCTTTTATCTATTTTTAATATCAATTCTTATTTAATTGATGCTATTCATAGTCAGTATTTTAATATTTCCTATGTTAAATGGAATGAAAACTCTTCGACTTGTTTATTTCGGGCTGTAGTTTTCCTCTTTAAAGATTCTGCAGGCAATTATCCATTTAAAGATCTTTCTAAATTCGCTATTGAAGTATTATAACTTCCTGTTGAGAAGGTTTTTAGCCAACTTAATATTGTAAAAACCAAATTACGAAATAGGCTAATGACAGATACAGTCAATGCAGTTTTACGCGTAAGGTAAGTTTCTTTTTTTTATCGAATTGGTAATAACAATTTTTATATATGTTTTTTTTTTAATTTAAAGATATGGTTTAAAATTGAACAACAAATGTTGCTGCAATTATGAAGTTCCAGAAATGAAATTAAAAAACATTGGCACCAATCCTGCCTATAAAAATACCAATACTGAAGATTGGCTACAAATTTTTAGTTAAAAACTTAATATTTTTTAATCTTTCTTATTAAATGTATTATTACCCAATCAAAAAAAATGTGTGTTACTTTTCGAATTATATATAATTATATCCGAAAAATGATAACATATAACTCATCATATTAGATATATCAAATTTGATGGAATTAGACATTGTTTGATACATATTTATCCGAATTTTGTCCTTATCCAAATTTATATCCAACTAGATACAATAGTATATAATATGTTTTAAATATATTGTATTACATAAAGTGATATTATTATATGTTTAAGATACAATGATATGTAATTTTATAGAACTTGATATATATATTTTGCAATATATAATTATAAGCAGTTATATTAAGTCATATATAACTATGTATATCAAAACTTTTTTGCTTGGGTAGTTATTTTATTTTTGTTACACGCATATTTTCAGGAATGTGCTCAAAACATTGTTTTGTTGATAAAATATGTTAAAAATATAGAGCTTAAACGTTTTATTAATATTATAACGTTTATTTTTCAAAATTTAACGATTTGTCGCTATATTTTCAAAAAAATTTAATAAGTTCGAAAAATTTATCTATTTTTTTATAATTTTTAGATAGAATATGAAATGTGAAAAAAATTTTGCGAATTTTCAAATATTTTAAAAGTTTAGATTTTTTCTAGCGATTTTCCAGTCCGATTTAGCGATATTTTTGAAAAAAGTTGGCAACAGTGTCTGCAGTGTTTATTGTGTATCATTTAAAGGCATTTGTTCTGAATGATTTGCAGTTTCTTTATGTGAGATTTTGCTGCTGTGTAACAGATTGGACATGCATGTGTTAATATAGGTCTAATAATATTTTTATATAGTAAATTTTTATTTCTCAGGCTTAAATGCGAGCGTTTATTAAGAAGTGGCCATAAAGATTTGAAGGATTTTATTGGTTTTTGACACGTTCCGTCTATATGTTTTTGGAAAGAGAGTTTTTTTTATCCATAATGACGCCGAGATATTTTACGTAATTTTTTATATTAATTAAGTCGGTTCAAAAGAATAGTTGCAGCCTCGGGTTCCGTTTTGGGGATTTGTTGAGGGGAAAGATTAATTTTTATTTTCCATTTGCAGAAATATTTGTTGCATTCTGGTAAGTTTTCTAGATGACATTAATGCCGTATCGTCTGCATAATACACTATTTTCAAATAAGGAGGAACAGAGAAATCAGATGTATAAATATAATAAAGTAAGGGCGAAAGGACTGAACCTTGTGGTAGCCCAGTTAAAATTTTTCTTGGTAATGAAGTCTCGTTATTGATGGATACTATGCAAGTTCTGTTATCTATAAAATCTGCAATTATTTTGCAAAGGTATATATTTGATACTACCAGTTTGTATAAAAGGCCGCTGTGCCAAACACTGTCAAATGCCTTTTCGATGTCTAATAAAATAAGCCCGGTTGGTCTTTTATTATTTTTGTTATCATTTATTATGTTTTTAATTCTATTAATTTGGTGGGTTGTGCTGTGGTCTTTTCTAAACCCGGATTGGAAATGATAGGGTTTTAAGTGACATATGAGTTTAACCGATGGTGTATTGAAAATAACACAAACTTAAAAAAATGGTATTATTAGTACGAAAATGCCACAATATATTTTATCCAGTTGAAACGAACATTCTTCTCAAGGCTCAATTCTTGTACGCGAAACCGCATTACCATTTCCAAGAGTTTTACCATTGGCAAAAGATTTGCTCTACCTTATGCAATCCCAAACTTTTGCCAAACTAACCTTTTTTTCTTTTGCCTGAAAATTAAGCATGTTCCCAAAATTTTGGAGCCTATCTTAAAATCCATACGATTTTTTTTTATCGACTTCGGAAGTGTATAGTTTCCTACATGCTACGCGCTCATGAGTTTTTACAGAATTTGCCGGAGGATTTTTTAAATTTATAAATATCTGCTTTTCGCGCTCATATAGTTTCGAGGTTTCGACAAAATCGAATTTGTAGATTTTTAGTTTTGAGGGACATACTGCACTGAAAAGTCGCTTCTAAGCTTAAGGATAATCTTGCTCTCGTCAGCATCCACTTCTTAGATCTTGAGACTCGTCTTAAAATATAGTTTCCAATGAATATATAAAATAGTCAAATCAACTTCACATAAACAAGTTTATTGTTATATGGATGTAACAGACCTTTGCGTCGTTGCATGATTCTTGGGATTCCCCTAATTGTAACTGTACGAATTGCTACAGCTGTAATGTTGTCTTTTACACGTTCCGTATGTTTTTGAAAAACAGGTATAATACCCAATACGACAATGGCAAAAAGTTCGCAATTAAAATATTTTTTTATACCCTATACCACTATGTGGTTTGGGTATAATGACTTTGTGCTGCTGTTTGCTACTACCAAAAATATTTGACCTAGACCCATCTTTTATTATACCGATCGAATCAGAATCACTTTTTGAGTCGATTTAACAATGTCCGTCCGTCCGTCCGTCCGTCCGTCTGTGTGTCCATGGAAATCTTGTAATCCCACTACAGGTCACAAATATAAATATATTTCGATGAAATTTGGTAAGTAACTTTTCTTGGCTATAGGATGAACGCTGTTGAAATTGGTGAAAATCGGCCCATTTTAAGACCTAGTCCCCATACAAATGACCCCTATGAAATCAACATAAATTGCCATAAGATCCAAACTATCACATAGATCTTAGTTAAATTGGGTTTGTATGTGTTCATTGTATCCATTAATCAGAAGTCCAAAAAAATCCCTATAGGAAAATTATTAGTCATAGGCCCGATATAGAGCTGGTCCCCGTTATCCACTTAAATCTATCAAAAAACAAAAATATTGCACAGATTTTTCTCAATTTTGGTTTGTGTATATTTTTTCAAAATATAAGTGATCTTACCAGGTATGGTTAGGATCGGTCCAGTTTTCGACCTATTCCCCATATAAATATAGGATCCGATATGAACTTTTTCATATCTGCAGCCAAAAAAAGTAATAACAATGGCACTCAAATTTGGTTTATGCTTATTTTCTATATCCAATTAGTTGGACCGAAGAGATAGGGTCTCTAAACAATGGTACAAGGTATCGTATAGTCGGTCTAGACCGACTTTAATTTTTTTTTATAATTTTGTAAATAATTCTATATAAATATATTATTAGCGTTAACAATTGAAAAGCAAACAAAAAAAATGAATAACAAGTAAGAAAATTAATGGAAATATTGTAGATATAAATTCACAAATTCACAAAATTTTTTCTGTGCTAGTTATCCCCTATACCACTATGTGGTTTGGGTATAATGACTTTGTGCTGCTGTTTGTAACTACCAAAAATATTTGGCCTAGACCCATCTTTTATTATACCGATCAGCTCAGACTCACTTTCTGAGTCGTTTTAAAGATTTCCGTCCGTCCATCTGTGCGTCCATGTAAACCTTGTAGTCAAACTATAGGTCGCAAATATGAGTATATTTTGATGTAATATGGTATTTAAGGTTTTATCGGCTATAGGATGAACGCTTTGAAATTGGTGAGAATCGGTCAATTTTCAGACCTAGCCCCCATACAAATGACCTCTGAAATCGACATAAATTGTCATAAGATCCGAATTGTCATATAGATCTTACTCAAATTGGGTTTGCATGCGTTTATTAAATCCATTAATGAGTAGCCCAAGCATGATCCCTATGGGCCAACTCTTAGTCATAGGCCCCATATAGCGCTGCTTCCCGATCTTCACTTAAATCTATCAAGAAACAAAAATATTGCACTGATTCTTCTCAAATTTTGTTTGTACATATTTTTGCAAAATACAAGAGGCTTTACCAAACATGATCAGGATCGGTCCATTTTTGGACCTAGTCCTAGTCCGATATGAACTTTTTCATATCAGCAGCCAAAAAATTAATAAAAATCCCACTCAAATTTAGTTTATGCTTATTTTCTTTATCCAGTTAGTTGGGCCTAAGAGAAAGGGTCTCTAGACCGACCCTAATTGTCTTACTTGTTTTTATTTAAATTAATGATATCCCCGTGTGTATGGAAACTGTTTCTAGCAAGTGTATTTACAGCACATCGCTCTGGTGGCTGTTATTTTAGTTATGACACTAAAATCAGTAAATTCAATTTAGATATGATTATAATTTTGTTTTCAGCTTTCAATAATCAATAATTCGTATGACATTTCAGTTGTAATTTATTAGAAACCATACAGATTACACACATCAAATCAACTGAAACAATAAAACAGTTTATTTCAATTACGCAACTAAGTGTGTTTAGTACTAATTAAGACCAAAAAAAAAAAAATGTTTTTTTTAATGTGTTCATTACACATGGAATACACGTTAATAGTTGAGTAGTATTTAGCATATAGAGGCACTCATACATATGTATATGCACCCAAACATTGATTTTTAAATATTGCACAAATATCATTTGAAAATATTGATTTCCTTTTGATATTATAATAATAATTAATAAAGCTTTATAAAAGAGGTCTATAAAGCAGACCATAAATATAAAGAAAATTGCCATAAACTATATTTTAATATAGTCATCATGAAATTACTCAAATCTTCTTTGTAGTAATTACCGTCAACAAATTCTAAAATATTTCGGGCAATCCCACTGGAGTCGACATAAAAAATCCTTGATATATACATAAGTAGTATATTATTTCAGATGGCCTAAAAACACCTGTATGATTTTCCTAGACGCAGAAAAATAATTGGTGGGAATTCTTTTACCACTAAAACAATTTGATTAGGTAAGTACATTCTTTTATTATAATTGTGTAATTTTTGAAGATACAAAAGCAATTCTTCTCTAACAGCCTTAGTAACTTAATTCTTATAAAATTTATGTACTTACAAAAGTAAATTCAGTTCTGTTTCCATTCAAGCAAACTCAATAAGGCAGCTATATTAACAGCAGAATAATTTTTTTTTCTATTGACCAATACTCATGGGGCGCCCCGTACAGATGCAGTGCATTATGGAAAATAGGTTATGGGAAGGATCAAAGAGGGAGTAGTATTTGTGGATATTTTATTTAAATTTTATCAGATTATAGAGTTTATTTCACATATGGGTAGTTCGACTGATAACTAAATTTTCTCTGTAATGCGCTGTACGACCAACTGGAAAATAAACTACAAACGGATGTGATCTCCTAGAAAAGCGGGTAGAGCGAACTGAAACTCAGAAGAAGAACATTTCTCATGGTAGTATCGAGGCAAGGCACATGAATTCATCTTTCGACACTTGGAAAACGTGTTCGTTCCAATGAACATCACATTGAATTCTTATGCCCAGAACATCAAGAGTATCCAATTCCTCAATGCCTATACAACCCACATATACAGATGACATTTTTGAATCCATGGCCTTATGGGTCAACAGATAACGTTGGGACTTCAGCGCATTAAAATCAACGTCATTCGCTTTATCCCACTCAAAGATTTTTAACAGGTTTTGATTGAGTGTGTCATTCGTTGTCCGCCTTTTGTCCCCTACCTCCAAGAGGCTTGGCCTACAATTAAAAGAAAATGAATGAAAATCGCTGCTGTCATCTGCGAGGGGGTATGTAAAATTAAAAGGAAAAGGAGAAGAACGGAACCTTGGGGTACCCCTGAGTTAATCTGAAACTCATTTAATGAGACCCCGTCAATGAGAGATATCTGAGAAAATTCGATATAAATCGAGAGAAGCCAGTACCGACCCCACACTCGATAGAATGACTTGGAAATCACTTTACTTTCACCAAAATTGTGACTGGATCAACTCCAATGCTCAGAACGTAGAACTCGCTGGTCTACTGTAGAACGATTTTTACGGAAACCATACTGCCGATCATTAAGAAGTGATTTGGCTTCTTGGTACTTACCAAGATGGAAATCGATTATGGTCTCCATCACCTTTGAGCAGATTGTAATTGGACCGTAGTTTTCAGGGTTATTTGCCTCTCCCTTTTTAGGGATAAGTTAGACATTGGCAACCTTCCAGCAAGAGGGAAAGGCTCCAGCATGGTACGAAAGACTGAACAGGTTGGCCAGTGGCCTGGCTAGCGTAGAAGAGCACTGTTTCAGCACCAGTGCTGGAATACCATCCTACAATCTTAGATATTGGAGATTACAGTAACACAGTGCATAAGCCATTCCAGGGATGTGAAATTTCATCAGAATGAAAATTTTTATTATCCCCTTTAATATTTTTTCCTTATCGTGATGATGCTACGTTTTTCAGCTATAACTCAAGGACCATTAATGGTTTCTATCTTCATTGTAGCAAATAAATAAAAAAATTATTTTTATTAACCCATCTTTATCACTACCAGAAATCATGTAGATCACTAAAAAAAAGAAAAAATCGACAGCCTATGTTAGCCGTGGCGGACTGTTGTGAGAACGTGACGTTGGCTAATAAGGTGAAAATTTTTATTATTTATTATTATTTATAGTCAAATAAATGTTTTTTTTTTTTTTTTTTATTAGGATACGTTAGGGAACATATTGCTTTTGGTATTATAAGCTTTAATTTTGGTTTATTTTTGGTTATTTAAATGGTATATATCAAAGCACTTTGGGTGCAATATAACATTATACTTTTTACATTGTTAAACACTTTGTGAATGGCATTCACTGAATCCTTTCCGTTTATTGTCCGGAGTTTTCCAAGTAACGTGCTCATGGATATCAGCACGTTACCAAATCTCATACAGACTGTTCTTCACTGGTTTTCTTGTAAGAGCAGTAATTTTCTAACTATTGGTCCGGTTCCTTCAGCTTTAGCAATAAGACAGTGGATTTTCCAAGTTTACTGTAGTGCTATGAATGAACTCCTCCGTGACGGCAAGCATTATCGAACAGAACTGCACCAGTCATATGTCTGTTATAGTCATTGTCAAGCTACTGCTGGTGAACAGAAACCTAAATAAAAAATACTGTGAACTCCGAATAAAAAATAAATAAAATAAAATAGTAAAGTAAATAAAAATAAAAAAGCAACAAAACTCACTATCTTTTTTATCCTTTGAATGACGGTTTGAAAAAACTTATGGCCAATCTACAACAAATTTTTGAAATAACGGTAACTTCTGAATTGCTCCGCCAGCAAGTATTGAATAACTTTTGGTTTTTTAACCGTAGTTATCCTATTCAAGCATTTTGAGAGAGCGACGGCCAGTGGCAAGGATATCATTGGCACCTCTTAGGCGTGAAACTTCCGTTCACACAAAGTTGCGTGAAACTTCCGTTCACACAACAAACAGAACAAGTAGGACGAAGAAGAAAAATTGTCGCAGAACACTGCATGTATAAGCAACAGAAGCTCCCAAGTCAACGATTTTATCGTATGGTAAAGCTGAGCCAGCATATGGATTAGCTTCAAAGAAATACCCAGTGTCGAAACAAAGACATTCATTTGCCACGAATGAACATCTTGCAGTTGTGTCTGCCAAAATACGGATCCATTTACTCGTCTATTGGTAAATGGGTTGTAAATATTCCACACAGGTGATATTTTCGATTCAAAGTGCCAGTCAGTGGACGAACTTTAGCAAATCTATCAGAAGCGTCCATCTCGTTGTTTTAAATCATATGAAAGCACTTATAATTTTTTGAAACATTTGACGGGACAGAGATTATTTTACAATCGACATATCCAAAGTGGGTTGGGAAGACCAGTAATGCTGGATGTGAGGAACAGAGTGGTAACATAACAAAATCAATATGCCTATGAAATTGTGAATATGCTCTATAATATGTACTGATATGTTTTTTTGATGAGCATACTTATTTGAATAATCAATATATTGTAGAAATATCTTCACGGTAGATTTTCCACATGAATTTTAAAATTTAAATAATCTAACCCATAACAACAAAGTTTTTATTAAAACTCTTTCTTTCCTTATGTATATGAGTTTTGAATATCTCCGTGGCTGTGCGTGACTGTGTGTGACTATCTTAGAATTAATCTTTGGCCACAGCAAATCTAAAGACATAGTTTCAGATCCATCGGATGAGGGGATGTGGGGTTTTAATCTCTACGTGACTGTGCATGACTATGTCAAAGTTAATCTTATTTCACAGCAAGTCTATCGACCAAGTTGTAGATCGATCGGATAAGGGAAATGGGTTCCAAATCACTCCGTGACTGTGCGTGACTATGCGTGGCTGCACGTGACTATATCTAAGTTGACTATATCTAAGATTCAGATCGATCGGATGAGGGGCAGTGACATTTAGATCACTCCGTGACTGTGCGCGACCTTGCGTGACTGTGCATGAGTACCCGAAAAATAATCTGTAGTCACGACAAGACTATGGGCCAAGTTTCAGATCAATTGAATAAGGGAGAATGGGGTCCACCCATGGCAGACAAACAGACAGACAGACAGACAGACAGAGAGTATGAGTTAAAAGAAAGAGTTTAAAAACAGAAACTAATAGGGAGCTGTGCTATTTAGACTTACTCTTTATCCTACGGTTTTGTTTTGAGGTGGAGCGACAGAGGCTTCGCCTGGCCGTCAAAGTTCGAATCGATGCGTTTTGATTTCTTCCACTTTTGAATGAAAATTTGCGAACAAACCAATCCATAGCCATCCCAGAACAAAAAATAACAAAACCAACCCAAACCAACACATAACAAAACTAAACAATATAAAATACTAATTCAAAAAAACTTAAAAGTGATTTGCACGCAATTAGCCACTGTTGCGTTTTCGCAACAGCTATTTTCAAATTAACAACATGAAAAAACTTTATTCTTTTATTCGAAAATAGGTTTTTAAGAAATGTTTTTCAATATTTCCGCAAGCAAAATTCTGGAGTAAAAAAATATAAAAAAAAATGTTATATAATATATATTTGGACATCTTTCCGAGTTTTTTATGGACCATTTTTAATACTTTAGGAAATTGATTTAACAAAACAGGTGGATCTTTCTTTGAGTCAGTGTGGTAATGGCAAAACCCTAAACCAATTTCAGAGAATATAATTATTCCAATCCGTTAGTTGAAAGTCTTTTTATACACATCCAAAATTGGGGTTGCGAAAACGCAACGCATTTGTGTACGAAATAGAACAAAATGTGCTGACGTATGTTTGATTGAATATTAAAAATATCACTCATACGTATGACAAGCACAATTGGATATAATGACTTTATGCTGTTGTTTGTAACTACCAAACTATAACTATACCGATCAACTCAGAACCACTTTCTGAGTGGATTTAACGATGTCCGTCCGTCCGTCTGTTCGTCTGTCCGTCTGTGTGTCCATGTAAAACTTGTAATCAAACTACAGGTTGCAAATATGAATACATTTTAATTTGGTATATAGGCTTTTATCGGCCATGGAATGAACGATGTTCATATTGGTGAAATTCGGTGCATGTTCAGACCTATTCCCCATACAAATGACCCCTATGAAATCTACTTAAATTGCTATAAGATCCAAATTATCATATAGATCTCGGTCAAATTGGGTTTGTGTGTGTTAATTACATCCCTTTATCAGTTGTCTAAAATTAAAATCCATGTAGCAATTCTTTGTCATAGCCCCCCATATAAAGATGCTTCGAGATTTTCACTTAAATCTATCAAAAAACAAAAATATTGCACAGATTTTTCTCAAATTTGGTTTGTATATATTTTTTCAAAATACTAGTGACTTTAGCAAATATGGTCAGGATCGGTCCATTTTTCGACCTAGTCCCCATATTAATGTAGCTTCGGATATAAACTTTTTCATATCTGCAGCCAAACAAATTAATAACAGTGCCACTCAAATTTGGTTTATGTTTATTTTCTATATCCGCTTAGTTGGACCGAAGAGATAAGGTCCCTAAGCCATGGTATGGGTTTCGTATATTCGGTCTGGACTGACTATAATTTTCTTACTTGATTTTAATTTTTTTTTTTTTTATACGTTATTTATTCTCAGTCAAACTCAATTCCGAAACTTAACCCTCCAGTTGTTGTAAATTCAATGGGAAACTTTGCATTTCCATCTTAATTGTGAGTGTAATGTATAATAAAAATATATTCGGAAATTTTTTACTGTGGATATATTGTTTATTAATATTCCTTAAATTGATGTTAGCATATCGCACCTTAAATACAAAAGTGATACAACACAAAATTTTCAAATATTCAGGGGAGGAAAAAACTGTATATGTAAAAATTGTTGTATTATTTAAATAAAAATGTAGTTTTATTATGAAAAATTTCCATTTTGAGGAAAGTTTTGGTTTACCTTTTTTTAAATATATATTGTGTTTGTGGAAATAAAATATAATTTTGAGTTAAGACTCTTCGACTGAAATTTTTCAATTGTCTAGTGATATTATCTCAAGTTTTGCCCCCAGATATAACGGCATTTTTCCTGTTAAAGAAGATAGTTATGAGAAATAAATTTTTGCAGTAGTTAGAAATGTGTACTGTGAATTAATTTATGGAAAAAAGTCAATTTTGGAAAATTTTGAGTTGTGTCACTTTTATAGTTAAGGTGCGCTATGTATAAGACTTGTTTTGAGATACAAGTACATTTAAAATAATGTTGTGTTGGAAGGTAATATACAAAAGGTGGAAGTGTAAGTTGAGTCAAACTTTGTAGGGTGAGTCACATATATAACTTAAGCTTCTATAATTAATTGTACTCAGTTTTGTTTTTTCTCAGCTATTTATCATAATTGACACATCTAATTAACGCTTTAGATTATTTAATTTGCAGTTTAGATAAGAGGAGAAAATTTAGTACATATCATTTGCCTCTAAAACTTGTGTCCAATGTGTTGTAAGGTGAGTCATGGTTGGAAAAAGGAGTTTTAATTGTCTCAGAAGGCTACTTTAGGTTAAATTTGTAACTTATTCGGAGCTATGGAGTATCTGCTAATGTATAAACCAATTTTTGTAAAAATTCTTTGAAACTCTTCAGAAAAATTGATTTTAATAAATTGCAAAAAATTTCAAAGTGTAAGGTGAGTCATACGCCATGAATATGTTACATTGTGCAAACAATTTATTAAAAAAGAAAAAAAAAGAAAATTTTTTAATACGAAAATGCACAATTTCTTGAGTGAATCAAACAAACCAACATCAAGATAAGCATAATGTATAAATGGTCATAAAAAATTTGGGCTGAAAACGGCAAACCCTTTAGAGATTGTATTATTCTGGACTAAGACAAATCCACGTGACTCACCTTACACTTTGAGATTTTTTGCAATTTATTAAAATCAATTTTTCTGAAGAGTTTCAAAGAATTTTTACAAAAATTGGTTTATATACTAACAGATACTCCGTAGCTCAGAATTAGTTGCAATTTTAAGCTAAAGTAGACTTTTGTGACAATTATAGCTCATTTTACAGCTGTGACTCACCTTACAACAAATTGGACACAAGTTTTAGAGGCAATGTTTTATATTAAATTTCTCCTCTTATATAAACTACACATTAAAAAAATATTCTGAAGCATTAATAATAGGTGTCAATTATGATAAGTAGCTAAAAAAAAAACAAAAGTGAGTTCAATTAATTGTATAAGCTTAAATTTTGTGATTCACCTTACTTCCTCCTTTTGTACATTATAAATATCGCAACACCAATTTTAGTAATATTAATAAACAATAAATATATTTTAAATTAACAGAAAACAATTTCAGAATGTATACGAATGAAACGACATTTGAATAAATCAAATCGTTAGAAATTATTTTTATCAATTTTCAAGTTCGTAATTAAGATGGAAAGGTAAAATTTTCTCTTGATAGTAAAAATCCTTTGGATTCTTCATTAATCACTTTGATGCAATGTTTTTTTATGCCTTGTAGTAAATGTGCATTGTCCCAAACCGTTCTCAAGTTAAGTTGGGATTTTTTTTTATATCTGCTTCATTAAGTTCAAAATTTCTGATATTTGATCCAGCTATCCCTATTGCTTTCACATAATCTGCAGCATTATTTACGATACATTTCCTTTTCTTAACTTGATCAAATACCTGCCTTTTTGAACTGCCACCAATACCATCAACAGGTCCCCTTCCATGAGATGTGGCGAAAAAGTTCCAAGTGATTAAATTACCATAATTTTTTCTAAGGTTGACAAAGAACCTGCAACAGACCTGTTCTTAAACTGTGAAAAAGGACCATCCGGCCATATTTCAACTTTTTGTATTTCATTTGGCATGTCTTCTAATACATATGTTATATATGCAAGCACAGTTTCTTTTGAGTGGTCCAACACATCAGAAACTATAATGAGAGGATAGATGACACCTGTATGAAACATTGCACAGGTAAAGAGACTCACTTGATTTTGGCTCCAGTGGGCACTTTGTACTTCGTCTTGAAATATGCATGTATAGTTTTCCGAGAAATCCTCTTGAATCATGCATATATCTCTCGGAAAATCCTTTGAAATCACCAACTCGAGCATTACTTTGTATGAGTTGGCTTGCTGACGTTTTATATAACAGTATTCTAAAAATTGTGGAACTATGCCTGAGATATATTTATAAAGTTCAGAAAATGAGCCAACCTTTTCTATCTTTTGAAGTGGATCATTATTACTACATTTAATATTAATTTCATTAAGCTCTGGCATTAGATATGCCTGATAAAATCCTTCTGCATTTTTACATTGTTGACATTGATTTAGCCAACAACTTTCAGAAGAACGGTTGCAAATTATTCCTTCGGGAAATGAATGTGAATAACTTGGAAAATTCTTATCATATGTGTGCAACGCATTGAGAGCAATAATGAAATTTTCATTTTTTTCATTTTCATGCTAGATGTGACTCACCTTAAAAAAAAAAGAATGCATGTTTTTGCTAAGTATAAAAGAGCAACTAACTACCAAGCCTACATGTTCTTTTATATTTGATTCTAGGAAGGAGAAAATATAAAAAAATCAATTTAATGTTCTTACTTTCTTTTCAAGATAAAAAAAAACATATTTTTGTGACTCACCTTACAAAAAATTTACTGTCCACAAGTCTTACTACTGACAGTTTCTTTTAACTTGTAAAATTAAAACAACAGCATTAATATAATCTATTTAAATAATTCTTTCAAGAAAATATACTAATAGTTCAATATTACAATAAAACCATAAAACTTGCGTACCTTTAAAGTTGAACCAAAATTTCATCAATAATTTCCCCATGTGCGCTCATACGAATGCAGTGATGTTAGAAAAAAAGCCGCTCTAAATGTTGTCAAGTCGATATTTAGAAACTTCAATCTATTTACAACAAACTGAGAACTGAATGAGATGTATTTCTAAAAAAAAAATTATGCTTGTCCCATGTTCTGTGGAATTGCCCCCTAGTACTTTGTAAATTGCTACCAACAGAAAAATTTGACGAGGTAATAAGAATTTTCAGTGAAATTAATTAATATTTCAAGTAGCATTTGAATTGATTTATAAACTATCTTATTAACTTAGTTCTAATAATATGAATGTACATCATACAGAAAATTAAGTTCCGTTTACCAATCAAATTGTTTATACAAATAAATTATTAAACTAATTCAAATGAGGTAACTAATTATGGTCCCGTCCATAATCCTTTAATCGTAATTTTTTGGTGATTGCAATAATTAGTTGAAATAAAGCAACATATTTTAAATACGAAAATTGTTATATGTTATTGTAGCCAATTGTTGTTTAATACAATGCAAATTAAATTTTTGTTTTGAATTATTTTACCGTTATGAAAAGCAAAACCATAACATTTGGCTTGTTTTCGTATATCTAATAGAATATATTCAAATATTTCATATTCTTTTATAATAGTAATGTGTGATTGTTTGTTTGTAGGAGATCATCTGCGTATTTAGAAAGCTTGTTAAGAATGGACATATAAAGTGAATTTTTAATTTTTTAATACATATATAGTACTATGACAGAGAATGCTTTGCAAATTTACGTGTTGTTATCTATTATTTATGTTAGTAGCCATGTCGAAAATGGGCGGGGTCGGATAAGTGGGTGTGGTGCCTCCCATAAAAAATAATAATTCAATTTTATATATCTCGCACATTTGCCTGAGGTCATCTAATTTTAATGTGAGTCCAAAAGTTATTCATGTGATTAGTCGAACAAAATGAGCGTGATTGGAGCAGTGGGCGTGGCAAGGCCTATACAAGGTTAATATATCTATATATATAAAGGAGTTGCGTGATTGATCAACATCGCCAAGCCCGAACGCTTTAACACAGAAACTGGAATTTGGACTGTAGTTTTCCCTCTCGTCGTAATGATCCACTAAGAAGACATAAATTTCTATATTTTTATAAGCATATTAATTTAAAACTAATTATGGCGAAAAATGCATTTTTTATGTACAGAAAGCTATTCCTCTCAAAACATATTAATCCTACGTTTAAGGTTTTATTATATCAATACTTAATTAGACCAATCTTAACCTACGGGTGCAAATATTCTTAAATGTATCCCCTTCCTATATGGAGAAAGTGCGAATTTTCGAAAGGAAATATCTAAGAGCACGAACTTCGTTGTTTAGAGCACCAAATAGTGATTTCAAGAAATATGTATCAAACAAGGATTTGTATCATGCCGCAAAGGCAAGTAGAATCGATAATTTTGTTATAAGAAATCAATTTTGTTCATAAGAAATCACATTTTAGAAAGCATAGATTGCACAGAAAATAACCTTATTATGGCTCCATATTATGTATCTATATACAAAACATAAGCATGCTCGCCTATCATGCGGGTGTCGTGGGTTCGATTCCCACCAGAGGCTTTGGCCTGTCACTGAAAAAACCAGCCATGTGGTCCTTGTCACCCGGCTTATCCGTGGACCCAAATTTGAATACAAATTTACTTTGCATTTTAACTAAATCAATCCATGTGTCCTTATCAAAAGTATTACTACTAAATTTAATATAAATTTATTCCACACAACTCTTTATCCAATTTATTGTTTACAAGCTTTGTTAATAACATCTTTATAATATTTAATATGTTATTTGTAGCTATTGTTCCAAAGACAATATGTTTTCAATGATTAGAATACTTTCAAAACTGAAATCTGGGCTAAAAATGGTTCATATCAATGCTCAAAATCTGAACAATAAAATCAATGAATTTAGGTATCTATTTATAGCATCAGGAATTGATATTATATGTGTGTCTGAAACGTGGTTCAATCATTACTTAGTTGACAGTATTTACAATCTACCTGGTTTTAATATGTTTCGTGCTGATAGGATGGGAAATGCTGGTGGAGTAGCCATATACGTGAGGAAAACTATTAATTGCATTCTGAAATTTAAGTCGGATGAAATAAGTGAGATGGAATATTTATTTTTGGAAGTGAATACTAGTGATAGAAAAAAACTACTTAGTGACACTGTTTATAGACCCAATAAGACAACTAAAATAGACGAGCTAATGGGAAAAATCGAAAATGTTTTATATTATGACCAAATCTCTGCACCCCTTTTTTCCAACATTATGAAACATTTTTGAACACTGAAGATATATATTACACCTTTCGTGAATTCAGTAATATAAATTACTCGTTATTAAATCAACGGCTTGATTCTACTGCCTGGGGTTCAATATTTGAGAAGGAAAACGTCAATGACCAGATATTATTTATACAAAATGAAATTAATAAAATATTTTATGATTGCGTGCCTGAAAAAACTAAACTTGTCAAGGCTAATCAGCTACCATGGTTCAATACCATAATTAAGCAACTAATTGCTGAACGTGATGCTGCCTACAAGAGATGGAAAAAGTATAAAACGCCATATTTACAATCGATATTTAAATCTCTAAGAAAGAAAGTTGTGCACAATATAAAAATATCAAAATCAATATTTTATACTCGTAAGTTCTCTTCCTCGATTGGAAGTAGAAGTAAATGGAAAGAGATTCGAGCCATAGGCATAGGAGTTAAAAACAATAGTACTATTAACTCTGATATTGATTTAACATATTTAAATAATTGTTTTGTTGACATTAAAATACCAAAACCTCTTATAAATATGTGGGATTTCATGTCAAGTGCACCAACTTTTGAAACCGATATCTTCCGATCGGTATGAAATTTGCACCAAGGTTAGTCCTATTGGATAGTAGTTTAGACACAATTTTTCAACAAGATCGGTCAAGATCTCTCTGAGTTAGAGGGAATAAAAATTTGACATTTTGGCCATACACTTGTTTTTTCTCATCCATGTAACTTATTATCTATTGTTCTTAGAAAATTTTCTCCCAAAGAGTTTAGATAGCTATTTCTTCCATATTTCGGCAAAAAATACTTTAAAAAAAAATTGCAGATTTTTTTGCTAAATTAAAGCATTTTTTGCCTTTTTTTGAAAAACATTTTTTTTTCATAAGAAAGCTTAGGATTTTTCCTTTAAGAGCATTTTGGTCGCTTAGTGGGATGGAAGTGGGATATCTATCAAAATAAATGTTTTGTAACTCAAGACAACGGTTTTTCAATTTTTCACAAATGCACTATTTTGAATTTTTTCCTATTTGTGTGTAAAACCTTACACATAAAACTTATACTGAGAAACTAGACAAATTAACCTTTCCGGAGGTATGCAATATACCTTCATAACGTAACAGAAGAGAATGATTATCTGTAACCTGAAAGAGTTATTTGCAACATTTCAATCTGTACACGAGGATGTTAGAATTGGCTTCACGAAATTAACCCAAATGAGGCCAAAACATTGCGTTTTGGCAGAAAGCAGCGGAACTCACACAGTATGCATTTACCATGAAAATGTTAAACTGATTTTGAAGGAAATCAACTTAAAGTATTTAACAGATGATTCGGCATAAGATTTACACGATTACCGCGATTGCCTTAAATTGACTATGTGTCCTAATGCAACAACTTCTTGCCACTTAGGTGAGTGTACCAATTGCCCGAAAACCACATTCATCAAAGAAAATTTAATCAACTCTTTAGATCAAGAATATATAGAGGAGGTCAAATTTGATTCTTGGATTCAGACTGACAGATACACATTGAAAACAATCATTTTAAATGTGGATGATTTTGTGCAAGAAATGTGTACAGGATTGCTAAACTTGAGAAACCATGACTTTTTAGTCAAAGAGCACTGGTCATTCTTCAAGGATTTGAAGATACATTTGAAGTCTGGTGAATTCGTTATTTCATATGATTTCGCAGAAAACTATAAATATGTTCTTCAGGATGCCATACAAGCATTCCACTTCAATAACGACCAAGCAAATATATTCACAGTAGTTAATTACTACATGAAAGATGAAAAACTGGAACGCAAAAGTATAGCAATCATATCCGACGATTTAAAACATGATACCGTTGCAGCTTATGAGTACCAGAAGAGAATACTATAATTTCTAAAATCTAAATTTTCAGTAAAGAAGGTATAGTACGTTACGGACGGAGCTCGTCAACATTTTAAAAACAAAAGTAGCTTGGAAAATTTTATGGCCCATGAAAAAGATTTTAGAATGCCTGCTGAGTGGCATTTTGATCCTACTTTTCATGGTAAAGGAGCATGTGATGGTATTGGAGCAAACCTTAAAAGAAATGCAGCGAAGTATAGCCTCCAGTTTTCTCATCAAGATCGCATCTTCGATGCGACTGCTGTATTCCATTGGGCAAAGAGTTATTGTAAAGAAACTAAAAGAGTTTTTAGTAGCAAAGAGGATCATCAGGAAACATTGAAAACACTGAAGAGCAGATTCGATGCTGCGGTAACAATCGATGGCACCGCTCAATACCATGCTTTTATACCGCTTGTCGATGGAAGGCCCAAGTTGAAAAAGTTTTCTGCCTCTATTCAATGCGATTTCTTTCCAAAGACAACAAATAAACCACCAGCGAAATCAACAGCTGAACCTAGTAACGCCAAGAAAGGATTGACAAAAAAACGCAGTAAATAAAGGCGACAAAAAAGCTGGATGAAAGACTGGGTATTTAAAAATTTACAAGACTTAAATACTTCATCAGCTACAATAAATTAAGTATAAAATAAAAATAGTTACGATATAAATGGATCTAATGCAATTAAGATTAAATTTTAACAAATTACTTATCTTTTTATTTTTAATATTATTATTATACATTAATTTAATTATTATTAAAAATAAATAAAAATAATAATTTTTCAACATTTCTATAGAAAAAAAGCGATTTTTTTCCTGAGGTTAACATATTCTGGGTATTACAGTACCGAGGGTATAACATTTAAGTTAGGTATGTTATATACCTTCGGAAAGTTTAGTTTGTATAGTTTCTCAGTATAAGTTTTATTTGTAAGGTTTTGGACACAAATAGGAAAAAATTCAAAAGAGTGCATTTGTGAAAAATTGAAAAACCGTTGTCTTTAGTTACAAAACATTTATTTTAATAGATATCCCACTCCCATCCCACTAAGCGACCAACAAGCCCTTAAAGGAAAAATCCTAAGCTTTCTTATGAAAAAAAAAATGCCCTTTTTGAAAAAAAGGCAAAAAAGCTTTAATTTAGCAAAAAAAAAAGTCTAAAAATTTTTTTTTTTAAAGTATTTTTTTCCGAAATATTGAAGAAATAGCTATCTAAACTCTTTGGGAGAAAATTTTCTAAGAACAATAGGTAATAAGTTACATGGATGAGAAAAAACACCTGTTTGGCCAAAATTTCAAATTTTGATCCCCTCTAACTCAGCGAGATCTGGACCGATCTTGTTGAAAAATTGTGTCTAAACTACTATCCAATAGGACTAACCTTGGTGCAAATTTTATCCCGATCGGATGACAACACGGTCCTTACAAAATCGATATATCCTGCTGAGTGGAAGAAAGCTAAAATATTTCCAATACCTAAAACCAACAATGAATATCGTCCAATCTCTATACTACCGTTTTTGTCAAAAATTCTTGCAAAACCTATGTCTTTACAAATTGGTGAATATCTTACTAGATATGGTCTATTATCTGAAGAAAAATCAGGTTTTAGACATGGCAGAGGATGCGTTACAGCATTGATAGATGTTGTTGAGTAACTAAGAGCCAAATTAGATGAAAACATGGTATGCTTTCTAGTGCTTCTAGATCACAGTAAAGCCTTTGATACTGTTGATCATAAGATACTCAGCTCTAAACTAAAAAATCTGTTTAATTTTTCAGACTCTGCGTGCAAATTAATACTTTCTTATCTTAGTGAGAGATATCAAACTGGTACATTACATAAACGATTTGCCAAATGTTGCAACAACCTGCTCAATCAGTATGTATGCAGATGATGTGCAATTGTATGCTAGCACTAATGTTAATGAAGTTCTACACTGTACAAACTACATAAACATGGATCTAGAAAAGATGCACAATTGGGCAAGCATGAATGGCTTATGTGTTTTCATATCAGGAAACAATCTTAATATTAATGCCAACCTAATGATCAATAGTACACCTATTGTTGAAAATTCTTTTTTATTTGTGGTTTTTGTTTTTCCCAAGATTTTTTTATTCGCAGCTTTTAAAATCATTCTTCTTAATTCAGCATGCAATTTCCGTAAATTTAGCATGCAATTTTCCCAAGTTTAGCAAACATTTTGCCGTATTTGACTTGCAATTTTACCATTTGGCATGCATTTTCTATAGACTTAGCAAGCAGTTTCCCATAATTTGGCATGCATTTTCCCACTATTACCAAGGGCTTCCCTTAGTTCCTTTTTATTTTGTTTACATAAAATTACTTGATTTTAAATTAATAAATAATAAATAAAACCTTTTAATGAGTTTTGGGTTTATATTCAAAAAGTGCTATGTGAAATCTACAATATAATTTATGTTTGGTTTTGAACTATTCTCTAAGATCACTGTTATCTATAATAACATTTTTACGATTAATTCATAACATATAATCTACTAAACCGAGCCATGAATACTTTAAATAAAATAATTAAATTGCAGATATTGCAATTTGCAGTTACTGCAATTTGAAATATGTTACCACAGTCAGTGGTTGGGGCATGCAATGAATACAATCCAAATTATATAGTAGTAACTAAATCATAGAATTCATACAATCGAATATACGGTCGTTAGAACAACATAATTCAGTTATCACAACATAAAAATATAATAGTATATAGGACTACCAAAATTGGAAACAATTTCGGTTGCCACACGAATCTGTTATCTGTACATACTCATCATATTTACAAAGTTTTTAAAATGTTCAATTTCAAATTAGACGTTTATACAGAAAAATATAAATGTCTTTATTGATTCCACGATACACATCGACCATTTATGAAAATAATTCAAACTGTCAATCTTATGTCACAGCTGAAAATTTGTTTTTCTTTAAAACAATTGCGGATGCCTAAGCACATTTCAACTTCATTTTATGAAACATATTGGTTCCGCAAGTTCAGATGAGGACAAGGTTTTTTTTTTTTTGTTGTAAACACAATGACAGCATTCAATCAAAATGAATGTAGTAAGAATATCTTTAAAGGCATTGTATGTGTATAGAAAATAAATTATAATTAACTTATTTTATCGTTAAGATAATTTGATATGAATCCAGTATTTTAAAGAATTTTGAAAAAAGTTCTTAAAAATACCAACAAATTCGCAGCCTCTTACACCACATTGGTTGTAACAATCGATTTTAGTCGCCGCATCAATTTAAAATTTTAGTCTTAGAAATCATCAATTCAGGGGTCTAATCATCGCACACGTGATCGAGTGAATTTGATCGAAATTTTTCATTTTGAAATCACGGCATTAGCTATCGTGTAAGTAGTATCGAAATTTGAGATGATGGAATAAGATAATGTGCGATCGATCGAGTGTCTTCTTTCTAAATGTCATTCGATACGACAAAGCCAATCGTAAACAAAAGTGTTAAACTTCTTGAGAACAACAAACGAAAAAATAAAAGCGGGATATATAAAATAATAACTAAAAGGTCTTAAAATTTAAGTAATAAAAATCACTTGATAAATTAAAATTTCAAAAATCTAATCAAAAATTTTCAGGGCAAATATATTGAAAATAAATGGCAAACAAAAGGAACTCATGGCTGAATTTATGATTGAGCACCCAAATTTGGCAAAAAATAATTTACTTAATTGTGGCCAGGGAAAAGCTGTTTCAAAGCGATTATGGGATCAGCTTACAATACAACTAAATAAGTTTGGCCCTCCAGTTAAAGATGAAAAATGTGGAGAAAGGTACAATTATTTTGAGGTGTTTTTAAAGTGTTCCAATTATACCAAAAACACAATGTCAAAAAAAGCTGTCATTCAATAAGGCATCCAAAAAGAGAAGAACAAATTCTTCAGGCTGTCGGTATAAGAGTTTCTGGTGATGGTTTTTCATCGAACAAATCTTTTGGTTCTTCTAAAACTACGGATCAAATTTGTGCTAATGAAACGAAAAAGCATTTAATGATATGTTAGATGAGGAAGATGACGAAAATATAAGTGAACCTGAGGCAGTAGAGAAGGAACCCATTATAAAAGCAAAAAAAGTTACTGAACGTGAATTTAAATTAGACCTTCTAAGGTGTCACATCGAAAAACATGAAGATTCCCAACGAAGCATAAACTGTAAGCTTGATCGGTTATTGAATATAAAAGAAAGATCGTTAAAATTATAGGAAGAAGAACATGTTGCTAATATTTCAATAAAAAAAGTTTGATTATGGAATAAATCAGTTCAACTAGAAATTCTAGAGGAAAACGGTTATCTGTCGAAGTAATACAAGCTCAATTTTTTATCAAAATTGATATTTTAACTTATAAATTCATACTCAATACGTGAAGTATATTTTATTTTAGGAACATTTTATTTTATTAATATTATTTAATTTAAAAGCGTATATTTACGTAGTTCAAATTCCTTTAAAACCACTGTCTTTAAACCACAATTTCTAAAATTTCAATTCATTTTCATTTAACATGTGTTTTTCTTTATTTACATTAAAAATAAATCTTTTACAATTTTTATTAGATTTCGTTTCGATTCTAATCGTATGCCGTGATTAGGCTATTCGATACGTTTCGAAATTTCATTCGATACGAAAGCTTACTCAATCACGAATACGACGATTAGACCCCAGAATAAATTTAAATAAGAACTGATATTTATAGAAACATAGTTTTTTGTATCAAAATCATACTTAAAATATTCTGACAAAAAAGAAGTTATTAAAATCAGAAAGTGGTTTTGCCTTACCAAGTTCTAACTAGTGTCTATTTTCAGCTTCTGTACGAAGTACTTATAAACTATTTCCAAAAATATCAACAGAACGTTATATTAGGAATTACTTTTTAACTAGAGCATTAAGTTTCCATAACAATAATTTTTCAGATGGAAAGTGTGCATGAAATATAGATTTTCACTTTTCACTGTAATTATATATCCTTTAATTTGAGAGCTATAATCGAAAGTGATGAACTGTTTTTAGTTAATTTTTTTACAAACTTTACTTTTATCCCAATCTATTTGAAAATGTGTTGGGCGCGAAGATAAACTAACATGTACATGAAGCCCAAATTTTATGAAATTGTCATCACTAATGTAAATGTGGCAGCACCATGCTGTTTAGACCTAGCCCCCATACAAATGACCCCTATGAAACCGACATGAATTGCCATAAGATCCAAATTATAATATAGATCTCAGTCAAATTGGATTTGTATGTGTTTATTATATCCGTTAATCACTAGTCCAAAAATAATCCCTATAGGATAATTCTTAGTCATAGGCCCATATCGAGCTGCTTCCCGATCTTCACTTAAATCTATCAAAAACAAAAATATTGCACTGATTCTTCTCAAATTTTGTTTGTATATATTTTTGCAAAATACAAGAGACTTTACCAAACATGGTCAGGATCGGTCCATTTTGGGGCCTATTCCCCATATATATATAGCATCCGATATGAACTTTTTCATATATGCAGCCAAAAAAATTAATAACAATGCCACTTAAATTTGGTTTATGCTTATTTTCTATATCGAATTAGTTGGACCGAAAGATAGGGTCTCTAAGCCATGGTATAGGGTATCATATGGTCGGTCTAGACCGACTATAATTTTCTTATTTGTTTTTATATCCGTAGTACTATGAAAGCGGCAGTCTTGTAACGTAATGTTAGCTCATGAAGTATCTGTCATAATTCATGTGGATCCACTTCGGTATATCCTTTATATATGGCACATGTCTACAAATGAACACGTACTCACTTCAAGCTTTGCAGACGACATGGCTTTTTTTAGTATTCACGAGGACTCCTCAACAATATCTACACTCCTACAATGTCATATTGTACAACTGTAGAACTGGAAAATAAAAGTAAATGTATAAAAAAAAAGTATCCACGTTACTTTTACGCGCAGAAGAGGGCATGAATACAAATCCGAATAAAAACTCAGCAAATGACGCAGCATTCTAATTTTAAATATCTTGATCCTGATTGCCATATTGTGGCCGAAATTTTGATTTCATTGGCCAAAAGCCTAATTTTTTTCACCGATTTTTAAAATGTTCTTGCTTCTTTCTAGCTAATATGTCCAGATAGAGGTAGCCAAAAAACTAGTTCTAACTGTTGCTAATTGTGGGCGCGGCATGCCCGCAAAATCAACTGTTTTCTTAGTCTCAGAAAAGGTATTTTTTTGTTTTTATCAAAAATGACCTGCGGCCCTTTTTAAAAGGCTTTAATTGCTGTAAGTAGTCACAACCCTACCGTTTAATATCAGGGGCATTACGAAATCTATAATATTATTAGGCTAAGTGATTTCTTGTGATCGATGTTTTATTCTAACGTCTTATCCCGATTTTGACCAAACGTATATTATTTGAAAGGTATTTCTTTTTAGCCGTTTTGCAGATTTACAGATTTTTAAATTTTTTCCTTTATTTTCAGTAAATTGCATTTAGAGTTACTAACACATACACAAAATTATACAATGCTATGTGTGTGTTTATCAAATTTGTTAATGTGTTTGTTATAAAAATCATTTTTTTTTTTTGTGTTGATTTGCGAATTGGCTATAATTGATTAGCATACCTTTAGGGTCTTTATTTAATGAAAAAATAAAATTTCCTAGAATTTGCACTCGAAATTCGAGGGCTGGAACCTACTAGTATTTATTAAACTACTATATTTTTTTTCAAATTTCAACTTTAGTGGAATGGAATTCTAGGGAACAAAAGGGAACAATAAACGTATACCATCTAGAGAAAGGCGAAAGTGTCCTCTTTAATCCTATATATATATTTGCACCCGTGACGACCCATGGCTAGAATACTTTTGTCATTTTAATTAAATTAGTCAAAAAATTTCAAATTACCAGCTCCATACACAATGGTATGTTAAGTCTATGCTTTAGGTGTTTTATAACTTATAGCAGCCACTACTTGTTCTATTACCAGTAATGATATCTGCTTACAAAATACATTATCCTTTTTCTATATTTGTAAGTAAGAATGTCAATACACAGAGGATGTTATTCACTTGCAACCTGGGTTTTCTTATTATCATACCTTTTTTATTCCTTTTTATTCTTCCTAAAAATGTACTAATGCGAGTAGTTAAGAAAACACACACAGGTAATTCATTTGTATAGTGAGTTTTTATATATGCTTATAGGTAGTAATGCACTAATGCCATTTTCTTACCTTTTTATTTTACTTAGAAACACAGTATGATGGCTTATGAAAAGGTTTATAAGAAAGCGACATTTCAATACAAACTCAATTGCTATAATATATTTCAGCAATAGCAGTCGCAAATAAAAATAATGGAAAAATATGGAGAGCTTCATTTACAAAGAACTGACCAAAGAGTGTTTTAAAAGCAAAAACCAGGAAGATATTCTTAGTTACGTTAATATAAAATTAAACTTAAATTCGTGTAGCACCGAAATGCAAGAGCAATTATATAATTTCGTCAAAGCACTAAAAAAACGCTCCAAATCTCTAAAAAAAAAATTCTACAGTAAACATATGTAAGAATTACAAACTGGTTAGAGGGTCAACTTACTGTCGCTTCAGAAACAACAAAACAAGATAAAGCTTGAAGATCACGCAAATCATTGGACGACTGAATTTACAGATACAAGAGACGCAAACCTTGAAGATGTTAATGATGAAATGAATGTACAAATATAACAGCATCTTTCCTACATCAATTACGATCACAGAAACAATTGGCAAAAGTTGATATCATTGAAAAAATTGTTAAAGCTAGTCCAGTGAGAACAAAGCGGGAAAGTATACCAATTCCGAGCGATGCAAAACACTTCACATGGGGAGGCGTTAGCATTATTTCTAGATTTGAAATTAGCAAAATAGCAATATTTTCAGCTCAGACTGCGTGCGATTGAAAAAGGCTCAAATATGTATCCAGCATATCATCACATAACCGCTGCTAAAATGGGCTGTTTGCCATCAAAGGACACTATCACAATCACACCAATTTCGGCAGAGGTACAACTACAATCTCTACTTGATCACACAGCCGAACGCTTGCTTCAATCTACAAAAGGAAATGAGTTAAGGAAATATGGAAACACAAAGCTAATTCTTTTGTGTAGATGGGGATGTGATGGTTCGTCGGGACAGAAACAATTCAAGCAAGTAGTATGTGAAAATATTTCGGACTCAGATATGTTCATGGTATAATTTGTACCATTGCGATTTAAAAAGATTTTGGAAGATTCAGTGCCTTCGACTAGTACAACGTAAACAATAGATATTTGGAAAAATGAGACACCATCTTCTACGAAATACTGCAGGCCAATCAAATTTGAATTAAAAAAAAAACTCATGATGCCATTAACAAAGAAGTTAGTGATACCAAAGCCAAAATTGCAACACTACACCCATTACAATTATAGTTAGATGGGCAGCAAATTGAACTAAGCTTAAAATTAATACTGACAATGATATATGGAAAAGTAGGCCTGGCTCAGGATGACTATCGCAAATTTGTATTGGTTGTAGATCAGCCAAAACAAGAGTCAGGCAATACAAATGATTGTAATTTCACAAGAAGATTCTTTTCAGGTCCAGAAACAGCATCTGAAATGATAGGAAGGGATTTTTACCTTATTTTCAGATTTAAAATAATCCTAGAAATACTTGCGTACAATAACGAAATTGACTCTAGAAAATTTGGAGATTATGTTAAGGAAACTGCAAAAATATATACAACCAAGTACCTTTCAAAAAACTATTTATGGATGTTCAATCACAATCCAAAGGAGATTATGCGCCATTTCAGAACCCAACAATAATCAAGGAACAGTCAAAGACGTACTTCTCCGATTAAACTTGCGCCAAATAAGGCCAAGGTCATGTGAGCATTTTTATGAGATGCGTACGTTGTTATTCACAACGATTACCGTGAAAGGGGTAAAACGATCGCCGCACAGTGGACCATATTTTGAGAAGGCGGCCAAAAATCATTTTTTTTTTTTTGTTACCGATTTTAAAGTTATGTTATACATTTGAAAGTAAATACTAGTAGACCTCTGGAGCCAAAAAATTGCGACTCTACCTCAACTATATCACAGCGAACAGGGTCCTCGAAAATGGGCTTTCTCAGTATTTTGCTAAAATTAAAAATTTCTTTGTAAATTTTTATATTTGAAATAAATTTTGTATAATTTTGTGGCTTTCATACTATTAATGTTAAAAATGTAAAATCACTGAGTCATTCAGAAATTAAAAAAAAAAATTTTTAAAAAAGGTCCAAATTTTCCGAAAATCTCCTACTCAATAAAGCATAACTCCTGTCAGTCAAAAGCAGTCAGAAAAAATCTTGCACTCTTCTATAGTGCGAACCCTCCCCTATACTCCTATACCCCATCATACACCCGCCAGTTTCCGCCCGTGTGCACCAGAACAATTTTTTTGACCCAATGTTAGATATTTTCTGCAAAATTTATGAATACAAAAGTTGTCCACTATGTGGTTAGGATATATTAAGTTTGAGGTGATGTTTGTAAACTGCCAAAAATATTGGACCTTTATCCATCTTTTATTATACGGATCGACTCGAAAACACTTTCTGAGTCGAATAAACGATGTCCGTCCGTCCGTCTAAATGTTATGAATACAAAAGTTGGTCGTACCGGTGCACCGCGGTGTATTTTTTTTGCGAGTTGGCAGGAGTTGTTATATACTTATAAAAAACGGTTGAGATATAATGCGCTTAATTGTTACAGGTTCATTTACTTAGGTATATTTCAAAAACATTAATAGTTTGAATTAGAGTTATATAGTTTAAATACCTGACAAAATGGGAAACAATTTAAATAACAGGTAAATGGTAAAAAAAAACTATTGCGACATAGCCCTTTAAGATATGAGCAGGTATGCTTCACCTTTTAAAAGGGGTTAGGGTGTGGGTTTTTTATGCTTCTGAAAGTGGTAATAAAAGATAAAAATTTGTAAATAGTAAAAAAAAACTATTGCGACATAGCCCTTTAAAATATGAGACGGTATGCTTCACCTTTTAAAAGGGGTTAGGGTGTGGGTTTTTTATGCTTCTGAAAGTGGTAATAAAAGATAAAAATTTTTATTTTACATTATTGCAAGAAAGAGTATTTATAATAATGTTTCCACAATTATTATTCATCACAATTTGTGCAATGGCTAAGTACTGTTACAGAGATCTGGCAGATATTTATTTTCAACGAAATGATGTAGACGATGTAATTTTGCACATAGTGAGCAACGACTTCTTTAAGAATTGTAACCTAGAAGACATTGAAATGCACAAAGGAAAAATTACTAATTTTACATCGAATTTGAAAAGACAGTACATTGAATGCTCTCATAGAAAAGCAAAGATGTACAAACGTTACCAAGACTGGTTAATAAAGGAACTTATTTTTGAGAGTGCATCTACAACTGTCAACGAAAGTGGAAAAAAGGGTCGACCAGCAAAACTAATTGACGGATGTAGTGAAAGATCTCGAAGGCGCAAGCTGGAGAATATCAATGAAGAAATTTCTCAAAGAATTATTAAGGATTCATTTTTGCACCAAATTCAACCAACCCAAAATAAAAAAAATAAAATTGAAATAATTGAAAAAATAGTAGAAGCGAGCCCAAGGCGTACAAAGAGGATTTTGAAAAGCAATCCTACACCAATTGAAGATAAGAAATTTACGCCGGAAGAAGCGTTCGCCCTATTTTTGGATTTGAAATTGACCAAAAATTAATATAAGGAATTGCGGAAGCGAACCAATTAAAAGAATTATGAGATTTTTCCAGAGTATCGAGATTAAGTTTCTGCCAAAGGAATGCTTACCTTCACAATCTGCTATTAGTATCACTTAAACATCAGCAGAAATAAAATTGCAAGATCTCCTTGAACATACTGCAGAACGATTGCTAAATACGCTTGATACTGATCATCTAAAAAAAATTGGTAATGGCAGCATTACCTTAATTTCTAAATGGTGATGCGATGGATCCTCTGGTCAGAAACAATACAAGCAATTTAATGCCGAAAATTCATCAGATGCTAATTTATTTACGGTATCTTTCGTTCCATTGCGCTTAACAAAAAGGTATAACGTCTTAGAGCCGTCAACTAGTAGAGCAACAGAAATTGATATATGGAAAATAAAATTTGCATTCAAAAAGGAAACCAGAGATGTCATAACTGAAGCAATTCAAAAAATAAAAGATCAAATTAAGGAACTTCAACCAGTAATATTTAAATTTGATGACCAAGACATTGAAGTACATTTTAAAATGTGTTTCACAATGATTGATGGAAAAGTTGCACAAGCTTTAACTGGCACAAAGTCAACGTCAAGCTGTATTATATGCCAAAAGACATCAAGTCAATTAAGCCAACCCCAACCAGAAGACGATAGTTTTAAGGAAGCCTACGAATTTGGAATGTCCCCTCTTCATGCTAGAATACGTTTCATACGTTTGGAAATTGGTCCGTTAGGCGAAACTGTGAGAAAAAACAAAGAATATGAAGAAAAAGAAAGCAAAAAAAAAAACAAATTCAACAAAAATATCTACAGCTAGGCCTCATAATCGACCAACCAAAACAAGGGGAAGGAAACACAAATGATGGAAATACTGCAAGGAGATTTTTTCCGATCCGGAAACTGCAGCATCTATCATAGGTGTAGATCATGAATTAATAAGACGATTCAAAATCATATTACAAGTTCTAGCATGCAGCAGAAAGATAAATGCAAAAAAATTTGGAGAGTACGCCAATAAAACAGTTATACTTTATAATGAAAAATACACTTGGAGATATATGCCATCCACAGTTCATAAAATTTTGTACCATGGGGAACAAATAATTCAAAACAATATGCTACCAATAGGAGATCTATCTGCAGAAGCGCAAGAAAATAGGAACAAAGACTACAGATTCCTTCGCGAGCACAACACAAGGAAAATGTCCAGATGTTGTACTAATGAAGACCTTATCACTATTTTGTTGTGCACTTCAGATCCATATATGTCCAACATTCGTCAACAATGGAAAACTACCTCTATTGAATTAGACGAAGAAGCTAAACAACTTCTAGAAGATGAAAATCAAGGCTATTTAGAAGAAATTTTTACTAAAATTGGTTGATTTAAAGTACTTTTTCATTACACTAACAATAAGTTACACTTTTTTTTATATAGTTAAAAAATTTACTTGATTTAAAAATTTATGTATTTGTAAAGTTACAATAATAATTGTTATATTTCATAAATTTACCATAAAAATTGATATAGAAATATTTAAAAAGACAATAAAAAAAATTTAACTAAAGCAAAAACATACGAGTTTTTCATTGAAACTTCTCTATCTTGAACCAATATAAGGTAACTTTTACGTTCGCTGCTTAATAAATTATATTTTCAATCGGGATCTTTCAAAAAAAAAAAACAACCTTTGGCCCTTGTGCACATTAGGACTAAAAAGTTTACGGGGGCCAAAGTTTGGCATTTTCTGAAAAAATTAACTTAAAAAATTGTTAAAAAGTATTAGTTGTAAAATTAACTGAAAAAATAAGACATTACATTAAAAAAAAAAACTTTTTTAACCTGTTAAACACTTCACTTTTGTACTAAAATTCAACTACAAATGAAAATGTATTTTAAACCCTCCGTAACTTTTTTTATTTTCGGTCGAGAATTACGCTTTGTAGCAAAGCATAAAGGCTAAAGTCTCACCTACCAAACAATGAAAACCGCATATCAAAATTCCAATCCAATCAAAAGTTATAGATTTTTGACCGCCTTCTCGTCAAATGCTCCACTGAGCGTTGGCCAGATTCGACTTTAATTTGTAGTAAAAACGAATGGATTTGACAACGCACCGGCGCACCCGTATGTCGTTGCCATGGTAAAACCCTATAAATTAGGTATCAAACTGCTACCCCATCCAAACCTGGAGAAATGGTTGGCGGGCAATAGATTTTTGGAAACCGGACTATATGTATCGATTTAAAAAAGCACTTTGTTCAGAAATAAGACGTTTTTTGGGCGAAAATTATTTTTTATACAAAAGCAACTGATTCGTTAAATCGTCCTCGTACCCTCTATCGGTCCATTTACTTGTGTGTATATGTAAACCTTTAAATTTAATTAATAGTCACATATTAAGGTATTGATGCATAGCGTTAATTTTCTCAAGAGCGTTCGCGGTTGAAATCAGTGAAATCGGTGCTTCCTTGGCCTTAACTATAAAAGAATTTTAACATAAGATTCTGTGTTTTTTACTTTAAAATATACACAAGTGTTATGAGCTCCCTTTACAAATTACTAATAATCCGGTAAACATTTTTGGTAAAGCGAAATTAAGTTGAGGCTGTCAAAGATTCGACAGACTCAGTTGAAATCCCCTTACATACCTCTTCCATCGGCTTTTTTATAAGCATTTGTATGACATAAAGCATTTTGAATTTTTACCCATATTAAAAAATATTTTCCTTATCATTTACATATAAGCTACAATATGTCAAATGCTGCAAAATCCCCCATCAATCCGAACATAAAAAGGGAAGCGTGTAGCTGTATATAAAAAAAAAATGTGCATTGTTTAAAAATAAAAACCATCTCCAACATCGTTTTGGTGTAGTATAACATTGAAAGTATACACTCGTATATCCTTCTTTAATTCTATGCGTACGTAGCTTACAGAAAATTTGTATTCTATTGTTTCAAAATACATATTTTATCAACAAAGCGGCAAAAGGTAAACGTTTATTAAATTGAAAAAGAAATTATAATTAAAATTCTATGAACACAATTGTATTGTTTTGTTTTATAAAGAAATATAATGCAGAGAAAATACAAACATTCGTAGGTTTTTTTTTTTTGAATTCTTAGTAATTTTGTAGATAAAAAACAACATTTTTCACTGTATTTAAATGAGAAAAAATTTACGTTTTAAAATGCTGAGACATTAAGCAGGGTTATACGGTTTTGTATGGTTAAACAATTGTATTTAAACTAAGGATATATTTTTTCAATTAAACTTTTGTTACACAAAATGCGTGCCAAATTATTCAAATTGGTGTTGATTACTGCTATTTGTTGATAACAAGTTTTGCTTTACGCAAGCCGTTATCCGATTTTTATAATACTTCATCCCGTTACTATTTTGCCATTCACATACAGACATTAACCACTATTAATTCGTAATTCAAGCATTTTCTGACAATACAATACAATACGAAATAATATCGACTACACAACAAACCACTGTGTGGTTTGGGTATAATGACTTTGTGCTGCTGTTTGTAACTTCCAAAAATATTCGACCTAGATCCATCTTTTATTATACCGATCGACTCAGAATCACTTTCACAGAATCACTTTCTGAGTCGATTTAGCGATGTCCGTCCGTCCATCGGTGTGTCCATGTAAATATTGTAATCAAACTACAGGTGCCTATATGAATATATTTTGATGAAATTTGGTATATAAGCTTTTATCGGACGTAGAATGAACGCTATTGAAACTAATGAAAATCGGTCTATATTCAGACTTAGGCCCCATACAAATGAACCCTATGAAACCGACATAAATTGCCATAACAACCAAATTATCATATAGATCTCAGTCAAATAGGGTTTGTATGTATTTATTATATCCATTAATCAGTAGTCCACAAATAATCCTTATAGGACAATTCTTAGTCGTAGGCCCCATATAGAGCTGCTTCCCGATCTTCACTTAAATCTATCAAAAAACAAAAATATTGCACTGATTCTTCTCAAATTTTGTTTGTATATATTTTTGCAAAATAAAAGAGACTTTACTAAACACAGTCAGGATCGGTCCATTTTTGGGCCTAGTCCCCATATAGATATAGCATCCGATATTAACTTTTTCATATCTGCAGCCAAAAGAATTAAAAACTATTCCCCTCAAATTTTGTTTATGCTTATTTTCTATATCCAATTAGTTGGACCGAAGGGATAGGGTCTCTAAACCATGGTATAGGGTATCGTATAGTCGGTCTAGACCGACTATAATTTTCTTGTTACTTTTAAATTCATCAAATATGTACAGTAGGGCGGCATTGAAATATATGGACGTAATTATACATTATGTGGTCAGGGTATAATGACTTTGTGCTGCTGTTTGTAACTACCAAAAATATTTGACCTAGACCCATCTTTCATTAAACCGATCGACTCACTCACTTTCGAATCACTTTCTTAGTCGATTTACCGATGTCTGTCCGTCCGTCTGTGTGTCCATGTAAACTTTATAATCAAACTACAGGTCGCAAATATGAATATATTTTGATGAAATTTGACACATAAGCTTTTATCGGCTATGGGATCAGCTCTGTTGAAATTGGTGGGAAGCGGTCCATGTTCAGACATGACCCCTATGAAATCGACATAAATTGCCGTAAGATCCAAATAATCATATAAATCTTGGTCAAATTGGGTTTGTATGAATTTATTACATCCATTAATCAGTAGTCCAAAAATGATCCCAATTGGACTACTCTTAGTCAAAGGCCCCATATAGAGCTGATTCCCGATCTTCACTTAAATCGATCATAAAACAAAAATATTGCACTGATTCTTTTCAAATTTTGTTTGTATATATTTTTGCAAAATACAAGAGACTTTACGAAACATGGTCAGGATCGGTCCATTTTTGGGCCTAGTCCCCATATAGATATAGCATCCCATATGAACTTTTACATATCTGCAGCCAAAAAAATTAATAAAAATCCCACTCAAATTTGGTTTATTCTTATTTTCTATATCCAGTTAGTTGGGCCTGAGAGTTAGGTTCTCTAAACGCATGTTATAGGGTATCGTATAGTCAGTATAGACCATGTATAATTTTCTTACTTGTTTTTTTTTTTGGCGAATTTGTTCATTGGGGACTAAGTATTCAGCGCCTGCTTACCATTAAAACTATGTTTATGCATGGATTATTTTGAGTGTGTGATGTATAGAAGTTACGAATTTTAGTTATTCGAGAGCTTTGGGATATACAACATTTCTGGTTTTTCCTTCTGGTGCATATACGAAAAGATTGTGCTGGCTCCCAACACTGGAGCAGGAGACTCATAATTGTCTATGAGAAAAACAGGGAGACTCTAAGTTGATATCTGCTACCGTAAGAGATTGTTTTCTTATGAACGTTATGTTAGGAAAAAGTTTTTGTACCGTCTCTTGCAATGAAGGCACCAAGTTAAAAATTTTTCTGGTAGAGATGATAGAGTCATTTCAGGAGTTTCATATTCCCTGGAATCACCTTGTCGTACCCGCTTGGGCATCAAGACGGTGTTGTTTCATTTCAGTAGTTTAACATTCCTTTCACTCAGCTTGTCTTAGGCGCTGGATTTCTAGACGCACTTGAGTAGTTTCAGGCATTACCGCTCTTCTTAGCAAAGCTTGTCTTGATGTTTGGGCTTCAGGACGTTGTTGGGTTTGCTCAGATGTTTCAGCATTTCTCGACTCAGATTGTCTAACTCTTTGAGACTCGATACGGGTTTGTATTTGATCGGGGATTCCTAGAGTTCTGTTTAGCATAAGCCCTTTTTGCATTTGAGCTAGCACGGCCTATATAACTACGCTTTCTAGGAGGCATGGTTCAAATAAAATAACTAAATTTATCAAAAATGTTTCGTTGATGTATGCGCTGTATGCTTTTATGTGGAAGTCACAATGGCAAGTAGTTCTTTGTCCACCTTTACAACTCATATATACAGTGAAAAAGATAAAATATAAATATTTATAACAGGTTGTTTTCTAATGTAGCCAAAAGGCGAGATTGAAATTAATGTAATAGAGATGGAAATATTTGTATGACGTAACCTCACCGGAGTAGTCCTACAGCGGTAGTCAACCTGCATCTGTTCCCCATGAAATAAATCTTCAATAACTTTGGGGTGTTACAACTCATATTGTAAAAAGGCAAGACGGGAATATTTGTGATAGGTTGACTTTCAATATTTATTGCATAATTTCCTAAACTCAAGAGCAGTAAATGTAGAGCTTTATATACAAAATTTTAAGGAAATCCATTGAAAAATTAAAATATGTATAACAAACAGTAAAAGCGCATATAGAAATTTAAAAAAAGTGGGCATGACCGATAAAAATATACAACGACAAAGTCGTTATATGAGAATAATGTGCAGTAAATTCGAGCGAAAGCCGTTAAAAAATTTAAAATAAGCGGACATACTTTTCGTGTGTACCGAATTTCAGAGAATACGTTGAAAAATAAAAATTTGCGTAGCGAACAATATACAAAAAAAACAGAAAATAAATTTTATATCAAAAGTGGGCGCAAAAGTAGCCGAGGTCGGTTAGAAGCATACGGCGACCTTCCCTGGAGTACAGAGATCGTGTGTAACAAATTTCAGAGAAACGCGTTAAAAAAAAATTTTAATTACTGAACAAATATACCAAAGAACAGAAAATTAATTTTATAAAAAAGTGAGCGTAAAAGTAGGCGTGACCCGTAAGAAGCATATGGCGAATTTTCGTGGGGTATAGAGATGGCGTGTACAGAATTTCAGAGAAATCCGATGAAAAATAAAAACTTGTATAGCGGTCAAACAAACAACCAAACAAACAGAAAATGAATTTTATATATAGAGGTAACGGTATATTTTAATTTTTTGTTTATAGTCTAAATATTAGTGTTTTCCGAAGCCGAACTTATATTATAAAACAAATTAATAGTAATAAAAATATTTATATAAAATGGAGTCGAAAGCCAATGCAGCTAGTACTCTTTTTTTTACTTTAAGATTAGTTACAACAATTTTATTTTGTAATTAATGTAATATAATAATAATAATAATTTATACAAAATACTAGATGTAACCCGGTGTGCTTCGCTACCCCCTCCCCCGGAATCGTAATGAACGGGCTCTCACTATTACAGTAATTCAGATATATCACATTAATTATTAAGTTTGTACGGGGGTGCGACGCGCATTTGTCCAACACCGCCCATTTTTTTGTGTGACTATTCACGTTAATAATAGATGACATGAGACAAATTTGCAAAGCTTTCTATATCATCCCAGCAAAACCTTCCATTACATGTAATGAGCTTTAGAATAAGAAATCAAAAGTGTTCAGTAGTTACCTTTCCATTACGAAACGCATTACTTTAACATGGGGGTGTCATTGGAGGAAAGGCCTTACCAGCACCTTACTAGGTACTGGTACAAATAACTAGTTACTTTATAGATAACAAGAAGCGTTTTGAGAACTTTTAGCATATAGCGAGTACAGTAAATTTCTGTAAAAACAACACATTGGTATCGAGCAATATGTTGTAAATAATGCAATCTAAAATTTAACAGCCTTTGCTGCGTTTTTTGTCTAATGATGACTATCGCCACAAAATAGTTTGTTTTATTAAATTTAACTCATTATTTATAGTTTTTACTAATACAAACAGTGGTCATTATCAGTAAGTATTTACATAAATCATTATCAGGAAGTCCTTACATTTAGCTTGAAATTATTCAATAGGTATGGGGTTAACATTACCATGTAATGCAATGGTAATAACTAATCATTACCAAGGTTTTACCGGGATATTACTTAATATATATGATATTAAAAATTTACTTTGTATGGGAGGTGTCACGCCCACTAAAAATATTATCAAAAAATACAGCCTGTAGCACTTTCCATCTCCATAAGACTCTGTGAAAATTTCAAATGAGTAGTTACGGAGATTACCTCCTGCAAACAAACAAACAAACACACATTACTTCTTTATTATGTTAGTATAGATTATTCGTATAGATTTTTTTTATTTAGATACTTGTTGATATACAATGTTTTTTGTTTTCTCATTCGTTATAGCAATTATCAGATTTGTTAAGGTTGCTACCTGGAGCAAGGTACATGTAGCTGCCCATGAGAAGAACATAGATTTTCCAAATTAGATCTGGCAACACATAACTATTGGCCTTGAACTTAAAGCGTCATTTGGCAATTTTTTTTTTTAGCGATTTTTGATTTTGCTCATTTTTGATTTTGAAGATTTTGTTTTTTTTTTTTGGCGATTTTTATTTTTCGCGATTTTTGTATTTGGCGATTTTTGATTTTGGCGATATATTTTCCACGACAAATCACATAGATAACTAATGTACTTGTCAAAAGACTGTTGCTTTCGTAGTACTTCATATTTTTTATATAAGAAGTGCCACGCCCCCTAATCCCATCCCGCCCAATTTATATTAGACTACTCACATTAATATCTGATGAACTCGTGCAAAATGTGAAGTCTTTCCCTTTTATGGTATACTAGTTATATGATATTAGATATCTACTTTGCATGGGCGGTGCTACGCCCAATCCTACAAAGAACCTATGGGCTCACGCAAAGCCACAAAGATCTCTCTTTTGCAGTACTCCAGATATATGACATTAAATAGTTACTTTGCATGGGGAGTGCCATGGCCATTGGTGTGAACCCGCCAATTTTTTGTCCTACTACTCATACTAAGATCTGATGGGGTCGTGCAAATTGTCAAAGCTTCCCTTTTTTAGTATACCAGTTATACGATATCATAAATTTAATTCGTACGGGCGGTGCCACGCCCACTGCTCCGATCACGCCCATTTTTTGTCTAACTAATCACATGAACAACTTATGGGCTCACACAAAGTCCCAAGACTCTCACTATTACAGTACTCCATATATATGGCATTTTATATTTACTTTTTATGGAAGGTGCCACGCCAATTGGTCCGATACTGCCCATTCTTTGTCCGCCTACTCACATTAATTATAGGTGAGAGCAGACAAATTTGAAAAGCTCTCTCTATCACAGTACTCGAGATATATAATATTGAATTATTACTTGTAGGGGAGCTACCACGCCCACTTATCCGATCTCGCCTATTTCCGGCGTAGCTACTAATATTAACAATAGATGACCTCGCACAAATTTGCAAAGCTCTCCCTATCATAGTACTCAATATATATGATATTAAAAATTGATTTTTTGTGGGACGTGCTACGCCCACTTAAAATATTTTTAAAAAAATATATAGCCTATAGCACTTCCCATATCCGCAGTAAGACACTGTGAAAATTTCAGGAAGATCAGATGGGTAGTTACGGAGATTACCTCCTACAAACAAACAAACAAACAAAAACACATTACCTCTTTACTATATCAGTATAGATATATTAACATTTCATTATGAAAAAAAAAACAAATTCTTGGTGCACGACTTAATAGTAGTCTAGGGCTCATATATAGAGCTTCGATAAAAACCACTTAGCTCGAGAATTTTTTATAGTTCAGATGGCAGTATAAAGTGATTGTGATATGTTGCATGCATCTTAGATTTTTCGTTTTAAATCTTAAAAATATTTCGTAGCTATTAAAAATTCACATTCACAAATTCTGAGAACACTCTTTATAATGTTAGGAATCTGTGTGGGGTTATAAATCTGAATAAAGCTAGAAAAAACTATTTTATTCTTTTAAGACCGTAGTGTACTAAAAAGACTTTTTTATTCAAGTAATTATTTTCTACACACTTCATTCTTAAAGGCTCATAACTTATCAGATAAATTTATGTAACAGCGGTGTGGTTTGTGTAAATTAAATAAATTGATATTTATTAATGTACTTCAAATAACGGAATGAACAACATATAAAGAAATGGGTATTCTTTCAACAAAATGTTTAAATTAACTAGATTTTAGTAGAATATATATGATTTGGCTTTAGGGCATAAAAATGTAATAAAATAAAACATAATTGTAAATTTTTATTGTTTTTTTATCTTTAATTTTAAATGCAATTATTATGTTATAAATTTTGTGATTTGCATATATAAAATTAGGTCAAAAAAAATAATTAAATAACATAATATTTGGTCTAAAGCCTACTTTGAATATTAAATTTTTTTAATGAAGCAATTTAAAACAGAAACTATAGTTTCACGTTTAAAGAAATATGTGGAGAGTTTATTTATCATTTTAAGAGCTTTTTTAAAAACTCCCATATTCTACTGTATAAATGAATCCAGCAACAGGAGAGTTATTATTTTGGACTAAGTAAAAAAAAAATAAGCGGTGCCCATGCATTGGGTATGGAAAATACTAGAAAAACCGCATATCCAGAAGAAATAAATTAAAGAAAAATAAGCTGTTGGGAATTTGGTGAATTTGGACATATTCCTAGCCAGTGTAATAAATTTAAGTCACCTGTTAAAGTAAAAGTACTTCATCATTTTCAACTCCTCTTCAAAATACGAAAATGAAACAAGTTGGCTACGAAATATTTTATTTGTCAGAAAAACTTTTCAATAAATTTTGTAATAATTTTAATTTAATTACCTTTTTGAAATAAAGACGACAACATCAGTTTTCATTTTCTATAAATACGGGTTGAAAATTTTGGAATTTTGCCAATTCATGTATTGTTTTAACGCGTTTTATTTGTAAAATTCAATTCTACATATAAAAAAATGTCAAAATACAATTTAAGAAGTAGTGCAGCCGCACAAGTTCCCCCACCATGTCAAGCCGATGATATTCCGGATCCTGTTAATAATAACGGACAAGATTTAGATACAACAATGCTAGATCCAATAGGTGCAATGCCATCATCTTCTGATGATAATCAGCTATCTGCTATTATGGCTGGTATTAATGATCTCGCGAGATCTGTTGCCGAAAGTCGCCGTGACATTGATTTCCTCAGAGGGCACACACAACAACAACCACTTGGAAGTTATATACAACAACATCATCAGCGAAATCTTCCAGAAAACCGTCCTCAACAACCGTTAATACCTGAAGAACATATTCAACTAAACAATCCAATGCGAATTCCTTCTGAGGATTCTCCATCTTCTAATTATTATAAACTATATGATCTACCAGTATTTTCGGGAAAGCCAGAAGAATGGCCATTATTTTATGCCAACTTTAAAGATAGCACTGAAACATTCAATTACAGTCATCGTCATAATTTAATGCGTTTACAAAAATGCCTTGTTGGTGACGCAAAGGAAGCTGTTACTTCAATGCTTATTTATCCTAATGATGTACCAAAGATAATAGATGAACTTGAATTCCGTTTTGGACGTGCCGATCTTTTGGTCCGCTCCCAATTACAAATTATTCAACAATTTCCTCCTATTACTGCCAAGAGGATGGATCAAATAATTTCCTTTTCAACGAAGGTGAGAAATGTTGTAGCATTTCTTAATTCTGCAAATTGTTCACATCATTTGTTAAATTCAACTCTGCTTGAGGAATTGGTTGCCAAATTACCATTTGATAAGCAATATGAATGGGCGAGGGAATCTATGGTAATAAAACCGTATCCAACAGTAGGTGATTTCTCTATTTGGCTTGGAAAATTAGCTAAAGTTGTAAGTGTTATGTCAATAAATGTTCCTCATAATAGCCAAATACGTCCTGTGATGTTGATTGAAGAGCAATATCAAAAACAAACCGCTAACTGTTATGTATGTCAAGGACAACATACTATTTATAAATGTAAAATTTTCACTCAAGAGCTGCCTGTTAATTTACGATGGGAGAAGGTAAAAAAATTGAAGCTGTGTTTTTGTTGTTTAAAAAAGGGCCATGGTTCATCTAATTGTCGCTCTAAGAAGATATGTGGTATCAACAGCTGCCAACGCCCTCATCACCAAACACTTCATGAGAATAAAATAATTCAAGCCTCTTCGACGGACACAAAGCAACCATTGCTTAATTGTAGAAGTCAACAACATACTGAAGGAAGTAAACTTTTTAAAATATTACCAGTAAAGATATTTGGTCCTGTCGGTTATTTTAAAGTTTATGCTATATTTGATGAAGGATCTTCAATTTCCTTGCTGGATGAAAACATTGCCAAACAACTGGGTCTCAAAGGAGAACAATCTACACTCACTCTTCAATGGTATGGCGATAATGTAGTATCTGAGAAATCCTTCAAAGTAAATTGTGAGATTGAAGGTGTTAGTGAACCAAATATTCGTTTTGGCCTGAAGAATCTGCATACCGTTAAGTATTTGAATTTACCTGTGCAGTCCTTCAGAAAGGAAATCTATCCACATTTGAGCGATCTTCCAATCGAGAATTATAATAATGCCTGTCCTATTCTATTACTTGGTTTAGATAATATTCACTTAGCCATTCCTACTGCCATCAAAGAGGCTGGTGAATTGTCTCCGGTTGCAGTAAAAACAAAGCTCGGATGGGTAGCATATGGTCCCACAAATACATCATCCCCTTCAATTTCAACAGTTTTACATTTTCAAAATAAGCAGCCAACACAAGAGATCCATGATATGATAACAGACTTTTTTGCCACTGAGAATTTCGGTACCAATCCTGTAACAAAACCCCTTCTTTCTGACGAAGATCAAATCGGCCGTAATGTTATGGAGAAAACTATTAAACGTATAGGTGAACGATTCGAAATTGGACTTCTCTGGAAAAAGTATCCTCCAGAGTTACCTTCAAGTTACATCATGGCCGAGAAAAGGTTATTTACTATTGAAAAAAAAATACACCAAGATGAAAAATTCGCTGAGCGATACCGCGCAGAGATAGTTAAGTACGTAGAAAAAGGTTATGCCCGTAAGTTAACAACAGATGAGGTAAATGATAAAAGGTATCCTATATGGTACCTGCCACACTTTGGTGTTGTTAACCCTCATAAGCCAGAAAAGCTTCGGGTAGTATTTGACGCTGCAGCGAAAACTTCAAATATATCGTTAAACACTTCATTAGTAAAAGGACCAGAGCAAGCAAAACCACTACTCAATATTCTTCTTAAGTTTCGTCAAGGAATTATTGCAGTTGCTGCTGATATTAGAGAGATGTTTACACAGGTAAAAATTCGAGATGATGATCAACATGCTCAGAGATTTCTCTGGCGCGACGCCGATGTTAACAAACCTATTCAACATTATGTCATGTCTTCAATGACATTTGGAGCTGTGTGTTCCCCTTGTTGTGCAGAGTATGTTAAAAATCAAAATGCTAATGAATTTGCACATATATATCCTGATGCTGCTGAAGCCATAATTTACAAACATTATGTGGATGACTTTGTATGTAGTTTTAATAACGAAGAAGCTGCTATACGTGTATGCAAAGAAGTTGTTCAAATTCATTCAAAAGCTGGTTTCGAATTACGTGGGTTCCTATCCAATTACCAAAGTGTAGAAGCTTCACTTAATCCAACTGCTATTGGTCCATCAAATCCAGTTAATATGGAAAAACAAGCTACAATTGACAAAATTCTCGGTATGTTTTGGAATAAACATGACGATACATTCGAGTTTAAAACGAAGTTTAATTGCCTTAATCCTAATGTATTTAATGAAGTTCGTGTTCCTACCAAAAGAGAAATGCTAAAGATTGCAATGACGGTTTTCGATCCATTTGGTTTGATTGCAGATTTCCTACTATACTCTAAAATAATAGTGCAAAATTGTTGGAAGCAAGATATTGGATGGGATGACCCAATCCCAGATTCATTACATAAGAAATTTAAAGCTTGGTGGAGAGAATTTAAAGAAGTTAAAAATTTTAAAGTCCCAAGATGCTTATCTCCAAATTTTTTTAAAGCCTTACATGTTCAACTTCATGTTTTCGTCGATGCTAGCCAAGATGCTTTCGCAGCAGTTTGTTACTTAAGAATTATTCATGATGGTGGAATTGATGTTTCTTTCGTCATTGGAAAAATTCGGTGTGCCCCAAAGAAGTTAATAAGTATTCCTCGTTTAGAATTGCAAGCAGCTATCTTGGGAGTTCGTATAAGCAAAGTAGTAACCACAATACAAGAATTCCAAATATCTTCAGTGCATTATTGGTCAGATTCGCAAACCGTTATTCGTTGGATTTATTCTACAGAACGCCGCTTTAAAGCTTTTGTAAGCCATAGAGTGGCTGAAATTCTAGAAAATTCTACACCAAGTCAATGGAAGTGGGTTCCAACTAACCATAATTCTGCTGATGCTGGTACACGTCCCACTTATCCTCCAAAACTTATCCACCATAGTTTATGGATAACGGGCCCAACATTTTTAAAGGAAGATGAATCCCGTTGGCCTCATCTTAATGTCGAAAAAATTGATATATTACCAGAAGAAGTAAAGCATGCCTAGTTGTTATTAACATTCCTGATAATATTATTCAGTATTCTCGATTTTCCTCTTACATAAAGTTGAAGAGAACAATTGCTTGGATTCTTCGTTTTCTTAAAAGATGCCGTATACCAGATTGTTTGAGCATAATAGAACTAACAGCTGCAGATATTGTTTTATGTCGTTTGGTACAAAGCGAATGTTTTGCAAATGAAATACATTCTATCAAGCATTCCCGAAAAGTTCCTAAATCTAGCGCAATATATTCCTTGGTGCCTTACTTAGATGAAAATGGTCTTCTAAGAGTTAATGGTCGTTTAGATGAAGCTTTGTATTTGCCTATTGATGCCAGAAGACCGGTAATATTACCGCAAAAGCATTATGTTTCAGAGCTTATAATGAGATACTATCATAACAAAAACTATCATCAGAACATGTCAATAACTATCAATGAGTTACGCCAAAAATATTGGATTCCTCACATAAAATCAGTATATAAGAAAGTAGTGAAGACATGCCCTGTTTGTAAATATGACAGTGCCAAGCCAAACATGTCTTTAATGGGTCAATTACCCCTGGATCGAGTTATGCCATTTGTACGTCCGTTTACCTATACAGGAGTTGATCTGTTTGGTCCATTTAATGTTTCTATTGGACGGCGTAAGGAAAAGAGATGGGCAGTTATATTTACCTGTTTGACTGTCAGAGCAGCCCACATAGAATTAGCGGCTGACCTTTCTGCAGATGCTTTCATTTTGTGTTTACGAAATTTTATAAATCGTCGTGGAACACCTGTGAGGATTCGAAGCGACAATGGAACCAATTTCATTGCTACCCAGAAGCTTTTGAAGAAGGAACACAGGATTTTAAATATTGATGAAATAACTCAAGAGACTACAAAACATAATATTGATTGGATTTTCAATTGTCCAGCTAATCCAAGCTCTGGAGGTGCCTGGGAAAGGCTAATTAGAATTGTAAAACGTCTACTACTAAAAACCCTAAGAGAAGAAACCCCTCGTCTTGAAACATTACGAAGTGTTCTTATTGAAGCCGAGAATATAATCAATTGTCGCCCTTTGACAGAAATTCCAATTTCTTCCGAAGATGATGAACCCATTACCCCTAACCATTTCTTATTGGGTTGCCTTAATTCAACGCAAACTCCGGATACTACAGACGAAAACATATGCTTAAGAAAACAGTGGAAACTTGCACAAAATTTGAAAGATAGATTATGGAAAAGATGGGTAGTTGAATTTCTTCCTCAGCTAATGCATAGACCAAAATGGAGAGACAAAAATTCACCCATTCAGACCGATGATATTGTTATAGTTTTGGATTCAAGTCTGCCAAGAAACCAGTGGCGCAAGGGTCGAGTTATAAAAACATATCCATCGAAAGATGGCCAAGTACGATTTGCAGACATTAAAACCCAAAATGGGGTCACTCGTCGCCCGGTCTCAAAGTTAGCAGTTTTAAATTTATCGAATGGTGAACCAATATCTGGTTCACGAGGGTGGGAATGTTAAAGTAAAAGTACTTCATCATTTTCAACTCCTCTTCAAAATACGAAAATGAAACAAGTTGGCTACGAAATATTTTATTTGTCAGAAAAACTTTTCAATAAATTTTGTAATAATTTTAATTTAATTACCTTTTTGAAATAAAGACGACAACATCACCGGAAAACGATTCGGAAAATTTGGTCCAAGAATATATAAAAATTTCAGAGAACGTTAACCAATTGATAGAAAGTAAGATTTTATTCGGAACATGCCAGATAATTATTGACACAGGTGCCTCTTGATCAATTATTAGACCCGATTTGCTGTTCACTAAAACTCCAATTACGTCTAAATTTTCCGCACTCAAAAAATCTAACGCACAGAAAGTAGAAACTTTAGGCCATACACTGCACAAGTTTAGCGCTCAAGTTTGGCACTAGAAACTTGAGCAAATATCAAAATTGTTTTGAGTTTTGCTCAGTTCAACTGCACAAATAGCGCCCACCCCCATACATTACACAAACGCACTGAACTTGTGTAGTGTATGGCCGGTATTATTATACCGGAATAACGGAATGAAATAAGAAATATGTATTTTTTAAAAAAAAAATATTTAAATTGACTAGATTTTAGTAAAATATATATAATTTAACAAAATAAAACATAATTTTTGTAATTTGTATTAATATTTTTTTCTATCTTTTATTTTAAATGCAATTATTATGTTAGAAATTTTATGATTTGTATTTATAAAGTAAAGTAAAAAAAAATTGTCAAATAGCATTATATTTCATTTAAAGCCAACTTTGAATGTTACAAATTTGAAACGGAAGTATTTTAAAATGCTTTTTTAGTGAAGCAATTTAAGACAGAAACTATAGTTTAATATTTAAAGGAGTATGTGATGAGTTTATTTATCATTTCCAGAGCTTTTTTAAAAATTCCCATATCCTTCTGTATAAATGAATACAGTAATAGGGGAGTTATTATTTTGGGCTTAGTAAAAAAATAAATTGATAAATTAATATTTACTTGCTGGAATCTCGAAATTCATACGCAAATTCTAAGCAATTTTATTTTTTCATTAAATAAAGACCCTAAAAGTATGCTAATCATTTATAGCCAATTTACAAATAAACACAAAAAACAAACTCATTTTTATTACAAATATATTAACAAGTTTAATAAACACACACATAGCAATGGTATAATTTTATGTATGTGTTAGTAGTAACTTTTAATGCAATTTACACAAAATAAAGGAAAAAATTTAAAAATCTGTAAATCTGGTGAACAGCTAAAAAGAAATACCTTTCAAATAATATACGTTTGGTCAAAATCGGGATAAAACGTTAGAGCAAAGCATCAGTCACAAGATATCGCCTAGCATATTAATATTATAGATTAATGAACTTTCAAAAATAGAATTAACAATATTGTTATATGTACTTTATAAACATGAATTTCTCAACCAAACTAATGTAAATAATTTTATTTATGTAAACAAAATTTAATTCGTACTGATGTCACAAATTTATAATAAAACAGGTGTTAAAGTCGGCTGTATCGAATCCATTGTACCATCCAAATATGTCTGAACCCTACGGTTCATAACCGGGTACCTGTGTAACAATTTGAACTTTAAAGTGCTGCTGTTCCTATAATATTGAAAATATCAACGTGAAACTCCGGATCATCAGACATTTCGGCTAAACTTAGAGACTAGAAAAAAGTTTATCAACAGGCATACAGGGGTCCATGACCAGGGTACCCGGGTACCTTAGTGCAAATTACCTTGTATTTCAAAGAAAAAACGTTTGTTTTATTTTTATTTTGTTTCATAATGTTTATTGATGTGTAAAATTTGAAATGTAATTGTTTCTTAGTTGAATTATTTATATTTTATTCATTTTAACTAATTTATAATATTTGATGTCATATGTTGAGTCATTGTCGAAACATGGAAAACATTTTGATATTGTTTTAGAATGTAGATCGCAAACTGGTTTTTTGCAATCGCTGCATACTTTTCTCGTCTTTCTTCTCCTTTTATCTGGCAAAGAAGCACACAAATAACAGCTTCCTGTTATTGGTTTCCATGCCGTCGGTAGAAGCGGCCATAGAAGTAGATGGTTGCTCGGTATAGGTTACCGTCTACACTGTTCTCCCAAAAAGCTCCCAATTGCTGTTTTGGTGGGAAACTGGCGCGTTACTTGGCGATTGGTTACTCTTTCTTCTATTATTGGCACACACAAATCTTCAGCAAGTTTACGCAAAAAGCGTTTTCTCCATGTTGTTTGATATGGAACAGTTGTGTTATTCTCATGAAATATGGTGTATGCCGCGAAAGCAATAACATCGAGCATATTGTAGAATAACGACAAAGGCCACCTTTTTGTGTGTCTCTGTGTGGTATACTTCCAAAGCGTCTGGTCCATAACATTCACGCCATCTTTCGTTTAGTTATAAAAATTGACGATTTTTGGTTTGCCGTTTTCTTCTACAGTTTCATCATCATGCATAGTCGACAAAATTGTTACGGAATTTGTTTTCTTCTGTTTGTATGTAACCATAGTCAGCTTCTCGTGGAAACCAAATTTGCTTGTCCCAATGGTCCACCTCTTATCGTCTTTCATTTCTGTTGGTATATAGGCTTTGTTTCGCCGCAGTGTTGTGACAATGCTAAATTTGACGGATATCAGCTGCTTTGCCAGTGGCAGTGTCGTAAAAAAATTGTCCATGGTGATATTACGTCCGCTACCGTGGTATGGCCCAACCAAATCGCTGACTACTCTTTCGCCTACATCAATTTCGTGACCACTGTCTTGTTTGCCAGTATATATTTGGCCATGAAGAGGATATGAATTTTTAGCATCGCATATCCACCATAACTTGATACCGTATTTCGCAAGCTTCGAAGGAATATACTGGGTAAATTTCATTCTGCCGGGGTACGGATACAATTGTTCGTCGATTGTTAAATTTTCTGTAGGCACAGAATATTTTGCGAGATTGGCGTTCAACAGTATCCAAATATCTCGTATTGGAGCAGCTTTGTCTGTGCGCTGCCTCGCGTTTCTTGTTCTCGCGTCAGCAAAACGTATAAAAGAATAAGATTCCAGAAGCGGTTTAATTCCATTGTTTCAAGGAATAGAGGATGAGACAATTGCGTCAATAAGTCCCTTCAATTTTCATCATTGGAATGATTTGCGCCTGCCATTATCAGCATTCCATTAAAAGCATATATTTCTGCCAATGTCGTATCCCTTCACTTCAATTGACGCTTTGTTGAGTTTGGTGCATTGTAGGCATCATAAGTTGAATTGGTATGACGCACGATTATTTCGACCATTTCTATTGTAAAATAACTCTTGAAGCATTGCATACCAGTCATACTTTCCGTCATTCGTAATGGACCACTGCGAGTTCTAATGATGTTGTGACTCCTTATTTGTTGACAAAGAGGTGGTGTTGGTTGCCATTGAGTACCATCACGTGCAATCATACTTTCTGTTGTGCTTGATGTTGGCGCATTTTCTTCAACCATGTCAGTTTCCTGTCACTCTCATCTTCAAATACATCTTGCTCAATTTGCATTGGCGTGTCAATAGCGGCTGGAATTTCGTTGTCATTGTCCCAGTCTTCACTCTCTGAGTCTTCCACTTCTCCAGTAAATACTTCTTCTTCTTCCTCAATTGGCAATAAAGCGTCATCATCCTCAGTCATATCATCAAGTAAAGACTCAATATATCTGTTTCTGGCTTCTTCACTCAAACGCAGATAATGTCTTTCAGATAAATATTCTATTTTGCGGTTCGTTTTTCTTCAACTTCACTGTTCAACTGTTCAACATATAATGACGAAATAATTGAAATCTATTCTTTTTCTAGCGTAGCTGAGCATTTGCTACCTAAAAACACAAACAATTCACAAGCAGGTACCAAAAAACAAGAAAAAAACCAAGCCTTATAAAACCAGTTTCTGTTTACTTTTGTGTGTCTGTTAGGTACAAAATGCCTATAGAAACCAGTATTCTGTGGTTTTCTAGAATAGCCGCGTATGTCATAAAATCAAAATGTTCAGGGGAGCCAAAAAAACGTTATATTTGAAATTATGGGTTCGATATAAAATTTTTAGAGCTATTTATTTAACAGTCTTGTAGATATGGGCAATCACTACCTTATATCAAATTTTGAGTCAAAAATCTTCAGAGGAAAAATCCTAGAGAAGGACGAAAAACAAAATGTAAATAACACTGAAAGTGTGTCCAGATAAAACAACTTACGTCGACAAACGTCAATTTCTTTGACAAAGAAAACTATCAATGCAGGGAAGGTCGCCATATGCTTTTTACCGGCCACGCCTACGTTCACGCGCATTTTTTATATAAAATTCCTTTTACGTTGTTTGGTATATTTGTTCACTAAAAAAAAATTATTTTTCTTTCAACGGGTTTCTCTGTAATTTGTACACATGATCTCTGCACTCTAGGGAAGGTCGCCTTATGCCACACATAATTTTACGTCCGCTTATTTTAAATTTTTGTACGGCTTTTGCTCGAATTTGCTGCACATTATTCCCATATCCCAGGCAAAGTCGTCGTATACTTTTATCGGGCACGCCCAATTTTTAAATTGCTATATTCGCATTTGTGTTTGTTATACATATTTTAATTTTTCAATGAACTTCCGTAAAACTTTGTGTAGAAATCTCTCATTTACTACTCTCGAGTTTACAGAATTATGAAATAAATATTGTAAATCAGCCTATTACAAATATTCCCGTCTTGCCTTTTTACCAAAATTATCGCAGATTTATTTCATGGGTGAACAGATACAGGTTGACAACCGCTGTGGGATTACTCCGATGAGGTTGGATCATACAAATATGTCCATCTCTATTACATTCATTTCAATCTCGCCTTTTGGCTACATTGGAAAACAACCTGTTATAAATATTTCCATTTTATCTTTTTCATTGTATATATGAGTTGTAAAGGAAAAAGAATTATTTGCAATTGTGACTTACACATGTACGCATATAGCGCATACATCCACAAACATTTTTCATAAATTAAAATAGTTTGTTTGAATTATGCCTCCTAAAAAGCGTAATCATATAGTCCGTGCTACCTCGCATGCAAAAAGACTTCGGCTAAAACTCTAGAGATCCCCGATCAGACCCAAATTCGTATCGAGTCTCAACGAGTTAGACAATCCGAGTCGAGAAATGCTGAAACACCTGAGCAAACCCAACAACGTCTTGAAGCCCAAAGATCAAGACACGCTTTGTTAAGAAGAGCGGAAATGCCTGAAACTACTCAAGTGCATCTAGAAATCCAGCGGCTAAGACAAGCTGAGTGAGGGGAATGTGAAACTCCTGTCTTGAGGCCCTAACGGATACGACAAGGTGATTCCAGGTGAAACCCCTGAAATGACTCTATTATCTCTACCAGAAAACTTTTGTAACTTGGTTCCTTCATTGCAATAGACGGTAAAATAACTTTTTCCTAATATAACGTTCACAGGAGCACAACCTCTTACGGTAGCAGGTATCAACTTAGAGTCTCCCTGTTTTTCTCATAGGCAGTTATGAGTCGCCTGTTCCAGAGTTGGAAGCCAGCACAATATTTTCGTATATGCACCAGAAGGAAAAACCAGAAATGTTGTATATCCTAAAGCTCTAGAATAACTAAAATTCGTAACTTCTATACATCACACACTCAAAATAATCCATGCATAAACATAGTTAGTTTTAATGGTAAGCAGGCGCTGAGTACTTAGTCTCCAAAAAATTGGGGAATAACTTCACAATGCCCCAAATTTTTTTAAAAAAAGGTCCCCAAAAAACATGAATAAATTCCCCAATTTTTCTAAAAACAAAACAAAACAAGTCAGAAAATTATAGTCGGTCTAGACCGACTATATGATACCATGGTTTAGGGAGCCTAAAAGTCACTTATATTTTGAAAAAATATATACAAATCTAATTTGCGAAAAATCTGTGCCATATTTTTGTTTTTTTAATACATTTAAGCGAAGATCGGGAAGCGGCGTTATATGGGGGCTATGACTAAGAGTTGTCCTATAGGGATCATTTTTGGACTACTGATTAATAGATGTAATAAATACATACAAACCCAATTTGACTAAGATTCATATGATAATTTGGATCTTATGGCAATTTATGTTGATTTCATAGGGGTCATTTCTATGGGGGCTAGGTCTGAACATGAACGGATCACACCACTATCAACAGCGTTCATTCTACGCCCGGCAAAAGCTCATATATTCATATTTGCGACCTGTAGTTTGATTACAAAGAATTACATGGAATCACAGACGGACGGACGGACATCGTTAAATCGAATCAGCTAGAGACTCTGATGCGATCGGTATATAAAAGATGGTTTTAGGTCAAATATGTTTGATAGTTATAAACAGCAGCACGAAGTCATTATACCCAAACCACATAGTTTAGAAAAAATAAATTTTAAATCTGAAAAAAATTTTACAATTTATATTTATCGATCTTGGTTTCCAATTTGATCAACGATTCTTTTAATTTTTCAACAAAAATTTGTTTTTTTTTTTAAATCACACAGCTTTTCCTTTTCATTTAAATTTTTTTCCTTGAACGTTTTATAACAAATTAACAAATACTCATAAAATATTTTTCGTATATTATTATTAATTTTTTTCAGTGCATTAAAAAAAATCAGCATACATCCACACACGTCTTAATTCGTCGCTGTTTCAGTGACGACTAAATACAAGAGCGTAAGAATACATGTGATATGAGCAGGGACAATTGTCCTATGAAATGAACAGCTCTGGTCTAGACCGTCTTTAATTTTCTAACTTGTTTATATTTTTTACTTAAAACTTAAACAATTGTAAATATCAACTATTTTGGTACTATAAATTTAAGAAAAGTTGCACATAATCGCTTATATTTAGAATTGGATAATCAATAAAAGAAGAAGAATATTTCCAACTTTTATCTCGATCGACGCACAGTGGCGCCCGTAGAGCAAACGAGGTTGCAAAAATCAAAATTTTCATGTTCGCCGACGAAGTTTTGAATAAACCCGTGTTATAGGAAACTTTTCAACGATTTCAAATATGCTACTCTTAATAATATCACATTTTTAGTTTAGAAGATATAACCGTTCAAAGTTGACCGACTTTCGGTTTTCAAAAAAACACACAATTTTTAGTCAATTTGTTGCGATTTCAGGTGTAATATCACGAAAAATAGGTAACGAATCGCCTTATTTTTTGTTTGTATTGATTGATATATTTATTAAATGTATAATGATAAAAAAAAAATTAACTGTTTGCTTTGTGTTTCTCCTGGTAAATCACTATTAAAAAACTATCCGTTTTTTCACTATTTTTCAACTTTGACGGAAAATAAAAGAAATCCATATTTTTCAATATTTGCCATATTTGCAGAACATGTTCCTTGATTATTTCTTTACATAATTCAAAAGGCTTTATCTGCCCGTACATGCCCGTTTGGCTTTTAGAGGTAAAAAAGATTAAAAAGACATGGTTGCAGAAATTGTATGGCGTGCATCACTTACATGTTTTGACAGACAGTAGTTTGATCTAATAGTTTGAAAATTGAATTTTAAGTCGGTTGTCTACCTGTGAGCCTCTACCAAAGTCTACTCCCAATATTCTGTTACAGACACAGGATGCACAAAAAACTACTCATTGAAATTCACAGGTACGCACCTCACTTAAAAATTACTTTGAAGTACAAATGGTCAAGAACAATATTGACTTATGGTCCCTCCAGGTAGGCACAAATCTTATTTAGACACGAGCATAATATCAAAATTGCATAATTCAGCCTAAATCCATATGTATGCAGGGAACAGGTAAATTTTTAGGCATGGTAGCATAAGCCTATATATTGCAAAATAAGCATAATGCCTGGATTAGTCTACGACTGAAAGTTGGCGCAACAAGTAGTGAAACCATGGCGTTAAACAATTTAAAATTATTTGAACTGTTTAGAAGGTCAACCACACCAAAGTTTTTCACGGAAGCTGCTTTAAAAGAACTTGATAGCTTATACGGAAATATTGAGAGAAGCGAAATTATAAAAAATAATTTTTATCTGATATATGCAAATATTAAGGCAAAATGGGTGAAATCTAATCGAACTATTCAGAATTTCAACTCCAAATACGAGGACTGGCTTAATGAAGACACCATCCTGGATATATTTACAGTAGATAAACCCACCACATCAACCAGAAGAGCAAAAGGAAGGCCAAAAAAAGTATTGAGGAATGTTCAATTTTCACAAGAAAGAGGAAACTTGCCGATGCCACCAATGACTTGACCACGAAGCATTTATCGGACGCGCTGTCTATTAAATATGCAAAGGATAATGAAAGAGTTAGGTCGCAGATTACAAAATCTGTTGCTGATGCAAGCCCACTGCGACTAAAAAGGATTAACGAAAGGATTCCCACGCCCACAAATGCACACATTAAAAAGTATGGTTCCGAAGAAGCCTAGGCCTTGTTTATGGACTTACAACTTTCCAAAGAAAAATATGAGATACTACGGGCATCCTTGATGCGACATGTGGCTGACGTTTTACCAGGATAAAAGCATATTACGCAAGCCAAATAAATTCACGACCACTGCATACGGAGTTAACGGAAGTCTCTGTGAAAGCCAATCTGCAGGATCTCATGGGCCATACAGCAAAACGGTTGTTGGAGAGTCTTCCTGAAAATGAGGTGAAAATTCTTCCTGAGAGACTGACATTGATCATTAAGCAAAGGATAACTTCCGATTACGCTGCAATATCGGATGGAAATATGTTTATGGCTTGTTCCTTTGCGGCTAAAATCTGATGTTTCCTTACACTGGAAAAATCCACGACCGTCATCAGTGCATTATTGCCGACCAATAATGTTTCAGTTTGCAAGGGAATCGGCAGAACTCATAAAGACCACGGTGAAGGACATTGAAGAACAAATAAGCAAGATTAAGCCTACATAGCTGCAAATTGGAGAAGGAAAATATATTGAATGCAATTACGATTTCCACCTGACCATGGTTGACGGAAAAGTCGTAAACGAACTGACAGGAACAACCTCAACATTGTCATTCCCGATTTGCAAAAAGAGTCAGAAGAACTTTGGTAATTTAAACGATTCTACAAACGAGGAGAATTACGAATATGGAATGTCACCATTGCACACAAGGATAAGGTGTATGGAGTTCTTGCTAGAACTGACGTATACCCTACCACAAGAGGAGGAAAACTTCGATGAAAATACATCAATAAAGATAAGGAAAAGATCAGAAAGAAGCAAACACGGGACGCTTTTTTTAAACAAGTTGGACTAAAAGTAGGCTGTCCCAAGCATGGATACGGTAATTCAAGCGATGGAAACACTTCTAGGAGATTTTTTGAAAATGATGATGCAGTAACTAGAATCACTGGAATTGACAATCAAATCGTGAAAAGATTGGGAACGATCTTGAATGTTTTAAACTGCAAAGAAAATGTCAATTCTACAAAATATGGAAAATATGCTTCGAAAACTGCATCTCTTTTAGCAGAAATGTATCCACAGAAGAAGTTGACCCCGACCACCCATAAAATATTGGCGCATGACAAAGATATAATTGAGTACGAGTCTTTGCCAATTGGAGAGATTTCTGAAGAAGCACAGGAGTCTCTTAACAAATTTTATCAAAAATATAGATTGCAGAACACATTCAAAGCATCAAGGGTAAGGCAAAATGAGGACCTCTTCAACATGTTGGCAGCATCATCCGATCCACTTATTTCTTCCCTGCGGCATGTGAAGCCACGAATAGAGTTATAAAATAATTATAGTTTAGAAATGATTAGTCTTTTAGATATATCTTCTCTTACGAATTGTGATGAATATTTTACAGAAAATTGAAAAAATAAATTTAAAAAAGAAGTAATTTTTTTTTAATTTGTTGGGTAATAATTTAAAACATAAAACCCTAAAGAAAAAATATAAAAACAATCTAAAAATGTAAAAATAATTTTTTTTAGTTACCATAAAATTGATTTTTCTACAAATTTTAAGTTTGATAACTCATAAGTAGGCCCCTACAAAGCGTAGCACCCTTTCCATATTGCCTGTTCAAAATCATAATTCAAATTTCTGCTTATTGTACATATATGTATTTTGTTAATCTCTGTGATAAAAGTTATATGTATAACAATGACTTCTACGTTATGGCTCATTTCCCACTTTCTTAAATTTATTCGTTATTCTTAAAATTTTCTTTTATGAAAATCTTTGTCAACTATTTCTTATATTAATTGATAAAAGTCAATGCCGAAGCGAAATTATTTCCATTACTGGGTTTTAGAGTAAGAATTGTTCCATTTCCCAGAATACCATATAATTAAATTACGTTTTATTGTCCAATTAAATTCAATATCAATTTTATCTGTCTGCTAAATTTGTTTCATTTGTTTGGAACCAATTTTTTATACTACAAAAATTTGTTCTTAAATTGTATTGCATTTAAAATATTTACTGTTTATTTGTTTATTATTTGGTGTAATGTACGTTTTAAGAAATCTAGTGCCCATGTAAAGCTGATTCACGATATTCAACTGAATCTATCTAAACACATTCAAACAGCAGAGATAGTACCAAATTTTTATTGTTGTATGATTTTAGAGCAATATATTAACATATAATATTTACATTCAAAATTAGCTGGCAGAGAGCAACGTTTTAACCCTTTTGATCAGTAATATTTATATTAGGTATTGTAAAATCGGCCTACTCCGAAAATAACTCTGTTGAATGTTTCACAAAAATTGTTATTCTACACATACCTTTGAAAACAAAAGATCCACAGTAGCTGAATTATTTTTCATAATCATTAGCAAAACATTAAGCCTTTAAGATTTTGTATGTAGCACAACCATCACGATGAATTCATAGCAAAAAATAACCCATATACAAAAGGTAATCTCTTATAAATGTTATGCGATGAATGCAAAGTTATTGTTCGGTGTTTGTTTTATGTGAACGGATATAGCAATCATCCCTTTTCAATAAAAGAACAACATCATCATTAACATCATTATAATTCATGAAAAGGTTAAACAAATTGCTTAGTCTTGAATTTTTGCTTCATTTTCTTTAAACGTATTTCATGGTTTTTTAACACGTTAAATTTGGTTTTGTAGGATTTGATATTTTTAAATTTTTAATTTCTCTTTTTCATATGTATGTATGTGAGGATATTGATTTGTTCATTTCTGAAATTATTTTTTATAAATTATTGTGACGTTTACAACAGTTGTTGAAAGAAAATCATCAATGGAGACAACCATGGCATGGGAATTTATGCAAATATTTTTAAATAACTAAGATGAAACATTGTCCATTCGAATTTGTTACTTAAATAATAGAGAAATTGTGATAAAGAGAGTTTTCGGCTGAGAACTTACAGTTTTATTTTTTGCTAATTGATCCAGCAAACGTTGTTCTGCCAAAAATAACCATTTTATCCCTTGATTCATTGTCAAATTTCTTTCAATTACGGTGGGTATTTATACCAGAGTTCAGAAAAAAACACACACTGAATAAAAAACTCGTACATATATGTAAACAAACAGAACTTAGACCAACACACACATATTTTTATTTTCATACCACTTATGTTTGTTTTTAAATTTTCTTCGGTGCCCAACACAACCATGACTGTGTTCGTTTTAATATTTCGTTATTTACACGAACATTTTTGTATCACATACTTTTTGTTTCAATCACACATAAAGCACACATTTTTGAGTGTTGCTTTATTTGAAGTTCATGTTCTGGTACGTGTACTGAAAAAAAACACAGAACATATACAATAAACAGGTTCGAGTTCAGTTATATTTTAAGTCGTGTTGTAGCTCGTGTAGTAAGAAAAAACACAACATGTACAATAAACAGGTTCGAGTTCAGTTATATTTTAAGTCGTGTTTAAAATATAACTGAACTCGAATATTAAAACGAAAACAGTCATGGTTGTGTTGGGCACCGTAGAAAATTTAGAAACGCACATAATTGATATGAAAATAAAGATATGTGTTGGCTGCTTTTGAACAGAACATTGTGTGTTTCGGGTGTGTATTTTCTGAACCTTGATTTATACCCTATACCACTATGTGGTTTGGGTATAATGACTTTGTGCTGCTGTTTGTAACAACCAAAAATATTTGACCTACACCCATCTTTAATTATACCGATCGAATCAGAATCACTATCTGACTCGATGTCCGTCCGTCCGTCCGTCCGTCTGTGTGTCCATGTAAAGCTTTTAATCAAACTGCAGGTCGCAAATATGAATATATTTTGATGAAATTTGGTATTTAAGCTTTTATCGGCCATGGGATGAACGATGTTGAAATCGGTGAGAATCGGTCCATGGCCAGACCTAGCCCCCATACAAATGACCCCTATGAAATCAACATATATTGCCATAAGATCCAAATTATCATACAAATCGTAGTCAAATTAGGTTTATATGTATATATTACATCCATTAATTAGTAGTCCAAAAATGATCCCCATTGGACAACTCTTAGTCATAGGCCCCATATAGAGCTGCTTCCCGATCTTCACTTAAATCTATCAAAAAACTAAAATATTGCACAGATTTTTCTCAAATTTGGTTTGTATATATTTTTTCAAAGTGTAAGTGACTTTACCAAATATGGTCAGGATCGGTCCTTTTTTGGACCTAGTCCCAATATAGAAATATCATCCGATATGAACTTTTTCATATCTGCAGCCAAAAAAATTAATAAAAATGACACTCAAATTTGGTTTATGCTTATTTTATATATCCAATTAATTGCACCGAAGAGATAGGGTCTCAAAACCATGTATAGGGTATCGTATAGTCGGGCTAGACCGACTATAATTTTCTTACTTGTTTTTTTAATAAGAATGAAATGAAACTCCATATTTTAATTTAAATGCAATTTCTATTTTCGATTTAATAAATTCAATTCGGTGTCATATAATAGATACAACGTTCATCTGATCTTCATAAGTAATAACTTGTTGTAGAGCCAATGTGTAGACAACATTTTTTTGTTTCTCAAGTTAGCCGTCATTCAAGCGCGTTGGCATTAAGTATCTAATATATTTTAAAATGGAGTTTATGGATTTGGCAAATGAGATATTCAAATTTCCCACTGATAATTGGCGATTCAATTATGGCACCCAATGATTTCTTTATAACGAACCGCGTTCGCTTACAAAGTTTTGTTTCATTTTGGTTTCGATGAAGTATAATTGATGATTCAACTTTCAAGACAAAATTATGTAGTGGAAGACTAAGCAAAATGAAGTAACTTCAAAAATTCAGTTGGAAAATTCACTCCTTCATCTTCGTCTATCACACTATCAATTGCCTCTAATGAAAACTAGCAGATTCCAGCCTCGAAATTCGAGGGCAAATTCTAAGAAATTTTATTTTTTCATTAAATAAAGACCCTAAAGGTATGCTAATCAATTATAGCCAATTCACAAATCAACACAAAAAACAAAATCATTTTTATAACAAACACATTAACAAATTTAATAAACACACACATAGCATTGTATAATTTTATGTATGTGTTAGTAGCAACTTTAAATGCAATTTACTCAAAATAAAGGAAAAAATCTAAAAACTCTAAATCTGCAAAATGGCTAAAAAGAAATACCTTTCGTTTGGTCAAAATCGGGATAAAACTGTAGAATAAAATATCGGTCACAAGAAATCGCCTAGCCTAGATCCGATAATTGCAGTTAAATTTACCCCTTCGCTCAGCCATCCAAAAAAAATTCATGTCAAAAAATTAACGCCACCTGTCGGAAGTGTTTCTGATTATACCAAATTATACTAAGAGTTCCACAGAACATGGGGCAAGCACAAAAATTTTTTTTTTGGAATTCCTATTTTATCTTCAGTCAAACTTAACGAAAACTTAACCCTCCAGTTGCTGTAAATTCAAGAGAAAATTTTGCCTTTACATCTTAATTGTGAGTGCAATAATATAAAACAAGTAAGAAAATTATAGTCGGTCTAGACCGACTATACGATACCCTATACCATGCGTTTGGAAACCCTATCTCTTAGGCCAAACTAACTGGACATAGAAAATAAGCAAAAAACCAAATTTGAGTGGGATTTTTATTAATTTTTTTGGCTGGAGTTATGAAAAAGTTCATATCGGATGCTATATCTATATGGGGACTAGGTCCAAAAATGGACCGATCCTGACCATGGTTGGTAACGTCTCTTGTATTTTGCAAAAACATATACAAACAAAATTTGAGAAGAATCAGTGCAATATTTTTGTTTTTAATAGATTTAAGTGAATATCGGGAAGCAGCTCTGTATGGGGCCAAAGGGCTCATTTTTGGACTACTCATTAATGGATGTAATGAATGCATATAAACCCAATTTGAGTAAGATCTATATGACAATTTGGATCTTATGGCAATTTATGTCGATTTCATAGGGGTAATTTGTATGGGGGCTAGGTCTGAACAAGGACCGAATTTCACCAATTTCAATAGCGTTCATGCCATGGCCGATAAAAGCTCATATACCAAATTTTATCAAAATATATTCATATTTGCGACCTGCAGTTTGATTAAAAGCTTTACATGGACACACGGACGGACGGACGGTCGGACAAACGGACGGACATTGTTAAATGAACTCAAAAAGTGATTCTGATTCGATCGGTATAATTAAAGATGGGTCTGGGTCAAATATTTTTGGTTGTTACAAACAGAAGCACAAAGTCATTATACCCAAACCACATAGTGGTATAGGGTATAAATAGTGTCTAAATATTTCATTCATTCAAATATCATTTCATTAATATGCATTCTGAAATTGGTTTCTGCGGATATAAAATAAATATTTTGTTTATGAATATCCCTAAAATTGGTGCTAAGTTATGTATAAGACTTGTATTAAAATACAAGATTTGTAAAGTACATTTAAAATATTGTTGTATTGGAAACTAATACACAAAAGTAAAAAGTGTAAGGTGAGTCACAAAACTTTTTACGGTGAGCCACACACATAATTTAAGCTTACATAATTAATTATATTCAGTATTGTTTTTCTCTCAGCTATTTATTGTAATTGACACCTCTCATTAATTATTTCGAATATTCTTTTCATATAATATTCTTAGTATATAAAATTTTCCCCTAAAATGTATGTCCCATTTGTTTTGAGGTACGTCACCGCTGTAAAGAGAGCTATAATTGTAAAAAAAGTCTACCTTAGGTTAACATTGCAACCAACTCTGAGCTATGAAGTATGTATTAACGTCTAAACACATTTTTTTGTAAATTCTTTGAATCACTTCTGAATAAATTGATTTCAATAACTGGCAAAAAATTCCAAAGTGTAAGGTGAGTCACGTGGAATTACCCTTTATTTAAATTTAATATTCTTGATATGAAAATTCTATACAGGGGCAACTAATTTTTCATCAATATATCCACTCCAACGCCACCTATCGGGTATAACTTTACCAAAGGAAAGTCCTTTTTTAAATATTTAAATATCACATGATGTGAATTTAAGGTAAGTCGGCCCAGAAAAAGGAATTTCCAAAACAAAAAGAGGTCCAACGCCATCTGTGATGGGGTCTAACGTAAACAAAATACAATTGGGAGCACCTCACAATATAAATACAAGATGGATAGCGTCAGTGGTTCAGTTTTGATGGCCAGACATGCATACATACGTACCATCTTTTTGTATATATATTATTTTGTATGGGAGTTATTACGCCCATTTATCCGATACCGCTCATTTTTAGTATGCCTACTTACATTAATAATTGATGACGTTACCTAAATTATCACAGATCTCTGCGTCGTAATACACGATATATAGGACATTTAATAATTATTTTGTAGGGGAGGTGATTCGCCCACTTATTCAACTCAGCCCAGGGCTACTCGTTGTACTAATGAGATTTACATAGTACTCGAGATATATGATAATTAATTTATATGGTAGGTGCCACGCACTCTGATCCGATTCCACTCAAACATAAAGAAGAACACTACGGACTTTTATGTGAATATATGGTGTGAATATTGGGTGGATAGATTCAGTGGTTCAGCCGTGATGCGTTTACATACATACATACATACATACATACATACATACCTTATTCATTGTGAATAAAGACGAAAAAGTATCGTGGGAATCATAAACTTCCTCATTAAATGTGGTTTAACTCTGGTCCTTTTTTGACTGCAGGATACATGGCACTCTCCTTTTATCTATATATATAAAAAATTGTTGCAAGTGCGTTGTGACTTTATAACTCACGAACGGTCAAACCAAATTCGATTAAATTTTTAGAGTTTGTTCATATTGTCGTGTAGATGGTTTATCTAAAGTTTGTACGAAAGCGGTCAACGCGTTCGTGAGTTATGACTTTTCATGTCAACATGTGATTTTGTCCATATAAAAAAAACAACAACAAATACTTAGGCGCCCATGTGCGTGTGCGTTATGTATACTGTGTGCTGATTTCATACAAACGGTATATATACATTGTAGCGCATACACGCATACACATTGACAGCTGTCAGAGAGTGATCATTTTAAAGTTCTTTTTCATAGAACTCGCATTATGGACAGACGTAATTGGTAAGAGCCCCATTTGATTTTATTTTTTTTTTGTTTTTTCATATTTTCAGCCATACATCATCAAACAATTCATTTGTATTTGTTTAATCGTTTGAATACAAACAGACAGCAATGTACATACATTTGCTGTTTGCATTTGCTGGTTGAATTGCTATAGGATTTCATGTCATATATATACATGTCAGTGTCACTTTGTATAGATATTTTTCCTCATTCCTATTTTTTTAAACTCTTGAAATTAATTTAAATGATTACACTTTTTATACATAAAACCCAAATGGCACGTGCAAGACGCTCAAATATTGGTAGACGTACACGTCATTCGATATTTGTTTCAACCAATCGAAGATCACAAAATGAACAAGATCGTAATAAACAAAATGCATCACAGAGGGAAGGATGCAGACGTATAAACCATTCGGTTGATAATGTAAACACGGTTGCCAGTGCAAGGTCAATAAATCGACGTACGCGTCCCTCAATTCAAATCATACGACAAATGGAATTGGCGGCTTATAATTATGATAGCACAATTAATTTCAGTATGCATTCTTATATTGGACAAATGAATAAACAATGTGCGCATTGTAAAGCAGTCAAATTTATGAACGAAACGCCTGGCATGTTCTGTGCTGGTGGGAAAGTTAGTTTGCCTGTATTAGAACCTCCACCAGAAACTTTGCACTCATTAATTTATGGCAATTCACCAGCGTCAAAGCATTTCTTAACAAATATTCAAAAGTACAATTCATGCTTCCAAATGACATCTTTTGGACCTAAAATTATTATAAGAGATTGTTTTGTGCCGAGTTTAAGGTAATTACTTCGCATGGAATAAATGATACGAAATTTGATTTATGTGCTGTCTCTGTATTTGATGTCTTCAGAAATTTAGATTCGTCATCTAAATCTATTTCAAAAACATTACAGATTCAAGAACAGATATACCATAAAGCTGGGTCATTGTTGCCAATCCAAGATGCTGACCATCTGTTTTTGCAAAAATATTTCATTGGTAATGAGAACAGCGAATTGAATGAGCGCTGTGCAATTGCTTCAAATACAAGAAGAAAAATCTTGAGTGAGCTGCAAAGATTTTTATATCAGCACAATGAATTCGGCAAATTATTCAAGATTGCACTGGATCAGATGCTCACTGTTGACCATAAAATCATAATACGTGCCGACATAACACCACTCGGACAACATGCCAGGCGATTTAATACACCAACAATCGATGTTTTGTACTGAAGGAATGAGCAGCTAAATCTTATTTCTGAATTCCATCGTTGTTATGACGCATTGCAATACCCGATTTTGTTCTGGAGAGGAGATGATGGTTATCATATAAATAAACCGATGATAAATCCAATGACTGGTAAAAAAAATTTTGTTTTTTGATTTCTTTTTTGTGTAAAATTTGCGTTCCGTTAACTAAAAGAATAATTTTTATTATTATTTTCAGGTCAAGAAACAATGAAAAAAGTTAGTGCGATGCATTTTTATTCCTAACGATTGATGATTTGTGAACATGAGGACAATTACATTTTGCGATGCAATAAACATTTTCATTGTGGACATGTATGCTAAAATCGAGACCGAACGATTGAATTTCATCCGTCAGTCATAATCAAGCCTGATTGAGATCTGAAGAGTACATACATTTACGTGGTGCACTATTGAATGACGTGGATGTGAATGACATTAGGCGTTTGGCGATATTATCATCGTCATACACCCACGTCATATGCATGAGTATACACAAGATGCCATGTCATATGTTCATCATTACGGCCATCCAGATTTCTTCATAACAGTTACTTGCAACCCAAAATGGGCCGATGTGTATGATTGTTTATTTGATGGTCAGGTGCCAACAGATCGACACGATATAACCGCTCGCATATTCCACCAAAACTTGAAAAAGTTGATGGATCTGATTGTCAAGCTCCGTGTATTTGGAGAAGTGCGCTGCTATATGTATACAATTGAATGGCAAAAAAGAGGCTTGCCGCACGCTCACATTTTGGTATGGTAGGTACAGAAAATAACACCAGATCGCCTGCGGTCCCTGCGGTGAAATCAATCCAAATTCACCATGTATGATCGACGGCAAATGTTCAGAGCGTTTTCCAAGACAATTGATTGCTGAAACAATGCACGGTGATGATGGATATCCACAGTATCGTCGACGATAAGCTCAAGATAGTGGTAAAACTACTACTATTAAAATCCGGAACCAAGACTTTGAATAGCTATGGCTGTTTCGGAGTGGCTGCTGAAAATAGAAATGATGAAATTTTGCAGTACCAAATGGGAAGATATATTAGTACTAACGAAGCTCTTTGGCGAATTTTATCGTTCCCAATACATGGCAGTCACCCTGTTGTTATATATTTAGCAGTGCATCTTGAAAATGGCCAACGTGTTTATTTCACTGCTGCAAATACCACACAAAGAGCAGTACAGCCTCCAGCAACTACACTGACAGCTTTTTTCAAGTTATGTGAAACGTATGAATTTACAAGAACACTATTATATTCGGAAGCTCCACGATATTTCACTTGAAACGCATCAACAAAAAAATTTCAACGCCGCAAACAAGGTACTCCTGTTATGGCTACCGAGGTGTTTTTTCAACGGATGCTTTAGACCGCATTTATACAGTTAGTCCAAATAATGTTGAATGTTTTTGTTTACGATTGTTGTTAGTGAATATACGTGGGCCACAGTCATTTCATAATTTAAGAACTGTTGATGGTGAATTGTGCAACATATCGTGATGCATGCCAACGGTTGCGTTTGCTTGAAGATGACACGCATTGGGATGCTATGCTTCATGCTGCATCAGTTTCAGCTCACCGAAATCAAATACGTATGTTATTCGCAATAATAATATCAACATGCTATCCATCAAACTCACTTAAATTGTGAAATAAATATAAAGATTTCATGGCTGAAGACATTTTGATTCGACTTCAACATCGTTCGATGGATCTCGAATTGGTACATACATTAAAAATGTATAATGAGGCTTTGACATTGATTGAAGATATTTGCCTTATGATTGCAATTAAAGCATTAGGACAATTAGGCATGATCGCACCATGATTTATTTGAGCGAGAATTGCAACGCGAACAGCAATTCGATGCATGCGTTTGTGCACACATATTCCACAATTGAATGTTCGGAAAAAGAAGGCATACGATAGAATCATGCAAGGTGTCATTAACAACACTGGTGGATTATATTTTTTGGACGCTCCTGGTGGCACTGGAAAAACATTTCTCATTTCATTAATCTTAGCAACAATTAGATCCGAACGAAAAATTGCATTGACACTTGCTTCTTCTGGTATTGCAGCTACATTATTGGATGGTGGCCGAACTGTACATTCCGGTTTGAAATTGTCATTAAGCATGAAAGCGGTTGAGATTCCAACGTGTAATGTTTCAAGAAATTGTGGACGGCCAAAGTTTTGAAACACGCAGCAACTATTTTATGGGATGAATGTCCGATGGCCCACAAAAAAATCTTTGGAAGCATTAAATCGAACATTATAGGATCTACGTGGAAATCAATAGTTGTTCGGAGGTGCATTAATATTGCTATCTGGTGATTTGTGACAAACGTTACCCGTCACTCCCAGATCGACTCCAGCTGATGAAACTAATGTTCTTTTCTTTGGGGAAATGTACAGAAGTTATCGCTTAACATAAATATGCGTATGCGTCTTCAAAATGATCCATCAGCACGTGAGTTTTCGAAGCAATTGCTGCAGATTGGCGATGGCAAAATTGCAAGTGATTTAAGTGGCTTTATTATGTTACCAAACAACTTTTCACAATTATGCCATCAAAAGAAGAACTAATTGATCGCAGTTGTACTGATACCACGGATCACATTAATACCAACAGACATGCCATTTCAATTCAAACGTCTTAAATTTTCCGTGCGTTTATCCTTTGCTATAACCGGTAATAAATCTCAAGGACAAACGCTTCAAGTGTGTGGTGTGAATTTTGAGGAACCGTGCTTTTCTCACGGACAATTATGCGTCGCATGTTCCAGAGTGGGAGCACCAACAAACTTATTTATTCATGCACCACACAATCAAACAAAAAATATTGTATACACTATTGTATTGAATTGATTTACTTTTTTTCATTATTTACAAATAAAAAATAAATAAATAAAAACCAATGAATTTGATTCAATGTTAATATTCATGCGTAGCGAAGCACGCCGGGATCCGCTAGTACCTTATACTAATTATGCTGTTTTTATACTTTATACTACTCTGTGGTAGGTGGATAGAAAAATTTTGGGCTGCTGGTTCTAAATATCAAAAATTTTATATATGTCTAAAATCTAGATTATAAAATTTATCATGTCTAAACTTAGTTTACAGGGCAGTTAGAAAATTCCTTTACTTTATGAAGTTCCCTCTTAGCTAATTAAATATTAGCAGTCCTTAGTTTGTGTTGCGCAGCCACTACTGAAAGTAGACAACCGCGAGAATTATTCTTTATGAAAAGACATCACCGAAAACCTATGAAAAGCTTGACAAATACTAAGAAGGGTCTGTACCAGTAACTTCAATGCTTCATAAGTTATTTAATGAATTCCATTGTGTTCGCACCAGCGCAAGTGACGCCGAACGTTCAGGTTGCCCAAAAGAAGTCTTCCGCCAAACATCGTCAATAAGATCCATGTATTGGTATTTGACGAGCAGAGAGAGAGGCGGCCTCAGATGGCCCAGACTGTAGGTATCTCAGTTAACTGGCTACATCAAATTTTACACATATATTTCGACATCAAATAGTTATCCCCACGATTGGTGCCGCGACTGTTCATACTCGACCATAAGCGCAAACACGTGATTACAGCAGTATTTGGCGATCCAGCATAACGTAGCAGAGGTCAAAGATCAGTTAAAGCAGTGTACCTCTCCGGGTTAACGTGTACCAAATAAGGCCAAAGTGAGTCTGTCGGCCAACAAGTTCATGACAACAGTTTTTGGTACATGCCATTCATATCAATTACCTTGAAAAGAGTAAAACGGTCACCCGAGAATATTATTCACAGTTGTTGGAGAAACTGTACATTGATCTTAAGCAAAAACGACCGGATTTAATCACAAAAATTGCACCAGCGCACACGTGTTCTACGTACTACTATCTTATCTAGCATATTCTCCAGATTTTAGCCTATACGACTATTTCCCTCTTCCAAACTTTAAAAAATATCTCGGCAGAAAGCGATTTTGATCGAGTAAAGGTATAATCACTGAATCAAATACAGCACTGGAATAAATGAATCGAACTTAAATGAGGCTATGTTGTGAAAAAACACAGTTTAGGCGAACGTAATTCTTTTAATCAAAAAGTCACTAAGTTATCAAACTGTCCTCGTATGTGTGTTTATTACATTCATAAATTCATAGCTCAAAACAAACTTTGTATGATCATTTTCAATCATGGGCCACATATTAAGCTGCTTTCCGGTCCTCACTGAAATCTAAAAAATATGATATTGCATAGACTTTTCTCAAATATGGTTTCTTTCTATTTTTAGAAAAAATAAGCGATTTTATTAAATCGCTTTATTTTTTTTTTTTTTTTGTCCTGGTCCTCCTGGTACCTGCATCCCACAATCTCATAATGATGTCACTTAAATTTGGTTTATGCTAATTTTCTATATCCAGTTATGAACTAAGCAAAGTTTGACCGAAGGCAGACCATAAATTTCCTACTTGTTTAGGTCTTTTAATGATCTTACCTAAGCCCATTTTCCGTCTATACTATGACCATATAAAGTAAAATCACTATTTTGATTCTAAAGCAAAATATATATAATCTTATGCCTTTTTCTTTTCTGCCAAAAATGTCGCATTTTATTTGCACTTTTTTCAAAAAGTGTATTTTTTTATATATTCTGAACTAAGAGCAACCTTATCTTATACATCAATCGAAAGGTCTCAAAGTGCTGTGTCCTTAAATTCAAAAAATTTTTAATTATTATCCTCTTTGAAGTCGAAAGGTTGAAACTATTCAAAAGGGGGAACAATGGGGAAATATTCTCACACTGTGAGCTGAAAGAAGTCAATGGCTGCACTTTTTTGCATTTTAAGAGGGGTCGACTTTGAGACCTTTCGATTGATGTATAAGATGAGGTTGCTCTTAATTCAGAATATACAAAAAAATACACTTTTCGAAAAAAGTGCAAGTAAAATGCGATATTTTTTGTCAGAAAAAAAACGGCATTAATTTAAATATATTTTTTTCGTTAAATATCTGAATAATTATTTATATGCGGAAAATAATCAAGCATAGTTCTAGTTATATTAAATATATTTTTAGAGATGACAGATAGAAATAATTTATACATAAATATCAAACTTAAACAATATGAATGGGTGTTTGGGTAATTCAGTTTATAATCGGAGGACACACTTTTATGGTAACGAGGTCTGAACATTTACCGACCATCATTGAGCTTATCAAGGCTTCAGTTGCGACCGGTAGTTTGAGAATATTATTTTTTGTGTGTATGGAAATAGACGGACTTCGTTGAAATAATTTTGTATATGGTTAAAACCCTGTCTTTCAGACCTAGCTTCCACACATTTTTATTCTCAGAATTGGGCTTCAATTACTCCTATGTCCAGATGATCAAATTTGCTTTTTGTGTGTATATTTTATTTAAATTTTTTTATCGACGGGAGACCCAGTCAAAGAACTTCCGATTTAAATGATTAATACCTTGTACTGTGGACAAAAACTTTCATTTCTATATGACATTATAAGGATGCACAAATTTTTTAGTTTTTTTTTTTTAATATTCCATCAAGCATAACCTTTTTTAAATATTTAAATTAAATATTGCACTTGGCGTTTAACCTTGTATTATTTAATTCATTTCGCCAAGTTTGTTCAAAAGTTGTGTTAAATCAAACATGTCATAAATTAGTATCAAACATGTGTTATATGTTAAAATATATTACAAACACTACTAAACTAACGTGTACTTTGTGTAATGTGCATGTGTTTTTTATTATTTTTAAGTGTGAATATGAATGACAGAAATAAAGGAATTATACCTTTGTATGTACTCCATTTTGTCTACAGTGGCATTTGATGTGTTAGTTGTAGTTGTACTTCTGACACAGTTTTTGTTTTGGTTTTAATACTTTTTTTTTATTATTTTTACTTTTTTTTTATTATTTTTACTTTTTTGTTTTTTTTACTTTTATTTTAAAGGAAACTTGTGTGTGTATTGACACTCCTTATATTTTGTATGTTTGAAATTGATTTTAAATTTTTTTACTTTTCTTCGTAGCCTTAAATTCTTTATTAAATTTATAAATTAATATAATTCCACAACACTTGAAAGCAGAGTTAATTTGATTTATTCTCTGTATCGATTAGTATGATTTTGTGTCACATTGGCATTTTTTCTAAATAATTAAACAAATACTAATAAATAAAAACCGAACCTTTGATTATAGGGCTTTTAATTGCCTCTTTTTTATTCAAACGGTTTAATTCTGTTTACACAACTCGAATTCACTTTAATCAATTCCACTTGACCATTTGCATGTACCAGTGTGTGCGCTCCTATGAAAAGGCTAATTCACACAAACACACTCACACACATTAACTGTGTGTCTTTAGCATTTATTTATTGCATTTATTATTAAAGCCATGCATTTCTTCAAAAAAAATTTTTAACTCATGGTGTAACTAACAACCAGTTGTGACCATAAATGGTATTCACAAATATTAAGGTACGATCGCGTTTAGTCCGTAATATGTGTGCGTATATCCTTGAATTCTAAAACGAACTAACTATGGCATTATATGAATGAACTACGAAGCAAAATAAAAACCCAGTCAAAATTTTACGGCCAGCATCCACAGCATCCATAGCATCTGAATGTTACAAGTACATTCTGTTACGAGGACAAAATGTTAAAAGAAAATAACCACACTTGCTTGTACATGCGCAATAAGAAAGCGTTAATAAAGTTTTTTTTTCTCTTGAGTTGTTTTTTAAACGATGTTAACTGTTGTATGTTAAATATAGCCTACACCACTCTACATTTTAGAGCACTATGACCTTAAGCTAAGGTTTTTTAGTACCATAAATACTTGACCTACCCTAATGTTTTTAAAACGGCTCTCTGATGAACTGTATTAATTTTTACGTTAATCAATACGTATTTGAACCTGAGAACGTACTTTCTTAACCACTTTACGCAAAAAATAAAATTTGTCGAGCTAAGATTTATGTTATTTATTTTATATTTATTACAATTCAAATTATAATAAATCTTAAAACTAAAGTACTAGCAACTTAGGCCATCGGCTTTTTATTTAACCCTGCTGTTAGGTTAAGCCCATTTGGTCCAATTTTTGGATTGTTTCCTTTGTAATTTTTAAACGGTGACATATAGTGATTTAATTTTTTAGTTCACGTGGTCTTTTTACAAAACCATGTTATATACAAAAATTAAAGGTCCAGACTTAATACAGGACTGAGAAAAATAAAAATTACGAATCTTAGGTTAAGGGACCATTTGGTCCATAGTATATTTTCTTTGACTTTTTTACATTTATTTAAAAAAATAATTATTTATTACTTGGTTTTATAATAATTGTCATTGCATGGTAAGCAATGCTCCATACTTGCTGCAAATGGAGCATTTTATATCAGACTTAGACTTGTAGCAACTACAAATTCCACGTTTCGAGCCCCTGAATTAGAAGTATTACTTAAAGAGGCCACTGGAACTTTGCATGGTGATCGTATTTCAGTCAATAACTGTGCTGAGAACTCTTGTTGAGATAATATAGTCCATTTCATCATATACGCGTTAGCCAGAGAAAGAGCTAGTTGCCGCAAAAACTCTGGTCTCCTGCGATTCCGATCAGCTGGAGCACATGAAACGTCGATTTCAGAAAATATTATGTACGCATTAAATGCGGATAGATCAAGTATGTTTGCAAATACAATGTTTGGCCATCGATTTATTTTACGTTTTGTACTGTAGGAACCAACCATTTGATCAGCAGTAAAGAGATGAAGTATTAGAAATTATAGGAGAACATAAAACTAACATACCTTTCGTTAAATTGTAATACGAAACAATCTCTGATTTTTTCTTCAATCCACTCTCATCAACTGCAACTGTCTTGTGCATTGAACTAATCAATATTGTTGCTTTGTTTTTGTGGCTGATGTATGATACTAATGTCGCAATGCCATCGAATGCATATGTAGAATTGTACAAAGGGATTTTTTTTTGACAGTCAGCAATTTCGGAGGAATTAATGTTTAATTTTTGCGCACTGTTCCCACATATGTAAGCTTCCTTTCCTGAAGTTTTTTGCCAACTCAGAAGTGGAAAAAAAATTGTCGCCTGTTATATTTTGCCCTTTCAAGCCTTCTGTTAGGTCCAATACAACGCGTTGCCCTTGGTTCTTTTCAGGCTGTGCATTTCTAGGCTTACCAAGGTATGGTTGTATTTTCCACACATAGCCTGATTTAGAGTCCACCGATATTCAAAATTTCAAACCATATTTTGCTGGTTTTTATGGCATAAACTGTCGAAAACTACATCGCCCCCTGAATGCAACAAGTTGCTCATCAATGGTGACATTTTCATGACAATTGTAAAACTTTGGAAGAAGTTGTTCCCAAAGGTCCCACAGTTCATGAATAGGAGCAAATTTATCGCAACTACACATATGGCGTCGACTCAAAACATCATCGGAACCGTGGCACCATTAATCATATGAAACGTATCTTCAGACATAATTGCTCGGAAAATGGGGCGACCAAATTTTGTATCAAATAAACCATGAACATCTTTATTATTTCCACTTTCAGTAACAGAGTTTATATTAGCCAACTATTTTGCTGAAATAAAAAAACAAGATTATTCATACCGACATACGCCTGCAAGAATGAGCACAGCAATATATGCGCGTAATGCGTCTTCATCAATATCTTTCCACTTGCCACCAAACTTGACCCTGCCGTACTTATTAGTATTTTCGATGATAATTCTTTGGAGGCAGAAAAAACAACAAAAAAGCTGACAGAATGTCACTGCATCTGGACACTGCAAATCGAGTTAGTCCTGGTTGCGTTGAGATAATATTCACAGCCGTAGCTCCAATAGGCTGAGGTAATGGAGTGGCACTCCAAACCATTTTGTTTTTATCAATAAAAAACAGATTAACAGAGCTAGCTGCAGCTAGGACGGGTTCCCGTTCAGTATCTGTTTCAGAAGAACTTGTTTCGCTATTTTCTGAAATATAATCAAATTCCGAATCTGAAATATCGGAGTCACTTTCTGCATTGAGCAGTTCTCGTATCTGATCTTCGTTCAAGTTTGCCATGGCGTAAGTAAAACACATCTGAACTGTTGAAAACAACTCACAAAATGAACCAAGCAGTACAAATATTTGTGCTTCTTTACAACAAAAATCAAAAAAGGGGATCCCACAATTGTCGTTTACATATTTAATCTATATTGACCAAAAAAAAAAAAAAAAAAGGGGAATCCCACACTTGTTTTTAACTTTATCTGTTTGTGTTGAATAAAGAAAAATGGAAAAAAGTGGATCCCACAATTGTGTTTTACATTAGCTATCCTGAGTAAAGAAAGATGCAAAAAGGGGAATCCCTCAACAAATTTTAAATTAGTTGTGTTGAGTAGAGATTTGCGCTGGTCACATGATTTGCGTGGTTCACGTGAATCACGCGTGAGCGTGAGTTATTTTAATTTTAATGACGTGAGAGATTATATAATTTCTTGCGTGAGTGTGAGCCAAAATTCACTCACGCGCCCATAGCTAGCGTGAGTAAAGCTTAAATTAATAATATTTAGGGAGAAGTGATCCAAAATAGATACAAATATAAGATTAAATGGTTATTTTGTGTGAATATTGAAGTATGGACCAAATGGTCCATTAACCTAACATTCGCAAGTTTTTTCTAACCTAACAGCAGAGTTAATTATATTTTCCCATAACCCTAAATATGACTTTCAAAGTTATACTTTATAAAAGTCTGCATTAATCCAAATAATATACAGGCTACTGAGGGATCCCATCGAAAATTGTTTTAACCTAGCCTACATTCGTAAATGTGATAAATAGATGTTGCCTGTGTTACATGATAAGGACCTTGCTCATTAATTCTATTTGACTTCACTGCTCATATTAAGAAGTTATTGACTCAAGCAGTTTAGGCAGGAAACCAGAGATACTAAGCAAACAGTGCCCAACCTAAAAGGCGATAAATCGCAACGAAAGCAAAATCGCTAAGAAGCACTAATTACAAGTTTGAAAAAATGTATTACTATTAATTTTTGCGCTAACAAAATATTTGGGAGAAATTGATTTGCTTGTTCATCCTGGATCATCTAAAAAGAAATAAATAGAAATATGCTTCAAACCATGATAAAAAAAATATATTTATTTGACATAAGATTTCTGTGAGAAATATTATCCGACAACTCATTTTCAGTCCCACTAAATGTCACTTTCAAACTTAATTTTTTTTAATACGCTGATGGTGTACACCTGGAAGGCGCTATGGGCTAAAATATATCACACTAAACAATATGAAACTAAATACAACCTGAATTATTTCCCAGCATTACACATTTGGTAGTTTGCATTTTGAAAAGCTATGGTATATGTCGAAGTTTCCAATTCTACATAGTTTAAAATATCTGACGTTTTGGCTGTATACATACCGTTCATTTTTCTAACTTAGGGTGCTATTTATTGCCTCATAATCTATACCATGTATTTCAATATAATAAAGAGGTAATGTGTGATCGTTTGTTAGTTTCTTTGTTTGTAGGAGGTAATCTCCGTAACTACGAATCGGATTACTAAAATTTTCATAGTCTTACTGTGGATATGTGAAGTGATATAGGTTACAATTTTTTAAATACTTTTAGTGGGCGTGGCACCCCATGAAATTAGGTTTTTAATATCATATATATTGAGTACTGCGACAGGAAGGGCTTTGCAAATTTGTGTGAGATCACCTATTGTTAATGTTAGTAGCTATGCCGGAAATGGGCGGGATCGGATAAGTAGGCGCGGTACCTCCCATACAAAGAAACTACTCAATATCATATATCTCGAATACTATGACAGAGACAGCTTTGCAAATTTGTCTTAGGTCATTTATTATTAACGTGAGCTGTCAGACAAAGAAATGGGCGGGATAAAATAAAGGGGCGGGGCACCCCCATACAAAATAAATAATAGGTATTATATATCTGGAGAACTGTAGTAGTCAGAGCTATGCGAATTTGCGTGAGCCCTTTCATTACGATGCGGGGGGAGGCGGTAGCGAAGCACACCGGGTTACATCTAGTATAATATGAAGGGATAAAAGAGTTCCTTCTACTGATCCTAAAGTGATCAGTGGTAGAAATTTTAAGAAGATTCGAGAACACTCTGAGTCCTTTCTTACACTTATGGACAGTTATAAAATGACGGACTAGGTCATGCGAGAAACGGTATTGTGTTCATCTCCCATTTAATAAGGAATCTCTTCAATATTTGAATTGCTATGTGAATTTAAACAAGTAAGAAAATTATTGTCGGTCTAGACCGACTATAAGATACCCTATATCATGGTTCAGAGACTTTATCTCTTCGGTCCAACTAATTGGATATAGAAAATAAGCATAAACCAAATTTGAGTGGCATTGTTATTAATTTTTATGGCTTCAGAAAAATTTCATATCGGATGTTATTTTTGTATGGGGACTAGGTCTAAAAATGGACCGATTCTGACCATATTTGGTTTAGTCACTTATATTTCGAAAAAATATATATAAACCAAATTTGAGAAAAATCCGTGCAATATTTTTGTTTTTTGGTAGATTTAAGTGAATATCGGGAAGCAGCTCTATATGGGGCCTATGACTAAGAATTGTCTTATAGGGATTTTATTTGGACTACTGATTAATGGATATAATAAACACATACAAACCCAATTTGACTGAGATCTATATGATAATTGGAACTTATGGCAATTTATGGCGATTTTATAGGGATCATTTGTAAGGGGACTAGGTCTGAACATGGACCGAATTTCACCAATTTCAACAGCGTTCATCCTATGATCGATAAAAGCTTATGTACCAAATTTTATCAAAACATGTTCATATTTGCGACCTGTAGTTTGATTCCAAGGTTTACATGGACACACAGACGGACGGACGGACGGACGGACGGACATCGTTAAATCGATTCAGAAAGTGATTCTGATTCGATCGGTATAATAAAAGATGGGTCTAGGTCAAATATTTTTGGTAGTTACAAACAGCAGCACAAAGTCATTATACCCAAACCACATAGTGGTATAGGTTATAAAAATGATTAAAACCCTGACCAAAATTGCAAGTACGAGTGTATGTGAGATAGACACAGGTTCAAACCTCACGGCCGCCCTAAGAAGAAAAATTTTATATAGAAAAAATCTATTCAAATATAATATAACAATTATCATATGTTCAATAAAATCACTGATGAAGGCTGAAATGCCACACTCTAGTCTGATTAAAGTTACAGTGTAGTTATGAATTTTAGAAAAAAAAAATGATTTGTAGGATTTTAGTTTCGATATCAAAATTTCTGAAGACGTATTCTTCACAATAGTTGAAAACGATTTACGCCATTTTGGTAATAAAAGACCAGGATTTCCAGGCAAAACATTTCTCTTAAATCTTGTGTTAGCTCAGATTGCCACGGCAGTTGCTTTTTCAGTTATAGCGGCAAGTCTTCTAAAGGAATTTCGGTCTGCGTACTTCGATCTATAATATAAAATTAATTCAAGCAGAAGATCATACTTGCAATATCACAAAAAAAAAACACTGAAGAAGAGCTTTATTGCCACTACTACAACAAAACGAAAGGTCAAACTTTATCCAGAAATGAACCTAAAATTTAAAATAGGAAAACCAGTAATTGTCATGCAAAATACTAATGCACTAAACTTTTATAACTGAAAGACATTATGAATAACACAGATTGGTGTAGTCTTATTGGGGCAATAATGTAATGGGATCAGTGCGTGGACATATTTTTATTTCTCAAAATGCCAACAGATTTGCAATGACAATAAGCAATTGTAAGTGTTTAGTTGGAAGCACTACGTTTTTGTTAACGTAATCTGCTAACTTCTTTCATGTTACAAACAGTACTCGAGAAATGCGGGTACTGAAATCTAGTAATATTATAATCCCTGTAAATGCTACAAAACTTTTTGTGTGCCTGTTTGTTTAGTCCAGTGAAATATGAGACATTGTGTTATTTTACTTATGCCGTTTTCTTTTCTGACAAAAAATGTCGCCCTTTTTTTGCCCTCTTTTCGAAAAGTGTATTTATATATATATTCAGGATTAAGAGCAACCTTATCTTATACATCAATCCAAAGGTCTCAAAGTCGAGCCCTCGTAAATCACAAAAAATTCCAGCCATTGAATTCTTTCAGGTCATAGTGTGAGAATATTTCCACATTTCTTCCCTTTTTTGAATATATTAACCCAATGACTTCCAAGAGGATAATAATAAAAATTTGCATTTATAAACACAGCACTTTGAGACCTTTCGATTGATATATAATATAAGGTTGCTCTTAATTCAGAATATATAAAAAAATACACTTTTCCAAAAAGAGGGGCAAAAAAAGGGCGACATTTTTTGTCAGAAATGAAAACGGCATTAATCTTAGTATCTCAAAACCTACCGGTGGAATTGGGAGAAAAGCGTTGTTGCACTTTGTATAAGTAAATAACTGCAATTATATTACTGACCGATTCCGAGCGTTAGAGAGACCGAGTATTCTCAACTGCCCATAATTTCCACCAAAGAGTTTCCAGATCCTGAAAACGAATATGACAACTTCCTTTACATTGCTTAGAGTTGATGATATTGTAAAAACCCTGCAATAAGCCGTAGTTAATTGATATTCTACATAAAATGCGTCTGAAAATGTGAGGGGCGGAACGGAATTAGAACAGAGGCACTCTCAGCCGTGTGAAAAATGTATTATAATATTAATGTCTTCCGTTGTCACTCAACAATATAGGGGGAGCAACATATTAATGAAAAATAGTGTGAGGTGCTTCGAGAAGTCTGTGAGTCCTTGGAGTTGGTGGAAAAGGGCACACATCAATAATTATTTTAGACGCTCTGTTTCTCCGAAATAGTTTTTCGAATCAGTTGCGCAATGATGATAGTATACAGCTGCTGCATAAGCTTCCTCAGCCATAAACAACAACCGAATAGCTTTATTGCACAAGTTCAAGTTTTTTATACGGGATAAGTGTACCATGACACACAAGTTTACGATTGCAATATATTAGAAGCTGCTATATAATTATGAGTGTAATTGTCTTACGCACTGCATGAGACCTACAGAAACATTATCATGGCCAACATCAGGTGATGTTTATTTATGTAACCAACTGAACTCTTTCAAATTCAAAATGGTCAAGAGAGAAACAAAGAATATGGCGAATTATCGTTCCTGAAAAAAATTCTTAATTTAATTTCATCAAAACAGTATTTAAAAGTCAAAATGTGTCCAAAAATCAAAAGAGTATAAACAAGTGAGAATATTATAGTCGGTCTAGACCGACCATTGTTTAGAGACCCTATCTCTTCAGTCCAAGTGTGTCCAAAATCAAAAAAGTATAAACAAGTGAGAAAATTATAGTCGGTCTAGACCGACCATTGTTTAAAGACCCTATCTCTTCAGTCCAACTATCTGGATACAGAAAATAATCATAAACTAATTTTGAGTGGCATTGTTATTAATTTTTTTGGCTGCAGATATAAAAAAGTTCATATCGCTTGCTATATTTATATGGGGACTGGGTCGGAAATTGAACCGTTCCTGACCATATTTGGTAAAGTCACTTATATTTTGAAAAAATATATACAAACTAAATTTGAGAAAAATGTTTTTTGATAGATTTAAGTGAAAATCGGAAAGCAGCTTTATACGGCGGCTATGACAAAGACTTGCCATATGGGTTTTATTTTTGGAGAAATGATAAATAGATGTAATAAACACGCACAAACCCAATTTGACCGAGATCTATATGATAATTTGGATCTTATGGCAATTTAAGTCGATTTCACAGGGGTCATTTGTATGGGGACTAGGTCTGAACATGGACCACCAATTTCAATAGTATTCATCTTATGGCCGATAAAAGCTTATATACCAAATTTCCTCAAAATATATTCATATTTGCGACCTGTAGTTTGATTACAAAATTTACATGGACACACAGACGGACGGACATCGCTAAATCGACACAGAAAGTGATTCCGATCGGTATAATCGGTATAATAAAAGATGGGTCTAGGTCAAATATTTTTGGTAGTTACAAACAGCAGTACAAAGTCATTATACCCAAACCACAAACGGTCGAAAGAGCTTCGTTTGTTCTAAAAAGAAAACCGTAGCTCACATTAGCCACAAAATGATTTCCAGACTTTCAGATGAGTTCACTATATATAACGGGTGATTTTTTAAGAGCTTGATAACTTTTTTTAAAAAAAAAACGCATAAAATTTGCAAAATCTCATCGGTTCTTTATTTGAAACGTTAGATTGGTCCATGACATTTACTTTTTGAAGATAATTTCATTTAAATGTTGACCGCGGCTGCGTCTTAGGTGGTCCATTCGGAAAGTCCAATTTTGGGCAACTTTTTCGAGCATTTCGGCCGGAATAGCCCGAATTTCTTCGGAAATGTTGTCTTCCAAAGCTGGAATAGTTGCTGGCTTATTTCTGTAGACTTTAGACTTGACGTAGCCCCACAAAAAATAGTCTAAAGGCGTCAAATCGCATGATCTTGGTGGCCAACTTACCGGTCCATTTCTTGAGATGAATTGTTCTCCGAAGTTTTCCCTCAAAATGGCCATAGAATCGCTAGCTGTTTGGCATGTAGCGCCATCTTGTTGAAACCACATGTCAACCAAGTTCAGTTCTTCCATTTTTGGCAACAAAAAGTTTGTTAGCATCGAACGATAGCGATCGCCATTCACCGTAACGTTGCGTCCAACAGCATCTTTGAAAAAATACGGTCCAATGATTCCACCAGCGTACAAACCACACCAAACAGTGCATTTTTCGGGATGCATGGGCAGTTCTTGAACGGCTTCTGGTTGGTCTTCACTCCAAATACGGCAATTTTGCTTATTTACGAAGCCATTCAACCAGAAATGAGCCTCATCGCTGAACAAAATTTGTCGATAAAAAAGCGGATTTTCTGCCAACTTTTCTAGGGCCCATTCACTGAAAATTAGACGTTGTGGCAGATCGTTCGGCTTCAGTTCTTGCACGAGCTGTATTTTATACGGTTTTACACCAAGATCTTTGCGTAAAATCTTCCATGTGGTCGAATAACACAAACCCAATTGCTGCGAACGGCGACGAATCGACATTTCACGGTCTTCAGTAACACTCTCAGAAACAGACGCAATATTCTCTTCTGTACGCACTGTACGCATTCGTGTGGTTGGTTTAATGTCCAATAAAGTAAACTGAGTGCGAAACTTGGTCACAATCGCATTAATTGTTTGCTCACTTGGTCGATTATGTAGACCATAAATCGGACGTAAAGCGCGAAACACATTTCGAACCGAACACTGATTTTGGTAATAAAATTCAATGATTTGCAAGCGTTGCTCGTTAGTAAGTCTATTCATGATGAAATGTCAAAGCATACTGAGCATCTTTCTCTTTGACACCATGTCTGAAATCCCACGTGATCTGTCAAATACTAATGCATGAAAATCCTAACCTCAAAAAAATCACCCGTTACTTCAGTAAAAATGTATCACGTACCAGTCAGGGTTTCTATGTTGAAATGTATGAAGTTCAATAACACAAATTAAAACTTTGTTATGAAAAACGATTATATATAACACATATTAGCCGCAACCTTATTGGAGCATCAACATTAACGGGAATTCGCGAGGAGAAAATATTTTTATTTCTTGCATATCCTTAATGCCAACACACTTAAGCGTTTGTAGTTCCAGTTAATACATCATTTCAGTATACATTGGGAGATAACTTTTATGTGCTAATACCCGTAATACCCATAACCTCTTCGAATAACCTTTGCCATACGGGGTAATAAAAAGCAAACTTTTATTGTTTGACGTAAATTACTTTAATACTATATTTTTATATATTTGTACATAACGCAGCATCTAAACAATGAGCACTATTACGTATTTCTTTTATATTAACTTTAAAAAATTCTAATAAATTGCAAAATATAGGTCATTAATTTCATATTTATATAAACAAAAAGATGCTAAGACCACTTAAAAAGAAAAACGGAAGGCGTCAAATGGAAATAACTCGTTTTTAAGTCATCAAAAAGCATTAAACATAACGCCATATTTACCGTTTAAATACTCTTACTATCACAGGACTCTAGACATTTGATTATAATCATTTATTTGTATCAAGGGATGCAACGGCCACTTAGCGATTATTGTGAAAGGTATAGACAGGAAAATTATGATTATTTATGAAAACAATACGCTAAGAAAGTTCAGCTAATTTGAACTTGAAAAATTATAATTTTTTTCCGGAATATATTTGATAATTCGTAGCATAGTTATTATCAACCTCAAAATTTAATTAGCTTACATACCGATTGCATGGAAAATTTAATGTTTTGATACATATGTTATTTTTACTATATGTACTCATCTACTTTTAACATACTACTTTTAACGTACTCTTGAGTTTTAGCTGATTTTCAGTTTATATCATGCTCGGCACACAAGTTTGTCTCTTAAATGTCTTTTTTGTTTTTTTTTTTTTTTTTTGTTAATTTTTGAGAGTTTACTTGTATTTTGTTCACATTGTCCGCATCGTATAATAATGTTTAATAGCCTTATTTGAAGTTGTAAAAATATCTTTACATATTTTTGTTCTACATTTGTTCCCTTTCGTTTTATTGCTTCCGAATTACACCAGTGACATAATAAATATTAGTAAACTCTATATACAGAATCACAGTTACACAAGAGAAAGTTCGTCTATTAAATTCATTAACATTAAAGTCTAAAAAACAAAAAAAGATTTTATTACTAAAAAATTTTTCAACGTAATTATGAAATACTAGCAGATTCCAGCGCTCGAAATTCGAGTGCAGTTTCTAGACTACTTTATTTTTCAAACTTAGCCAATTCACAAACCAACACTGATTTGGTTTATTATTATTATGAATGAAGATAACAAACACATAAACAAATTTAATAAAATACACATAGCATGTGTAATTTTAAGTATGTGTTAGTAGCAACTTTAAATGGAATTTACTCAAAATAAAGGAAGCAATTTAAATATCTGTAAATCTGGAAAACAGCTAAAAAGAAATACCTTCGAAATAATACACGTTTGGTCAAAATCGGGATAAAATGGTAGAACAAAACATGGTCACAAGAAATCGCCTAGCTTATTAATATTATAGATATATTAGAAGCTATTCTTCAAAACTTTGTCAAAAGTTTTGTTTATTAATATGTTCATTTACAGAAACTTCACTTCGTAAAATGTGAGCTTAAAAACAAAATGTGCCGAAATTTTTTAGGCTCTGAAACTTTTGTATTTGGTGCGCGAATGCGATTCTGAACTCAACATTTCTATATCGTATAAAAATAATATTTTATCTCGTGAAAAACAAAAAACAATGTGGGGAAGAGAGAAAATACAAATGGGGTAATTAATATATATTTCAATTAAATGTATTTTATTATGAGGTAATTAGTATAATAATTCTATAATACGGGGATTACCTTTTATACGGGTGGGTGATTGGAGACTGACTTCATTAATATAATGTTTAAAGTTAAGAGGTAATTTAAAATTGAGATTTAAAACTCTTCCAAGCATGAAAGAGCTTTTTATTGGAAAATATATAGATACAATAGAGGAGGATGTTTCTACAAAAACTGGTTATGGCATCTTCCTCTTTATCCCTTCTCTTAGCATGTACGATCTTTTTGATCAATTGAACCAAATTATTTTAAAAATAAATGCTAAAAAATTTTGTTTTATCCAGTAAATGTTTTTCGAAAAAGCTTAAACTGAATAACATAAAAAAAATTTCTGTTTCTTTAGAGTGCGTTTGCTTCTATGTTTCTTAAAAATATTATAAATTACAATTTAACAAGTAAGAAAATTATAGTCGGTCTAGACCGACTATACGATACCCTATACCATGCGTTTAGAAACCCTATCTCTTAGGCCCAACTAACTGGACATTGAAAATAAGCAAAAACCAAATTTGAGTGGGATTTTTATTAATTTTTTTGGCTGCAGATATGAAAAAGTTCATATCGGATGCTATATCTATAAAGGGACTAGGTCCAAAATTGGACCGATCCTGATCATGTTTGGTAAAGTCTCTTGTATTTTGCAAAAATATGTAGAAACAAAATTTGAGAAGAATCAGTGCAATATTTTTGTTTTTAAATAGATTTAAGTGAAGATCGGGAAGCAGCTCCATATGGGGTCAAAGGGATCATTTTTGGACTACTCATTAGTGGATGTAATGAACGCATACAAACCCAATTTGAGTAAGATCTATATGACAATTTGGATCTTATGGCAATTTATGTCGATTTCATATGGGTAATTTGTATGGGGGCTAGGTCTGAACATGGACCGATTCTCACCAATTTCAATAGCGTTCATCCCATGGCTGACAAAAGCTTATATACCAAATTTCATCAAAATATATTCATATTTGCGACCTGCAGTTTGATTACAAGCTTTACATGGACACACAGACGGACGGACGGACGGACGGACGGACGGACGGACGGACATTGTTAAATCAACTCAGAAAGTGATTCTGATTCGATCGGTATAATTAAAGATGGGTCTAGGTCAAATATTTTTGGTTGTTACAAACAGCAGCACAAAGTCATTATACCCAAACCACATAGTGGTATAGGGTATAAAAATATTGAAAAAGGAGCAATTACATTAGACAAATAAAATCAATTAAAGAAATGGTATAATAATATTATAAACCTATTGCTTGTATTTTACATAACATTAGAAAGTTGGTTCCAGAGACAAATAGCTGGAATAAGAAATTTAAATTCATAGGCATGGCCCAAGTATTTTAATTCAACTTCTCGATTTTCTTTGGAAGAACTTGCGTACTGTGAAAATAATTTTATGTAGAAAGATAACGTTTTTGAATTAAATGTAGTTGTCAAAAGACATGTGCAACACACAGCACGAGCATTGGGATAAAGGATCAAATTTTCTTAAACCAAAGATATAACGAATAACGTTGTTGAAAGTTAAATTTAGTTTCCTGTTATCCCTAGAGTTGCAACCGCTGAAATCCTGGGATCAATATAGGAATGCAACCTTATTTTTGTTGGAGTAAAGGGCGCTGAGTACTTAGGCCCCAATAAACAAATGCTCTAAAACAAAATGAACAAATGCCCCAAAAAATTGGGGCATAATTTCGCGGTGAACGAAAGCCCTAAAACTTAAAAAACTGAAAAAATGCCCCAATTTTTCAACAAAGCAAATAAAAATGAAATTACGCCGCCAAAAAAAAATTCCGCAAAATTTTTCACATATTTTTATTTAATGGTTTTTTCCCAAATATCTATTCAAATGAAAATTTGCATACTGCTCTCAATATTTCTTCTACAATAAACGCATTAAAATTCTGTATTCTTTTCGGCAGCATCATTGTGCAACCATAGCATATCTTGCAATATCATGCGTTTAAAGAGCCTACATCTTTGGTCCAAATACTTAGACGAAGAAAATAAATCAAATTTGAGTGGCAAGTTTTTTGTTGCCTTCGGATATCAAAAAGTTCATCCTGAAAAATGGACCGATCCTGACCAAATTTGGTAAGGTCAATTATAGTTTTGGAAAAACGTATACAATGAGAAAAATCTGCTTAATATTTTCGTTTTTTGATAGATTTAAGTGAAGATCGGAAATTAGTTTCATATGGGGCTATGTCTAAGAATTGTCCTATAGGCTTTATTTTTGTACTAATGATAAACGGATGCACTAAACATACACAAACCCAATTTGACCAAGATCTATATGATAATTTTGATATTATGACAGTTTTAGTTGATCTCATAGGGGTCATTTGTTGGAAACTAGGTCTGAACAGCAATTTCAACAGCGTTCGTGCTATGGCAGATAGAAGCATACATACCAAATTTCATTAAAATATGTTAACATTAGCAACCTGTAGTTGGATGACTGACGGATCTAGGTCAAATATTTTTTTTTTTGTAGTTACAAACATATTACAAGTCTTATAGGGTATAATGAACAATAAATGGTGAAATAATTTTTATATATCTGGGGCGTATATTACCAATGCCCACTGCATTCGATTTACACATTGAAAGTATAATCTGGTAATGTTTGGATTATTAGGTGGACAATAGAGTGGTCCTTAAAAATTAAAATGCGATTTTGGGGAGAAGCGGGGTCCAGTTTGTTTGCTTTCTATAGAAAACTAATAAATGTGAATTTTGGGGACAATCGGATAAAGAAAAGTCGCTCCGGAAAGCGATTGAAAATTTCAAGTGTTGTTATTTGGGGAAAATATGACTTTTTTTTTTGCAGATTTTACGAAAATTTCGTTCTATAGTTTAATTTATCCGACAAGTTGTTATATAAAGTGAGATCACCATTAAATTATCCTTTCAAAAACCTAAAAAACTTCAAAATCGAATAGAAAGTCGCAAAGAAATGGCAAATGCCCCAGACCACTTTTGTGCCAAAAAAAACTGGGTCATGAAATTTGATGTAGTTTTTTTCAACTTTGAGAAATTGATTAGGGTCAACATTTTTGCTGTCGCTATACTTATAAGTACTCAGATATGAAATATTGTTTTATTACCACGTTGTTCACCTATTGCGCATTGAAACCGAAAATGGGAAATTTTTTTATAAAATTTTGAAAACTCCTTTTTCAAGTTTTAAATTTCTTAAACAAAATTTCAAAAAATGGATCTGGCACCTTAAGGCTTTGTTAAGTACATGCTAGAGATTAACAGTGTGCATTTTTATGTAAATCAGTATGCCAGAAACTTTTTGACAAGTATTTCATTTTTGCGGATTTCAAGAAAAATTTTGTGAAATATTCAGTATATATAATCTTTCTAAATTCTTATATCAAAAATTTATCAGTTCTCTACTTTTCAATACTATATTTTATTTTAATAACCTAAAGTTTCTGAAAAAAGTAATATGACCCCATTAATTCTTTTGGAATTGGGTCACATATGACCCCAAAATAATGAAAGACAATTTATTCAATAAATTCACATATTTTGCAAGTGCTGTTGAATTTTTAAAAGCGTTCCTTAAAATATTATAACGCTAACCCATTATTAGTCAAGGCCAGCTTTGGTTTTTAAGATATTTTTAAATAAATATTACCGAAAACGAGTTTTTCTATTAAACTCGATGAAACCACTTTTTAGATTTTAAAAAATATAATTCTTTTAATTTTTTTTATTTAACCCTTCAGTGCTCCTGGGATCAAAATTATCCAGTGTGATATATCTTTGGTGCAATTGTCTGCTTATTGCTCGCGAATACGAATTCAAACAACTTTTATCCAATTTTGTTATAAAATTATTTTATGTATAAAAACTATCTATATTTTTTTAAATAAAATAAGACCTTTGTTGAACTATGTATAACTAAGCATTGTCAAATTAAACTTGACTTTGTACAGGAAGGATGTTGTCTTTTCGTATGATTCTACTATCTGGAGTAAAAAGTGATTTTCTTCTTCATTATTTGTTAACACTATTATAATCTGCCTCTTTCGGCAGTATCGTTTACTACAAAAAATTCCATGCAGAATCTTAAAATCTTCATTAGATTCCTATGTCGATGGAGAAAATGATAAAAATTCTGCAGAAATACTAAAATAGCCGAAGCAATTTTTAGTTTTCTGGGACACAAAATCGCTTAAATCAATATTAATCAAATTTTCTGGGTGAATGAATTTTCTAGGAGTTTTTTTTTTAATAATGGGAAACCTTAGGCTACTAAGATAAAATATGGAATCTAAAAGTAGAGAACTGTTTAATTTTTTATATAAAGAATTTAGAAAGATTGATATACTGAATATTTCACAAAAATCCCATTATTTTCCAAATCCACAAAAATAAAATTCTTGTCAAAAAATTTTGGCATAATTCACACTGTTAATCTCTAACATGTATTTAACAAAACCTTAAAGTGCCAGATCCATTTTTTAAAATTTTGTTTAAGAAAATTTTTTAAAATTATAAAAAAAATTTCCCATTTTCCATTTCAATGCGCAATAGGTTAACAACGTGGTAAAAAAAACAATACTTCGTATCTGACTACTTATAAGTATATAGACCAAAAAAAATTATGGCTTTAATCAATTTCTCAAAGTTGAAAAAAATACCATCAAATTCCATGAACTAGTTTTTTTGGCACAAAAGTGGTCTGGGGCATTTGCTATTTCTTGGCGAGTTTTCACTCGATTATTAGTTGTATGGTGAATTATCTTATAAGTTATTCCAGTTTCACCTTTCCTTAAATAGTAACTTTTCTCAAAAGATCAATTTTCTTACAGAGTATTTTTTAAGTACCTTTTGTTGAAAACAAATCCGTAAATTTTTTAAATAAATAAATTTTTTTCTAAATATATTTTTTAAAAAGTATCATTTTATCAAGAAACTGCCAAGGCATCCCTCATATTACCAAATTACCCCTTTTAAAAAGAGTTAGATTTTTTTAAAGTGCCCTTTCTTAACAAAACCACAACTTTTTGTAAATTAAGATTTTTTAAAAAGTACCCTTTTTTAAAATACGTTTTTAAAAAATACCCTTTTTTTAAATATCCTTTTTAAAAAAGTACCCTTTTTAAAAAAGTACCCTTTTTAAACAAGTACCCTTTTATTATATAAGTACCTTTTTAGAAAAGTACCCTTGTTTTAAAAAAGTACTCTTTCTAAAAAGTATCCTCTCTAAAAAGGTATCCTTTCCAAAAAAGTACCTTTTTAAAAAAGTAACCCTTTCCAAAAAGTACCCTTTTATTATAAAAGTACCCTTTTTTAGAAAACTACCCTTGTTTGAAAAATACCCATTGTTAAAAGTAAAATTTTTTTAAATGGTACATTTTTAAAAAGTTCGTTTTTTAAGGTATAATTTTTTTGAAGGACCCTTATTAAAAATTCCCTGTTTTTTAAAAAAGAACGCTTTTTTAAAAAGTACCCTTCTTCTTTAAAGTCACCCTTCTTCTAAAAATTTCATTTTTAAAGTACCCTTTTTTTTTAAATATTTGTGTTGATGTATGTAGCTGTCAGATATCTTATACCGATACACTCTAAATCAATTTCTCAGTCGATTTAACGACTTTCTTTCATCCGTTTCTCCTCGGTACTCGTAAATATGGAATGCAAACTAAAGGTACATATATAAGGTTTTATCGTGTATAATTTTAAGTCGGAATAGACCGACTATTATTTTTTAAGTGTATTTATAGTTTTTTTTATAGATATATATATATTATGTGACCATCTCCGAGAAAAGGGACCTAGTGTGTGAAAATTAAGTTTTGCGAAAAAAAAACGTATTTAAAGTTTATACACTATTTTAGGTACCAGAATCCACCATTTTTGAAAGAACCCGTTATTTGACACACTAGGTCCCTTTTCTCGGAGAAGGTCACATATATATATATCTGTGGTTTTCTGGAATAACCGCGTATGTCCATTTTTGTCAGTTTTGAGTTAACGATGCCAAATGCATTAATTTTTACCGCTCTTTACATGTGTTCAATTTAAAAAAAAAAAATATTGACCATTTCTGAGTTCTTCCTTTAAATAACGACTTAACTTAAATGTTTATTAAATTAATTTGCAGCACTAACGACGTATGTATGTCAACCTACGTTTGATCGCTGACAATTTGTTTTCTCAGAAAACGACACATAGCGACACACGTTCTTATTAATGAAAAAAAAATCCAAAATAATTTTGGATTAGTTTTCAATTTATAACCACTTATAAAAACTTGTGTGTTTATTTCTGTTATTTTTTGTCACTATTATACTTGATACGATGCTATATTCCCATCCTTAGTCCGGTTAACTTTTTGTTGACGAACAAAAAAATCCATTTTTCAAGCAATAACAACTTATGTCTACATGGGTGGTTACACTGGTAGTTTTCTTTTTCAAAGAAAACGACGTTTGTCGCCATAAGTTGTTTTGTCTGCACACACTTCAAGTGTTATTTACATATTGTTTTTCGTCCTTCTCTAGGATCTATTACTCTGAAGATTTTTGACTCAAAATTGTGTATAAAGTATTTATTGCCCATATCTTCAGGACTGTTAAATAAAAAGCTCTAAAAACTTTATTCGAGCCCATAATTTCAAATAGAGTTTTTTGGCTCCCCTGAACATTTTGATTTTATGACATACGCTGTTATTTTAGAAAACAGCAGGTATATAATGTATCCTCAAATTTTTATGATAATTCAGATAAAAATATTTAAAATTTGTTTTTTTTTTAATACTAATTCCGGAAATCTTTAGTCGAGAATAATTATTATTATATTTTGGGAATTATAACGCCGGGTGCGTTAAATAATGAATTATATTGGCGTTCTATTAATTCCTTAGGAAACTTGTATACTTTCTGTTCTAGTAAGATAAAAGTAATGCAAATTTTCAGATACTAAATAATTTTTTTTCTGAAAGACATTATCATTGTTTTTTATAGCAAGAAATATTAATAGAACCGGGGCAAATAGGAAAGCGATTAATTTAAAATCTATTTGGAATTCGAACTTAAAGCGTCAGTATTCGGCAATAGTTTTAAAGTTGTGGCCGTGCCCATCATTGGTTATAATATTGAGTTGAAGATGCAGGTCGAATTTAGCGCTCTTGTTTTTACAAATATTTTGCCAAAAATTCTTCAATAAGTCCACATTCATGGCCATAAACGACTGGAAATATAATGTCAAAGACAAATTCAAAATATCTTTGAGCACGTAGCAATAAAAATTGTTATTAGTTTAAAAAAACAAAAACAATTTCTTTTTGTAAAATAACTGGTTTACTCGAGTTCTATTAATTGTAACTAAAAACAAGTATTGTTTTTTTTTTATAAATTTTTAAGAACACTTAAGAAAAAAAGCAAAGTTTAAAGAAGAGACTTTTTCGATAGTAATTGATCGCTATCGCAATCATTGGTGTCATCAATTCTTGATTCACACAAAATGTCAACTTGTGACGCTATTGCTCGCACTGCTGCATATTTCCACAAATTTTCCCTCTGTACCTTTGATTTTTGTTTCATTGGAATGAATGATAGTATAACCGCTTTTCAAATGGCAAAGATAGCGTTCCCCTCGGTCATCAGAGTCGGTGGTAAATTGTCTGCTGAAGTAGTGCAGATGATGATGTAAATAATGAATTTTCATGGACATATGGATGCCCATTTTCTAGAACATCGTAGTTCCTGAACGATGCATTCCTAATAAGCATTTCATTACTTCTTTGATTGCCATCTAAGCATCCAATTGAGTGCCAATCAAAATATTTTTGAATGCTTCACTTCTAACCCCACGGTAGCGTCCCATAGTGTTTCAAAATTTATATAAACGTTTTCTAAGGGGACAAAAAAAGCTCTGGGAAGAAAAACACACAGACTAAGAAATTACACATGTATATGGAAGATAATTTTTATTTTTTTAAAATTTGTCCATTTATAGTTTGCAAAACGTGATGATAAATTATGCCAGCAACTGTACATACAATCGTATTTTACACTTTAGCTTCTTTTTAAAAAAATCTGCAGCATTATTATTTGTTCTTGACAGTTGTTGACATGTGTTGCTTGTTTGTTTGAGTAATAGTTTTATGCAAGTATATGTGAATGTTTAATTATGTTGGATAATTTAATTTATTAACATTCATTATATTTCATCTAATAAAAGCATATGTACATACCAATGTGTGTTACGGGTTTCACAAAAATTTTGGTTAATTTTTCGTCAAATGTTGTTGTTCGCCAGGGAAGTTAGTTAGATGTTGGTTTTTATGGTTGCTTTTTGTTGAAGTCATTGTAATTATTGTAATTATCTAAAAACTGCTGGCGCAGTATAGTAATTGGGTTAGAATCAAGTTGTTGAAAACGTAAAATTAAAATATATTTTGGTTTCCACAACTTGTCGTTAACAAAAACAAACAAGAATTTGTTGTGCAGGTATAACCTGACCACAGAGTGGTGTAGAGTAAAATAATTCTTAGCAGCTGTTTTCAGTGTGAAATTTTAAACTGCTGTTCAAATTCACTTAATAGGAATTATTCCTTTTATTGAATTTGCAGGAGCATTAACGAGGTGAATATAATATTTTTTTAATAATGCGCATATAACTAGAATAAAGAAATTTTGTCGTGGTGACTACATGTGTGCACCCGTTCATTGTATTGGCAAATTTTTAAATCGTCGGTGGATCGGTCCAATAGGGTGGCATAATATTTACCGCTTATTCTTTTTCCCTCTTATATCTAATCAATGTTGTCGCGCGTTTGCGTTTATGATTGACTGTAAGGAAATGCGGCACTAGTAGTGGGAAAAAGTTCTCTGTCAAACAATATCGTGAATTTTATCGACATTTTCGGATGCAGTTGGATCTAAGTTAATAATTTTTGGTAATTTAATAATTTTGGTGACAAATAACCGCACAAACAAATTCTTTCGAAATCAGAGCGTGGTCACAGATGAAATAAGCACGTCTTTACAAAGGAATATGCGGAGGTAAATGTGTAACTAACTGCCGTTTGCAAAAGCGATGTTTCATCAATACGAAGTAGGATGAGGGTAGGGTAGTTAAAATTTTAAATGTAGCATTTGAGGCATTGCAACACTTTTGTTTAATCACACTACTGAAAAAACTCGACAATATCTTCACAATTTAAACTAGTTTTGAATCGATATTTTCGGAGTTTACGAGAGGACAGGTTTCTTTTTTGGTACGTAAAATAGTAAGAATATATTTCACAAAATTATGCGCTGGGTGATTTGGAAAACGTTTAGTGGCGACTAAATCTATCTTGATCAAATAGATAGCAAACAACATTTCTAAATATTTATGCAGGCAACTTCGTACTTAATCCAAAGGGTTTTCGCAGCTTCACACGTTTTAAAAAAAATTGCAAATAGCGAATTAACGAAGTATTACAGTTGTTCATATATATAAAAGGTGACCCAAAATTTTGGCAAAATTTGAAGTGAACATTTTTCATAAATGTGTTCTTTGTTGCAGCATTGAATTTTTTCCTTCAATGCACGGGTGGTTCTGGGATTGTCGGCCTAGGTCTTCGACTTCAAAGAACCCCAATAAAAGCAACTCCAATGATGTTAAACCACACATGCAGGAAAAAATCGCCAACCGAAATGTTTCAAAGTTTAGCAACTGAATTTTCGATTGTGTATATACATATATATAACTAGATGTAACCCGGTGTGCTTCGCTACCCCCTCCTCCCGAATCGTAATAAAAGGGCTAACGCAAAGTCCCCAGGCTCTCACTATTATAGTAATTCAGATATATCACATTTGATATTAAGTTTGTATTTGTGTCTGGCTACTCACGTTAATAATAGATGACCTGAGACAAATTTGTAAAGCTCTTCCTATCATAGTACTCAATATATGTGATATTAAAAATTTACTTTGTATGGGAGGTGTCATGCCCACTAAAAATATTTAAAAAAAAATACAGCCTGTAGCACTTCCCATATCTGAAGTAAGACTCTGTGAAAATTTCAGGAAGATCAGATGAGTCGTAACGGAGATTACCTCCTACAAACAAACAAACACACATTACCTCTTTAGTATGCTAGTATAGATTCCTTTATTTCGATACTTGCTGATGTACAATGTTTTCTGTTTTTTCATTCGGTACAACAATTATCAGACTTGTCGGCGTTCCTACCCTGGAGCTGCCCATGAGAAGAACATGGATTTTCTAAATTAGATCTGGCAACACTTAACTATTGGCCTTGAACATAAAATATCATTTGGCAATTTTTTTTTAGCGATTTTCGATTTTGCCAATTTTTGATTTTGAAGACTTTTGTTTTTTGGGCAATTTTTATTCTTCGCGATTTTTGGGTTTGGCGATTTTTGATTTTGGCGAAATATTTTCCACGACAAATCAATTGCTAACTAATGTATTTGTCAAAATATTGTCGCTTTCGAAGTACTTCATATTTATTATATAGGAGGTGTCACGCCCACTAATCTCTTCCCGCCCAATTTTTATTGGCCTACTCACATTAATATCTGATGGACTCATAAAAATGTCGAGTCTTTCCCTTTTATAGTACACCAGTTATATGATATTAGATATCTACTTTTCATGGGCGGTGCTACGCCCACTGCTTCGATAACGCCAATTTTTTTGTTCGATTAATCATACAAAAAACCTATGGGCTCACGCAAACCCACAAAGCTCTCTCTTTTACAGTACTCCAGATATAAGACATTAAATAAGTACTTTGCAAGGGGAGTGCCACGCCCATTTCTGTGAACCCGCCAATTTTTTGTCAGACTACTCATACTAAGATCTGATGGTGTCGTGCAAAGCTTTCCTTTTTTAGTACACCAGTTATATGATGTCATATACTTACTTTGTACGGTCAGTGCCACGCTCACTGCTCCGATCGCGCCCACTTTTGTCTAACTAATCACTTGAATAACTTATGGGCTCACGCAAAGTCCCAAGACTCTCACTATAACAGTACTACAGATATATGGCATTTTATATTTAATTTGTATGGCATATTTTATGTCCAACTACTCATATTAATAATAGGTGACATCAGACAAATTTGAAAAGCTCTCTCTATCACAGTACTCGAGACATATATTATTGAATTATTACTTGTATGGGAGGTAACACGCCCACTTATCCGATCCCGCCCATTTCCGGCGTAGCTATTAATATTTACAATAGATGACCTGAGACAAATTTGCAAAGCTCTCTCTGTCATAGTACCCAATATATATGATATTAAAAATTTACTTTGTGTGGGAGGTGCCACACCCCTAAAAATATTTAAAAAATTATAGCCTAAAGCACTTTCCATATCCGCAGTAAGACTCTGTGAAAATTTCAGGAAGATCAGATGAGTAGTTACGGAGATTACCTCCTACAAACAAACAAACAAACAAACAAACAAACGCACATTACCTCTTTATTGATAACTAGATGTAACCCGGTGTGCTTCGCTACACCCTCCCCCTCCCCCTCCCCTTCCCCTTCCCCTCCCTTCCGTATCGTTATGAAAGGGCTCACACAAAGTCCCAAGGCTCTCACTAATACAGTAATTCAGATATATCACATTTAATATTAAGTTTGTGTGGGGGTACCACGCGCATTTGTCTAATCCCGCCCATTTGTTTGTCTGACTACTCACGTTAATAATAGATGACCTGAGACAAATTTACAAAGCTTTCTGTATCATAGTACTTAATATATATGATATTAAAAATTTACTTTGTATGGGAGGTGCCAGCCCACTAAAAATATTTAAAAAAATTAAAGCCTGTAGCACTCCCATAACCGCAGTAAGACTATGTGAAAATTTCAGGAAGATCAGATGAGTAGTTACGGAGATTACCTCCTACAAATAACCATACAAACAAATATTACCCCTTTATTATGTTAGTATAGATTTTTTTATTTTTCATTCGGTACAACAATTATCAGATTTTCCGGCGTTCCTACCCTGGGGCAAGGTACATGTAGCTGCCCATGAGAAGAAGATGGATTATCCATATTAGATCTGGCAACACTTAACTATTGGCCTTGAACTTAGAATATCATTTGGCAATTTTTCTTTTTAGCGATTTTTGATTTTGCCCATTTTTGATTTTGCCCATTTTTGATTTTGAAGATTTTGTTTTTTGGGCGATTTTATTTTTTTTCGCGATTTTTGGGTTTGGCGATTTTTGATTTTGGCGATATATTTTCCACGACAAATCACATTGATAACTAATGAACTTGTCAAAAGACTGTCGCTTTCGTAGTGTTTCATATTTTTTACATAGGAGGTGCCACGCCCACTAATCCCATCCCGCCTAATTTTTATTGGACTACTCACATTAAGAGCTGATGGACTCATGCAAAATATCGAGTCTTTCCCTTTTATAGTACACCAGTTATATGATATTAGATATCTACTCTGCATGGGCGGTGCTACGCCCACTGCTCCGATCACGCCCATTTTTTTATTCGACTAATCACACAAAGAACCTATGGGCTCACGCAAAGCCACAAAGCTCTCTCTTTTACAGTACTCCAGATATATGACTTTAAATAGTTACTTTGCATGGGGTGTGCCAAGCCCATTGGTGTGAACCCTCCAATTTTTGTTTGACTACTCATACTAAGATCTGATAGGCTCGTGCAACGTGTCAAAGCTTCCTTTTTAGCACACCAGTTATACGATATCATATATTTAATTTGTACGGGTGGTGCCACGCCTACTGCTCCGACCACGCCCATTTTTTGTCCAACTAATATAATGAATTACTTATGGGCTCTCACAAAGTCCCAAGACTCTCACTATTACAGTACTCCAGATATATGGCATTTTATATTTACTTTGTATGGCACGTGCCACGCCTATTGGTCCGATACTGCCCATTTTGCATCCGACTACTCGCATTAATAATAGGTGACATCATAAAAATTTGAAAAACTCTCTCTATCACATTACTCGAGATATATAATATTGAACTAATACTTGTGTGGGAGGTACCACGCCCACTTATCCGATCCCGCCCATCTCCGGCGTAGCTACTAATATTAACAATAGGTGACCTCAGACAAATTTACAAAGCTCTCCCTATCATAGTACTCAATATATGTATATGATATTAAAAATTTACTTTGTGTGGGAGGTGCCACGCCCACCAAAAATATTTAAAAAATTATAGCCTATAGCACTTCCCATATCCGCAGTACGACTCTGTGAAAATTTGAGGAAGATCAGATGGGTAGTTACGGAGATTACCTCCTACAAACAAACAAACAAACAAACAAACAAACAAACAAACAAACAAACACACATTACCTCTTTATTATATTAGTATAGATTGATAATCTATATATAATCTATAATCTATATATAATCTATATATATAATCTATATAATCTATATATAAGTTGAAAAAGTTTTCTTCCTCTATTCAATGCGATTTCTTTCCAAAGACAACCAATAAACCAACAGCGAAATCAACAGCTGAACCTAGTAACGCCAAGAAAGGATTGACAAAAAAACGCAGTAAATAAAGGCGACAAAAAAGCTGGATGAAAGACTGGGTATTTAAAAATTTACAAGACTTAAATACTTCATCAGCTACAATAAATTAAGTATAAAAATAGTTATGATATAAATAGATCTAATGCAAATTTTGATAGATATCCCACTCCCATCCCACTAAGCGACCAAAAAGCTCTTAAAGGAAAAATCCTAAGCTTTCTTAGGAAAAAAAAAATGCCCTTTTTGAAAAAAATGCAAAAAAATGCTTTAATTTAGCAAAAAAAAAAGTCTACAAATTTTTTTTTTTTAAGTATTTTTTTCCGAAATATTGAAGAAATAGCTATCTAAACTCTTTGGGAGAAAATTTTCTAAGAACAATAGGTAATAAGTTACATTGATGAGAAAAAACACCTGTTTGGCCAAAATGTGAAATTTTGATCCCCTCTAACTCCGAGAGATCTGGACCGATCTTATTGAAAAATTGTGTCTGTACTACTATCCAATAGGACTAACCTTGGTGAAAATATCATCCCGATCGGAAGACAGCGGTTTCAAAAGTTGGAGCACTTGACATGAAATCCCCCGTATATATAACATTCATTTTCTGTTTTTTTGTTTGTTTGTTTGTTTGACAGCTATAGAAATTTGTAGTTTTCAACGGATTTCCCTGAAATTTGGTACATACGATAGGAAAGGTCGCCATATACCTCTTATCGGCTACGCCTTCTTTTACGCCCACTTTTTGTATACAATTCATTTTCTGATTTTTGTATATTTGTTCTCTATACAAATTTTTATTGGTTACCGGATTTCTCTGAAATTTGGTACATACAATCTCTGAGCTTCAGAGAAGGTCACCACATGCTGCTTACCGACCACGCCTACTTTAACGCCCAGTTTTCTATAAAAAACCTTATTTTCTGTTTTTTGTTTGACCGCTATACAAATTTTTATTTGTTAACCGATTTCTCTAAGATTTGGTATACACGATCTCTGGCCACGCCTACTTTTATGCCCACTTCTTATATACAATTCATTTTCTGTTTTTTGGTATATTTTTTCGCAATACAAATTTTTATTTGTTGACGGATTTCTCTGAAATTTGGTGCACACGATCTCTGTGCTCCAGATAAGGTCGGTATATGCTTCATATCAGCTACGCCTACTTTTACGCCCACCTTTTATATACAATTCATTTTCTGCTTTTTTGTATATTTGTTCCCTACCCAAATTTTAACTCTGAAATTTAATACACACGATTTATACCCCAAAGACTGTCTTAGCGGCCACGCCTATTTTTGCGCCCAAATTTTTTTAAATTTTCTACGGGTTTCACACGAATTTTCTGTACATTATTCTCATATCCCAGGCAAGGTCATCATATATTTTTATCGGCCACGCCCACTTTTTTGAAATTTCTATATACGCTTTTAGTGTTTGTTAACATATTTTTATTTTTCAATGGACTTCCCTAAAACTTAGTGCACAAATCTCTTTTCTTACTACTCTTGAGTTTACACCATTATGAAATAACTATTGTAATTCAACCTATTACAAATTATTCCCTCTTGCCTTTTTAAAATATGAGTTGTAACACCCCAAAATTAGTGCAGATTTATTTCGTGGGTCAACAGATATAGGTTGACTACCATTGTAGGATTACTCCGATGAGGTTAATTCATACAAATATTTCCATCTCGCCTTTTTTACTACATTGGAAGACAAAATGATGGAAAAAGAAATATTTTCAATTGTGAATTGCACATGAAAGCGTAGCATATAGGTCGTACTACCTCAGATGCAAAAAGGCTTAGACTAAACAGAACTCTAGAGAACCGGATCAGATCCAAATTCGAATCGAGTCTCAGCGAGTTAGACAATCTGAGTCGAGAAATGCTGAAATATCTGAGCAAATTCAATATCGTCTTGAAACCCAAAAATAAAGACAAGCTTTATTAAGAGAATCGGAAATGCCTGAATCGACTCAAGTGCATCTAGAAATCCAGCGGATAATCTCTTACGTTTGCAGGTATCAACTTAGAATCTGCATGTTTTTCTCATAGACAATTATATGTCGCCTGGTCCAGAGTTGGGAGCCAGCACAATCTTTTCGTATATGCACCAGAAGGAAAAACCAGAAATGTTGTATATCCCAACGCTCTAGAATAACTAAAATTCGTAACTTTTAGACATCATACACGAAGATAATCTATGCATATACAAAGTTAGTTGTAATGGTAAGCAGGCACTGAGTACTTAGTCCCCAATGAACAAATTCCCCTAAAAATTGGGGTATAACTTCATGATAAACAAATTCCCCAAATTTGTTAAAAAAGGTTCCCAAAAGAAATGAATAATGAATAATTCCCCATACTGCTTTCAATATCTGGCCTGCAGTAAACGTACTTAAAATCTGTATGCTTCTCAACAGCATTATTTCGGTGCGCGGAATCGGCGCTCGGACGCGAACGCGACTCGCTCGCGGAACACAGCCCAGTAAAAAGTCTTCTACGTATGTGCAATAATTACTATACATATACTATAGGCAGCTGCTAAAAGCAACCTTGCGGCGCAATTTTAAACGTCGCATTCATTTTCCATTTTTAAACTTCTATAAATATGACGTCTCTGTTCAATGGTGATCACTAATTGAATGAAGTTATTAAATTTTTAAAATTTCTGCTTCCTTTAATTTGCAAACGATTCCGTTATATATGATGTTTACAAAATAAATAAACTTACAAAAAAAAACTTAAAGCAGTTTCGCAGTTTATTTTTTAAGCACTATTGCTGTAGCGTCTTCATTTTCATTTTTATATTCATCTTTATTTACAGTTTTTATTTACATATTTACCAAGGTTCAGAAAATACACACATGAAACACACAATGTTCTGTTCAAAAGCAGCCAACACATATCTTTATTTTCATATCAATTATGTGCGTTTCTGAATTTTCTACGGTGCCCAACACAACCATGACTGTGTTCGTTTTAATATTTCGTTATTTACACGAACATTTTTGTATCACATACTTTTTGTTTCAATCACACATAAAGCACACATTTTTGAGCGTTGCTTTATTTGAAGTTCATGTTCTGGTACGTGTACTGAAAAAAAACACAGAACATGTACAATAAACAGGTTCGAGTTCAGTTATATTTTAAGTCGTGTTGTGGCTCGTGTAGTAAGAAAAAACAGAACATGTACAATAAACAGGTTCGAGTTCAGTTATATTTTAAGTCGTGTTTAAAGTCGTGTTGTGGCTCGTGTAGTAAGAAAAAACAGAACATGTACAATAAACAGGTTCGAGTTCAGTTATATTTTAAGTCGTGTTTAAAATATAACTGAACTCGAACCTGTTTATTGTACATGTTCTGTTTTTTCTCACTACACGAGCCACAATACGACTTAAAATATAACTGAACTCGAACCTGTTTATTGTACATGTTCTGTTTTTTCTCACTACACGAGCCACAATACGACTTAAAATATAACTGAACTCGAACCTGTTTATTGTACATGTTCTGTCTTTTTTTCAGTACACGTACCAGAACATGAACTTCAAATAAAGCAACGCTCAAAAATGTGTGCTTTATGTGTGATTGAAACAATAAGTATGTGATACAAAAATGATCGTGTAAATAACGAAATATTAAAACGAACACAGTCATGGTTGTGTTGGGCACCGAAGAAAATTCAAAAACAAACATAATTGGTATGAAAATAAAAATATGTGTCTGTTGGGCTAAGTTATGTTTGTTTACATATATGTACGAGTTTTTTATTCAGTGTGTGTTTTTTTCTGAACTCTGATATTTACATTTTCCGAGATTTTATCTATAGATATTACAGCGAATGAAATTTATAGTCAAAGATATTGAATATTTAATGTTTAAATATTTTTAAAGGAAAAATAGGAAAACCTTTATATGACAAAAATAGAGTATTTCAAATATGGTTAGAAAATATATATGCATATAATTGGATTATCCCAAGGCGGTAACAAATTACATACATATTACTTTCAATTTGGTGATTTATGTTTTATAAATCCCATTACGCCGATTCTCTACATTCCCTTATCAGCTGATAATGAGAATTCTCTATATTTTCGAAGTATTTATTATTGAGCCTTTTTATGAAGTCGTCGATACGCTCATAACCAGTTTCGCTGTGTAGAAGTTGCGTAGAATATCTCCAGTGCTTGTTAGTTATAATCTTTAGACACTTTTTTTTGGATTATTTGAAGTTTTTTCAAATGTGTTTTTGCAGCTTTATACCAAATTGGACTTGCATATGTCAATGTTGGTCTAATGACACTTTTGAATAATAATTTTTTGTTTTTTATGTTGAGTGATGAGCGTTTGTTTATTATTGGCCACAAAGCTCTAATCGTGTTTAGGGATTTTCTACAAGTTTCGTTGATATGCTTTGCAAAATTTAGGTTCTTGTCCAGAATTACACCAAGATATTTAACGTTATTTTGGATGCAAATGCTCTCGTTTTCCAAATTGAGTTGACGGTTTGGTAATCGCTTGGGAGAGTTGTTGTAAGGAAATACAATGACTTGAGTTTTGCTAGGGTAAATTTTAATTTTCCACTGTAAAAATATTTTCTGCAGGCAACAAATCCTTTTTCCATTTTCTTCAAAAGTGCCTTAGTGAGTTTGCTTGAAGTTTTAATGGTTAACAAATCTTTATTCTTGCCATTATTTTAAAATAATTTATACATATAAGATAAATACGTTAAAAAACGCAATTGTATTTAAATGTTTAAACTGTAGCTACTGTAGCGTCTTACAAAAGGAGTTGTAAATTAAAAAATCAAATAATTTTAAATTGAAATAAAAAATGAATTTACTCCCCAAAAAACGTAAACATTGATTAATTTTTTCAACATGAACAAATTCTCCAATCCTATACAAATTGTTGGAGAGAAAATTCATATTTTTGTGGAATTTGTTCATTGGGCACTAAGGACTCAGCGCCTGCTAAGCGTAGTGAAACATTTTTCAAGTCAAAGGCCTTTGAATCCGGGGCAAGACCGGGTAAAAACAGCTAGTTTTCAAATAAAATGAGGATACAAATAATATCTTTAATAGTGGAAATAAGATTGAATGATTGCTCTTAAAAGCTCGTTTAATTTATGTCTTGAAATGGGCGATATTATTTAAAAAATAACTAGATGAGTGTTATACAAGGGTAGTCACTCCAATAAATGGTGGAAATCAGCAGGAAATACATCTTTAAAAAAATATATGAAAGCCGCCGAATTTAAGACATCTTTTGCATTTTTGGATGTTCAATATTGCACTCAAACTGAAAAAAAGTAATTATGAACAAAATTATTTCTCAAGGTTCAACCGGTGGGGCGCTTGTAAACAAAAATATCTACAATGACATTTTTGTTTATTTTTCTAACGATTTAAGTTTTTTTAAATACCTGTGAATACATATGTAACATGCTATCATTAAGATTAGATGCACTAACTTACCATCTAATTGTTTATGCTGATGGTAATGCAGAACCGAGTAGTTGGTTGAGTTATGGCGTTATACAGTTCATGCAGAATTTATGTGTGTATTAGTTCTAACATTAATTTTCCAATTCTATACACACGAAAAGTCTTAGCTAAGGCAAAAATCAGTATTTTCTTGGATCATTTTGCTGCCATTATGTTTTGTAAAACTCAAAATTTAAAAAAAATAAAGTTTTTTCGTAAGGATACATAACACAAACTCTAAGTTTAATTAAAAGAAATAAATCTTGTTTCCACTCTGGACAATATATTTTTTAAGAAGATTTTTTTAAGAATTAACACATTGTGAACACAGGCTTTTATATACAATTGTCATATACAATTTTTTTTTATCACCAAGAAAATGTGAGTGAAATTTTTTCTTTGCTTTCAATTAAGTTTCTTTTAGAAATCCAGGCTATTTTCTAAAATTTTTTATCCGTAAGCACTTACGTTTAGGTCATAAAAAAAGGAAAAACTATTGATTCGGCACATAAAGATTTTTGGCATAATTCGTGGGTCTTTGTTGAATAATACAAAAGGTAAAATGTAACATATGTACATACCCACAGAAAAATAATAAAAATTAAACCTTTTCTATATAATTACATTTAATATTTTTTTTATTATTCTTAAGGTACAGCTACATGAGTCAAGTATTTGACGGAAAGCGGCAAATATTTCTGTGCCGCAGTCTGCCACAAAATATTATTAAGGAGCAAACAACAAAACAGCTGATGTCGGCTTTAAATGAAACTGTTATCACAAAAAAACTGTAATTTTCAAATTGTTCTGATGTTATAAAAGTACAATATTAAATTTATTTTCAACTGTAGCGTACTTATCATTTTAAAAAGCCACAATTTGCCACATTACTCATTGAGTTACATTACTCAAAATAAACAAATTTTGTAAACAAAAAAAAAAAAAATATAAAAATTGCGTAAATTATAGTTTTTATAGTTAAAAACAATATGTAAATATTATATAATAAACTAAACCACTAAACCAAAATTGCAAAAGGATTGGTATGAAGAAGATGTCTTCAAACTAATTTCTTTATTTGAAAGTGAAGCATGTTTCTGTAATACAAATGACGATGGCTACAACAAAAAAAATATGTATTTCGCGAGAACGCCTGGCGGAAGATAACCGAAATGTTTAACACAAATATTTTTCAACCGACCTAACGCCAACTGGAACAGTCTGCGTATCCAGTTTCGTGGTTAATCTGACAGAGACAAATCTAAGTATCGGAGTGTGAATGCAAATATTCGGAGGCCGAAATTCACTTATGAAGTTTTATCATCTTCCTGGTTATTAACGCTAAATTTAGCAAAAATAAGTAAGACTACACCGACTATGCGACACTCTACACCATGGTTTAGTGACCCTATCTCTTCAGTCCAACTACCTGGATGCAGAAAAAAAAAGCATAAACAAAATTTAGTGGCATTCTTATATATTTTTTTTTGGCTGCAGATATGAAAAAGTTCATATCGGGTGCAACATTTATAAGTAAGACTACACCGACTATGCGACACTCTATACCATGGTTTAGTGACCCTATCTCTTCGGTCCAACTACCTGGATGCAGAAAAAAAAGCATAAACAAAATTTTAGTGGCATTCTTATATATTTTTTTTTGGCTGCAGATGTGAAAATGTTCATATCGGGTGCAATATTTATATGGGACCTATGTCTAAATATGGACCGATCCTGATCGTATTTCGTGAAGTCACATGTATTTTGAAAAAATATATACCAACCAAATTTTAGAAAAATCTATGCAACATTTTTGTTGTTTGATAGATTTAAGTGAAGATCGGGAAGCAGTTCTATATAGATCCCATAGGTATTATTTTTGGACTACTGATTAACGGATATAATAAACACATACAAACCCAATTTGACTGTGATCAATATGATAATTTGATATTATGGCAATTTACGTCGATTTCATAGGCATCATTTGTATGGGGACTAACTCTGAACAAGGACCGAATTTTACCAATTTCAATAGCGTTCATCCCATGGCCGATAAAAGCTTATATAACTAATTTGATCAAAATATATTCATATTTGCGACCTGTGGTTTGATTAGAGAGTTTACATGGACACACAGTCGGACAGACGAACAGACGGACGGACATCACTAAATCGACTCAGAAAGTGATTCTAATTTTGAGCAACATCCTTCTTCATTTCGACGGCGTATCCACTCACAAACCCATACTCATTCTTTTTTGTTTTTTTTTTGTTTCTTTAGTGTGATTTCCTCCTCCAAAACTATCACCGATGCCGCCCCACAGCATAAAAAAGGAAAACTTTCCTCTTGGTGCATCATTTGGAAATTTTTAATCAAATAAATTTATACATAGTTTGTGACACTTTTTGAGACAAATATATGTTCAAGTGTGGTCGCAAGTCAAATACGTTTTCCACTCCCATTATTTGCCGTTATTTGAAAGCTGATCAAAAAAAGTAGCATGACCACAAAATCAACTCTGTACCCTATACCACTATGTGGTTTCGGTATAATGACTTTGTGCTGCTGTTTGTAACTACCAAAAATATTTGACCTAGACCCATCTTTAATTTTACCGATCGAAACAGAATCACTACCTGATTCGATTTAACGATGTCCGTCCGTCTGTCCGTCCGTCTGTGTGTCCATGTAAAGCTTGTAATCAAACTGCAAGTCGCAACTTCGAATATATTTTGATGAAATAAGGCACATAAGCTTTTATCGGCCATACGATGAAAGCCGTCCAAATTCGTGAGAATCGGTCCATGTTCAGACCTAGCCCCCATACAAATGACCCCTATAAAATCAACATAAATTGCCATAAGACCCATTATCATATAAATCTTAGTCAAATTGGGTTTGTATGTGTTTATTACATCCATTAATCAGTAGTCCTGCAGGTCGCAAATATGAATATATTTTGATGAAATTTGGCATTTAAGCTTTTATCGGCCATAGGATGAACGCTATGAAATCGATATAAATTGCCATAAGATCCAAATTGTCATATAGATCTTACCCAAATTGGGTTTGCATGCGTTTATTACATCCATTAATGAGTAGTCCAAAAATGATCCCTATGGGACAACTTTTAGTCATAGGCCCCATATAGTGCTTCCCGATCTTCACCTAAATCAATCAGAACACAAAAATATTGCACTGATTCTTCTCAAATTGCGTTTTATATATTTTTGCAAAATACAAGAGACTTTACCAAACATGGTCAGGATCGGCCCATTTTTGGACCTAGTCCTCATATAGGCATAGTATCCGATATGAACTTTTTCATATCTGCAGCCAAAAAAATTAAAAAAATGCCACTCAAATTTGGTTTATGCTTATTTTCTATATCCAGTTAGTTGGGCCTGAGAGTTAGGGCCCCTAAACGCTTGTTTACTTGTTTCTTTTTTCAATAATGTCTGAAACTGTTAACGTTTGGTAAGTCCCCTTATTTTTTGCAAAAACATATACAAACAAAATTTGAGAAAAATGAGTGCTATATTTTTTTTTTTTTTTTTTTTTTTTGATAGATTTAAGTGAAGATCGAGAATCAGCTTCATATGACAAAAGATTGTCTATAGCGCTTATTTTTGTTTTTTGTGTTGATTTGTGCATTGGCTATAACTGATTAGCATACTTTTTGGGTCTTTATTTAATGAAAAAATAAAATTTCCTAGAATTTGCGCCCGAATTTCGAGGGCTGGAATCTGCTAGTAGGGTACAAATACTATGATAATAAATCTGATTTGTTTACCTGACTAGCAATAATAAGTATTTTCAAAAATTTATTCGCATAACTTTTGTGTTGAAGAAAAATATATTTTAACAAATATAGTAAGTAAGAAAGGTAATGTTGGTCTTAGCCGACTAAACGATACACTATACATTGAGTTTCGGAAAGGGGCATTAGCTCCAACTTGTAAGTGAAGTAATTAATGGGCATACAAAAAAAAGCTTAACCCAATTTTTGATTAGATTGTCATATATCTGTGGTTTTCCGGAATAACTGTTTATGTAAATTGTTCTCGATTTTGAGTTCTTGATAAAAAAAATTGATTCATTTTTAACTTTATTTACAAGGGTCCAAATTTTCTGTAAACTACGATCATTCTAAGGCATTTGATACTGTTAACACGGAAATTCTAAAACTAAAGTTAAATACAATATTTAATATGTCTACGACATCCACTAAGTTGATGAATTCATATTTAACAGAAAGATCACAATCGGTTTTCTGTGGTAAGCAAATGTTAAGTAGGATCGAACTTACAAGAGGTTTACCACAAGGTTCTATCTTAGGGCCATTGCTGTACTCAGCTTATGCCAATGATCTTCCGAATCAATTACAAAACTGCAATGTTAAAATGTATGCGGACGACGTTCAACTCTACATTAGCTGTACAATATCGGAAATTTATGATTGCGTACGTAAAATTAACGTTGACTTACAAAATATTAGGCTCTGGGCTACAACCAACGGATTATGTCCCAATCCAAGTAAGTCAAAATGTATGTTAATTATTAAAAAAAAAAAATCGGGTTATTCCAAATATTTCTGATATAATTCTGGGTGAATCAAAAATTAATCTTGTGGATAAGGTAAAAAATCTTGGAGTCACATTTATTAAATATTTACACTGGAATGACCACGTTATTATTACAACCGGAAAAATATATGGTGCACCCAGTGGTTCGTACCACTTCAAGTCAGAATGCTTCTGGCTAAAACATACTTAATACCAAATTTACTCTATGGTTGTGAGTTATTCTAAAGCTGTGATGCAACCAATAAGCGTAAACTAAACGTATCTTTTAATAACATTGCGCGATATATATTTGTCATACCACGACTTGGTAGCGTATCTCACTACGCTAAACAAATTTATGGTGTCACTTTTGAAAACCTTTTGAAGTGTAAATCACTAATATACCTGCATAAAATTATTTACTCAGGCCAACCTAAATACCTTTACGAAAGACTAAACTTTTTTAGGTCTGAGAGAGGACGCCGCTACAAAAAGGAGTAAAAATTTTAAAAATCGATGACAAAAAAAAATTTGACTTTTGGCCAATGAAATCAAAATTTGAGCCACAGTGCGCCGTATTATTCAACTACAACATAAGGCTCAACTTTCGGAGTTACACTTCTATATCAATGTTATACGAATTTGGAATCGACTACCCCCTCACTTGCAATTTATCAGCAACGCAAAAATAAAATAAAATATATGAATATTATAACTAATTTTTTTTCTTTTTTTTTTCTTTTATTATTTTGTTATTAGTTAGTTAGTTACTTGTTCTTTATTTTCAATTCATTTCACTAAATTACAAACTTAAATATTATAATATTATAATTAAAAATATGTTAGAAAATAAATAGAACATGCGACTATGACTTATTGTCGTCAGTCGGAAAAAAGATATAAATAGTACATATGTATGATTTTATCGAGAATGTTTATGTTTGAGAAAAATAGTAAAATTAATAATTGTATTCATTGACTAACTCATTTCTATAACCAATCGCATCTACCTTATAATGATATACGGCTTTAAAATTTTCTTTTGCATTATTTAAAATATCAATTAAATCAATTTCTCGTAAGATTGTTTTCTTTAAAGTGATTGTATCTTATCTCACGCAGAATGGGGCAATGGGACATGAAGTGAAGAATATTTTCTATTTCGTTCAAGTTACATAAAAAGCATCTACGAGACCTTTGCTGTTGAAACCTGGTTCCATTTAGCTCGATAAGGTCACATCTGGCTTTGAAAATATAGCTCTCATATTGTTACTAAAATCAAATTAGCATTGTGGTTCTCCATAATTCAGTTTTGCATAAAAGCGGTTTGTATTAGCCGCATTCTCCAAGTAAAATACCTTTTCTTTAGTTTTTAACCCATTAACCCTCCGATAGACTATGTCGTCTGGCCAGACGAAATGCTTGTTTTTTCATAAATATCTTTGTTCCTCTTCACACTATCGGCAAACGGTCTCGTGACTTTTCAAGTTTCGTTTTGCTCTAAATAACGGTAAAAAAAATCGAGAAATTGTCTAAATGTTGGTAGTGGTAACTTTTGTAATAAAGTCAGTTTCTTCATATTTGAACTGTGTCGTCTGGCTAGACGAAATTGTTTTCTGAAGGAAAAGAGTGATTCCTGTTCAATCTTGTTCGTTTCAACGTTTGTATTGAGGCGTGCAGCTGCTTTTAATATTACAGCCTGTGTTTGAATTTCGTTAAGGGCGGAGCAATATTTCGAGAAGTGATAATTTAATTTTTTGCGTATTTGAGAAATAATTATAAAAATTGGGTGAGCTTTTCAATAAAAAAATTTTTATTGTGTGGCAAAGTTTTATTAGTGTTTTGCTGTTGTAGGAAATGAATACATATTTTACTGACGCTGATGTTATGGACATGGTCGTCCATCAGTCCTCGCAGTATATGCAATTATCCGCGGAGGTATGGCAAAAAATAGACCAAAGGTTTGCCAATATAATGAGTAACAGCGATGAGGAAGATCAATACGTGGACGAAGATTTTGATGAGGATTTTGTACCAGACGAATCTGATGTGGAAATGGAGCGCGTTGTTGATTATGACATTCGCGAAGACTCGGATGAAGGTTACTCGGAATTGGAAGATGTAGAAGAAGATCCATTGCCTGTGGTCGTAGCTGTTGCACAAACGCAAGGTGGTGAATTCTATACGTCGCGAGATGGTAAATAGTGGTCCCTCAATGCAATTCCGGTTGTAGGTCGTATACGAGAGCATAACATTCTCCGAACGAAACGTTGTGGCGCTTTTTAGATCAATAATGACTCCAGAAATAGTTAGTATAATTGTTCGAGAGACTAATCGCAGAGCTGATGAGGCTATTGAAAAATGGAATGCAGATAATCCGAGCCGAATTCAGTCATGGACGTGCACTAACGAAAAAGAAATGTACGCATATTTTGGTTTGCTGTTATTTGCTGGCGTTTTTGGTTCGAATAAACAACCAATAAAGGAATTATGGGCTCCGTACAATCATTCAATTTATAAGGGAACAATGTCATTGAAACGCTTTGTACATATTGCGAGATATATTCGATTTGATAATGGTGCTACTCGTGCACAACGTCTATTGACCAGCAAATCTGCGCCCATAGATGATATTTGGTTGATTCTGATGGCTAACCTTGAGCGTGCGTACAAACCTCATCAAACTCTCACGGTGGACGAACAATTAAGCCTGCTAAATATGGCATAAAAGTTTGGTGGGTTTGCGATGCAAAATCACATTTTCCATTGAAAGGAATAATTTACACAGGTAAATTGGAAGCTGCTGAACGCGAAAAAAATCAAGGCGAAAATGTTGTCATGAAGCTGGTCTCGCAATATCACCACAGTGGACGTACTGTTTACGCTGATAATTTTTTTACCAGTATGAATTCAGCCACAATTTTGATGTCGGTTGGATTATCATTTGTGGGTACTGTCCGGTCAAATAAACGCTTTATTCCTGATGAATTGCGTTTGAATAAAAACACACCCGCGAATTGTACAGTACATTGTTCTGTTCCTATAACAATGATGTTGCTTTGTGCTCGTATGCTGCCAAAAAGAAAAAGTTGGTATTCTTACTCTCGACCGAACACTATACCAATATCGTTGATAGCACAACCACTGCAGCTAAGCCTCAGCAAATTTTGGACTATAACGTGAACAAAGCAGGTGTTGATACAATGGATCAAATGGTAACAGGTTATACGTGCAAGCGTTCGACTAACCGTTGGCCACTAGCTATGTTCTTCAATATGGTCGACATATCTGGATTAGCTTCCTTCATCATTCACGACGAATTGGCACCTAACAAGAAAAGCGACAGGCGACGTGCTTTTATAATTGAATTATGCACTCAGTTGGTTGTGCCTCAAATGGAAGAGAGAGCAAAAAATCCAAACATTGTTCGTTTTCCTCATATTCAACAAGCTTTGAAAACCTATGGCGTGGTTAGTTATCCGAATACCATATTCATTATACCTTGTTTTTATCTATATATTATTTCAGATGCCACCAACCGCAGCCGTTACCGTGCCTTTACAGGAATATAGACCTGGTTCGTGCGCTATATGTCTGGGGGAAACTCGCAAGCATCGAAAAACCTGTTTTCGCTGTCAACAATGTGACGACCCCGTTTGCCTTATGCAAATGTATATCAAAAATGCCACAAATGCATTCAATAAGAATGCATCTATATATATAAAATTGAATGTGTGTTTGTTTATTTGTTTGTTTGTGTGTACCTTATAGGAGACCAAACCTCTGGACCGATCTTCCTGAAATTTTCACAGCATTTAACTGGGACTCTGGCATGATTAATAGGGTACTTTTTTTTTGACCACGCCCACTTTTACGCCCACTTTTTTAAAATTATGTAATTGCTCCCATATAGTTTTTAGCAGATTTACTTCAAATTGTATACACATTATACTCCAGGCGAGGTAGAAATAAACATTTCTTACGCCACGCCCCCTTTCACGCCCCTTTTCACGCCAAATTTTGTTTGAAAGTTTTAAACTTTTTTTTCTCTGTACAAATTTGTTCCTTCCAACGGATTTTTTTATTTGGTAGTATATTGCTCTTAATACTGTTAACGTCGCCATATAACTATGAACCACGCCCATTTCACCGCCCCCTTTTTTTTACTTATACCACTAACAATGTTTGCTATACAAAATAATTTTTTTGTAATATGTATTTATCTAAAGTTTTATACACTTTTTATCTACAGGTAAGGTAGCCATGCATTTTTTTATTACCAAGTCCCCCTTTTTCGCCCCATTTTACCTTAAATCATAATTAATCTGCTTTCAATCTATCTATATATATAAAAATGAATGTGTGTTTGTTTGTGCTTTATAGGAGGCCAAACCAAAGAACCGATCTTCCTGAAATTTTCAGAGCGTGTTACTGTGACCCTGGAAGGAATAATATGCTATATAAATTTTTGATTGGACAAAGGGGCGGTGCCACGCCCATATAACCCAAAATTTGAAAAAGTCATATCACGGGAATTTTTTTACCTACAGCAGTCATATTTGGTACATATGGTATTAGCATGAATAGAAATACATACAAGAAGAAAAGTGGGCGGGACCACGGCCCTTTTTAGAAACATAAAAGTCGTAATATCTTCTAAACTACTGGAAGGATCGTCATGAAATTTTCACAAAAGGATATTTTTGCGAAATAATAAGACCTTAGCTATATAAAGTTGTTAGTGGGCAAAGGGGCGTGGCGTATATATAAAAACGTTGATGCATTTGATTGTAACGAATGATCTCCGGAACCATAAGAGCTGTCGAGGTAGGATTTCCAGCATAGGTTCGGTTCGAGCTCTTCTGTGTTTTTTCTTAGTTTTAACCCTCTAGCTGGCGTTGGGGTCAAGTTAAAAACAAAAATTTTTACTTTCAGCGCGATTTGACTGCAATTCAGAATGAACGTATGTTTCGTCATAAGAAATTTTTGTACGTATAAATGGACCCGATAGGTGGCGCTGGCTAAAGTTATTTCGAATATTCTTATTTATTGTGTGATTTTAATGAAACTAAGAATGTACATATATGTATGTTAGAAACATTTTTTTATTGGACCCGGTAGATGGCGCTGTCGTTCGAAAAATAATGAGTTGTCAAATTTATATAAATTTTAATAAATAAACTCACAAACGTTTTTATATATAAATATTCTAACGAAAAAGAAGGAAAAAGCCGCTACATTATTGCATGGTGGCCGCACAGCTCATTCAGCACTCAAATCACCGTTAAACGTACAAAAAAATGAGAATGCCGTCTGTTATATCAAAAAACATTCCGGTATGGCAAAAGTTCTGCAAAAATGCAGTATTTTTATTTGGGATGAATGTACCATGGCTCACAAACATTGTGATTTGATTTGATAAAAGATTTGAAAGGCAATGAAAGATTTTTTGGTGAAGCTCTCATTTTATTATCTGGAGATCTTCGTCACACATTTTATATAGGTATATACAGATTCTAACTAAAATAAAAATTCATTGAGGGCAAAACAACGTTTGCCGGGTCCAGCTAGTATAATACAAAATGAAAAAGATTGGAAAATTATATACAAAATAATAAAAACTTGTAACTGAAAATAAAAATATTACCAAAATAAAACAAAAAAAAAAAAATAAATAAATTAAAATATCTTTATTGACCTCCTTTTGCCATATATTCTCTATGTAGATGGTAAATATTGCTTGCATATATATATACATATATACATACATACTCTGACACATAACAACCATTTGGCCACCTACCATAATACTATACCAATGTAATAGGCCATACCTAATTTCGTCTGGCCAGACGACACAGTTCGTTTAACGCCTCTTGGGGCACTGCCTATCCGAGGGTTAAGAATATCAATTTAAATTAATTTTGTGAGCTGGTTTGGCAAGCGTTTCCCATTATATTCAAAAAGCGTTTTTAGTATGTATCGTAGATGTAAGTCTAGAGTTTATATAGGATTATTTTCACACCTAGTTTCTAACATCAGCGCGTATGTAGGTGTGAATTGTGGTAATTTAAGAATCTTTTTTAAGAAAAACCTTTGGAGTTTATCGACTTCCTCGAATAATGAGAATCGCCATATTTGGGCTCCATATGACTGGATAGCTCGACATACTGATTTGAAAAGGATCCACTTCGCGTTTAGTCCAATCTCTTTTTTAGATAAAAAATTTTTCCATGTTACTCTTTTCGATATGTTTTTTAAAATTCATTTTCGGCGATAGTGTAACTCCAAGATATGTGTATTCATTTGAAATTCCAATTGATTCACCATTGAAAATCCAATTTTCTCTTTCTGCGAGTCTCCCTCCTTTTCTGAACATCATCATTTCCGATTTAGTTAGATTGACTTCTAGGTTCCATATATCGCAATATCTCTGCAGATAGTTGATCATAGTCTGCATGGTTAGAATATCGTCTGCTAAAATTACTATATCATCAGCGTACTTTAATAATCTGATATTTAGTGATGCTACATTAACTCCTCCTTCTTATTACTCGTGTAAGTCATTTAAATAAATCGAGAAAAGCGTTGGCGATAGCAGGCACCCCTGTTTTACCCCAGTACGTGTTGCAAAATTTGTCGATAAAACTTCTCCATTCCAAACTGCAAAGTTGGTATGGCTATATATGCTCCGAATCATTCTAGCCATCTTTGTTGATAAACCAATGCTCTGGTTAACACAAAGCTTTTCTACAAAAAAAGCGTATAGCTTTTTATTTTCATTATATTTTAGATGAGAAATTGCTGCTAAGTTGTACAAATTATCTACAGTAGAATATCCTGCAAGGAAGCCCGCTTGGTACTCACATATAATATTGTGTTTGTTCAGCCATAAATTTATCCTTGTGTTTAAAATACCCATAAAAATTTTTGCTATGAACGATATTCCACCATATCTGGTGCATTTTTAAAAAATTCATAGCTAACCCGATCTTCTCCAGGTGCTTTACTGTTTTTTGCTTTTGCTTATACAATTCTTATTTCTGCCATTCTAACTGGGCGATCTAAATCACTATCCATAAAGAACATTGCTGCATATTCAATGTTATTTGAAATTTGTGGGGGGTTTAGCAGTTGTAGGAAGTAGTGTTGAAATTGATGTAGTGGTATTTCAGGAATTTGCTGTTTTTCTGTGCTTTTTAAAACTTTGATTAGGTTCCACCCATCCTTATTATTTTTTACTTGATTTAGTTGTTTTCTATGATCTTGTAGTATTCAATTTTACTAGATTCGCATAATTCCTTGAATTTTTTATTCTCAACAATATAATTTAATCTATTTTCTTCTGTATGATTTTGTCTAAATTTTTGTAATGCTTTAAAGGATCTTTCCCTAGAGTTAAAACACTTGAAATTAAACAATTTGTTTTCCTTTGAGATTTGTTGGTAAGCATTGCTTTTAAGTTTTGAAGGGTTGGCAGAATTTATGGATTTTATAAAGTCTTGTAAATCCAAAGTATCTTTACGTTGCCTATATGAACTTATTTCATGATTCAGTTTTTGCTGGTATTCTCCTCGTTTTCTTTCATCCCATATTAGTTTTGGTAGCGTATTCATTGGTTTATCAATGTTTCTTCTTTTACTTTAACCGTTAAAACTATTGGCATATGATCAGACCATATTTTGTTTTCTACTCTAAAATTATTTACAATATTCTGGTTATCGTGTGCTGCTGCACATATATCATTTACCGATTCTCCGACACCACTCACAAAGGTAAATTGACCCAGTTCATCACCTTTTGTGCATCCGTTAAGAATGTGTAATCCAAAATCTTGGCAGAGTTCTAAAAATAATTTGCCTTTTGAGTTTATTTCGGTATCGTTAGATTTTCTCATTTCGTTACCAGCTTCAAAAGTAGCTTTAATGAAATCATCTAGGTGTTGTTGTTGATTTCCAATACGGATATTTAAATCTCCAATAGTAAATAGGTTTTGTATATCTTCGTTTGTTAAAAATCTTCTTAATATATCGAAATCGTCCTTCCAAGTGGCTGTTCTCATATATAATGGCATTATATTGAATGATTTTGTGGATGTTCTAATGATTATTAATTCTATCCCATATCGTACACTAAATTCGTGCATAATATTATATTTCCGTAAATCGTTTTTTACACCATAAACATAGCTCGCAATTGCCCTTCCATATCTACAATTCTTGACAGCTGGCTTCCAATATGTATCATAACCGTTGAAAAATTTTTTAAATCTTTCTACCTTATCTGCAGTGATGTGAGTTTCTGATAATATAAAAATGTCGCTAGTTTTTATAAATTGAAAGAAATCATTGAATAAAACTTTATTTTCTAAGCCATGACTGTTGTATGAGAGAACATTTAAAAACATTGATTTATCATTTTCATTATTTTGGTAAATGCGATTAGGTTTCCAATATTAATTTTTGGATTTAATTGGTGAGTTTTTGAAATAGTTAAAAGTTTTTTGGATATATAAATTAAATATAATTTTTAAATATAAATAAATATTAATAATAAATATTAATAATAATATTTTATTATTAATAATTTATTATTTATGTTTCTTTTTTCTTCGTTTTGTTAGTATTAGGTAGTATTTTATTATTTTATTTTTTTCTTGTACATTGTAAAATTTAACAATAATTAGTATTCAGTACTTCTATATAAGATTAATTCTTTGTACTAAATTATAATTTATGAAATTCAATAAATAAATAAATAAATTAATTTTGAATTTTTTTATAAAACATAGAACAAAATTACTTTTATTTCTAAAATTCATAGCTACACTGTACCTTTAATCAGACTAGTTTCTCGCATTGGGAGAAAGCCGCAGAAAGGCTCTTCTACCATGCACCCTTCAAATAAAATCAAAATTTGCATACTAATTACAGTATTGAATGCAATATGCCTGAAAAGTGACGTCAGATTTAACAAAATTACTTTTATATATTGTTTAATATTTCAAAGGTGGACCTGTAGCTTAATGTAGAATGTTTTTAAGCTATACTAGAAATTTTAACTACGAGGAGATTCCAGATTATCATCGAGTTGATATCGGATATGAATACTATAGGTGGAAGTGGTCCCTAAAGATCATAACATATGAAAACCAGAAAGCTAGACGAAATTACCCAATAATAAATCTTACATATCTGTTTCCATTTTACATTCAGTTTACACTGACCACAGTGTATAAAGAGTTTGTGTTGATGTTGGGAACTACCAAAAATATCTGATTAAAATCCAAATTTTATTATAACGGTCGACTCAGAATCATTTGCTGAGTCGATTTAGCGATAACCATTCAAACTACAGGTCGGAAATACGAATATGTTTTGCGCCCGTAGCGTGAACGGTCTTGAAGTTGAACCAAATTTAGCGTAAAATTGTCCATTTTCCGACCTCGTTCCAATATAATAATAGTATCCGATATGAACTTTTGTATATCGGTAGGCAACTAATAAATGTATAACATTGCCACTCAAATTTGTTTTATGATTATTTTCTATATCCAATTAGTTGGTCGACATATCGGTCTACACCCGATGGACCCTATATATCTTATACGCAGAGTGGTACGTCAGGGCAGTCAGTCAGTTTGTCAGTTTGTGCTGATGTTTGTCACTACAAAAAATATTTGTCCGTGATCTAACTTTTATTATACCGATCGACTTAGAATCACTTTCTGAATCGATTTAGTGATGTCCGTCCGTCTGTCTATTTGTCTGTCTCTCTATGTGTTTACGTAAAACTTTTAATCAAAATACAGGTCGCAATTTGTAGTCATATTCACCATACAAAGCTGCTTGCCAATTTTCACTTAATCTATCAAAAAAAAAAATTTATTGCATTTTTTTTTTCTAAAATTTGGTTTGTATGCAAAAAATAAGTAGTTTGTACAGGTTATAAACTACAGAATGGAAAACAAAATTTAATCATACAATAGAAATAACTGTAATTTGTTTGAATAATTGTTGAAAAGGCTGAATCAAATATGTCTTCGACCAACAACTAAATTTTCATTTTAATTAACTGCACTAAAAAATATTTGATTAAATTACAAACAGTTAACGTGCAGTGTTAGTGTATATATCGCACCTGTACCTCTAAAGTGAGTCAACTCAAAATTTTTCAATTTTCACTTTTTGCAAGAAAACGATACACAGTGGTCATATCTATCCACATCGATTTTTCTTGTCTTTCGCAAAAAAAAAAAAAATACAGTTATAACCATCTTTGTGTTATAAGAGTAGCTTCTTTAGAATCCACTAAAAAGACATATTTTGAGTTCCACCCAAAAGAATTGTTATTTTTGATAATCACTGAACAAAAACAACTACAATTCTTTACAATAAAACAACTGTTTTTAAATTTTATAGTAAATATTTAAAAAAAAACCGTTTTTTGCCTCTACTGAAAATTTGTAAATTTTGAGTTGACTCACTTTAGAGGTACAGGTGCGATATAGTGGCATTTAACTTTGATGAAAACAGCTGCATGACCAATACAAAGTTTTTCAAAGGCAAACTTCGCAAACACAAACACGGTTGCTGGTTTAATTTTTTTAACCAAGGAGCTGCAACAATTCACAAAATTTTAAAATCTTTTGGAAAGAATTTTGTCGTTTAATGTGTACTTTTCAAAAATTCTGACAAAAAGTTTGTAAAAGTTTTACTGTTTCTAATGCCTCGTAGTTATGGAAGAAACTTTTCATTTAAAACTTAAAAATATATATTTTTAATTTTGGTGATTCTTCTTGTACTTTTTTTTTTATACAAAAATACATTGTTGGATTATTTTAGTTTTACTCTTTAGACATTTTTTGCTTTTGTTGTGATGATAATATTATTCGGCTTAAGGTCGAAAAAGATTAATAATAACAAAAAATGATCTTATTTTTGATTTTTATTATTATCCAACATTTTTATTAACATACGTAGTCGTCGCACAGAGGGTTGAAATGTACCAAAAGTGAGTATTAATTCAAAAGCTGAAGTTTATGTTGCACAAACATGTTTAGTATTGGGTGAAAGTAAATAAACTTCTACACCACTAATTGCTAAAATTACAGCTTTGAGTAACTTACTTTATTGGCAGTGAGCGGTCAAAGTTAACCCTCCGACGCGCGGTAAGGTCCGTGTGGACTTTCTACATTTTAAGGCAACTGCCATTTTAAAAGTACTGGTAGGATTGACCTTAAATTTCTTAACTTCTATTATTGGAGTGTTAAGAATACTTTAGTACCTATTCCGATTGATTTGTAGTTTTAAAAGTATTTTTTTTTTATTTAGAAGACTTTTAGTACGCCGTTAAGCGGTAAGGTCCCCGTGGACTTTGTATGAAATTCATACATAAAGTTGAAAGTTGTACTAAAATTTGAATTTCAAATATTTGAAATTTATATAAAAAAAAAAACAAAGCAGGCGCTAAAATAAATTTGGTTTTTTTTTTCATTTAACTACAAATATTTTCAAATATTTGAAATATACATATGAAAAAATAAAAAGAGTAGGCTATGAAACAAATCTGATTTTTACAATTTAGTATAGAATAAATCAGTTTCGTCGTGATTTTCCCTACGCATGGACGTGTTTTACAAACAAAATAAAAAATGAGTTGGGAGCGCGTAAAAAATACTCTAAATCGTCGATCAGCATTCCAAAATCTAAGTGTAAGTGATCAAGAAAATGCTAATAACAATTTAGCAATCTTCCTTGAACTTGAAGAAGGGGAAGAGCCATTTTATGATGAAAATTCTGATGAGGAGTATGTGCCAGATGAAGCATCTGATGCTGAGTTCGACATCGATATTGAAGAAGCTGAAGAATATTGTTCAGATGACGACGATAATGGCGATTATCAGCAATATGCCTTAACAAGTGACGAAGGTATACACTTTATTTCAAAAAGTGGCGATAAGTGGCATATGAACCCCCCGGAAATCGGCCGTATTAGACAACATAATGTTGTTAATTTTACGCAACGTCGTCCGGGTCCATCACCAGCATTCACTATGCAACCTCTTTCGATATTTACCAAAATAATTAGCGAGGAGATTTCTTATCTTATAATTCGAGAAACCAATAGGAAAGGAAATGAAAATGCTGCAGCATGGAATCAAAAAAACCCAAATGCAACACAAAAAAGATGGGAATTACTAACCCAAAAGGAGTTACACGCTTATATTGGGATCTTGTTTTATGCAGGATGCTATCGTTCGAATTCTGAGCCAACAAAAGAGTTGTGGAATGATGAACATTTGCCTTTATATAAAGCAGCAATGTCATACAACAGGTTCAAAAATATAAATGAGACCATTAGATTTGACAATAGCAATTCTCGGGAAGAAAGGCTTCAGAAAAGTAAGTCGGCTGCTATAGATGATGTGTGGACGATGGTCATGGCCAACTTAGAAACTTCGTACACTCCGCATGAAAATATGACTGTTGACGAACAACTATTTCCCTATCGTGGACGAACCCGATTTACTCAATATATACCATCTAAACCTGCAAAATATGGTATTAAGGTGTGGTGGCTGTGTGATGCAAAAACATATTTCCCTCTAAAAGGAGTAATCTATACAGGCAAGCTTCCAGATGAAGAAAGACAAATCAATCAAGGAGAACGCGTTGTGCAAAATTTAGTTACGAAATTTGAACGAAGCGGTAGAACAATTTGTGCAGATAATTTTTTCACTTCGTTGAATTTGGCAAGGAACCTCACGACAAAAGGATTAGGATATGTTGGCACAGTCCGCAGCAATAAAACATTTGTACCCAACGAATTTAAAAAACACAAGTCCCGTGAAATATATTCAACGTTGTTTGGATATAACCAGAGAAATGTTTCATTGTGTTCTTATGTTCCTAAAAAAAATAAGGCGGTCTTGTTGTTATCTACTGTACACTACACGAGCACAGTGGATGTAAATAATACGAAAAAAAAGCCAGAAACTATTTTAAGTTACAACTCAAATAAATGTGGAGTTGATACAATGGATCAAATGTTGGGAACATATACATGCAAGCGTGCTACTAAACGGTGGCCATTAGCAATGTTCTACAACATTTTGGACATAGCTGCACTGGCATCGTTTATTATTTATGACAAACTAAATAACTCCAAGAAATCTGACAAACGCCGTTCTTTTCTGAAGCAACTATGTAAGGAGTTAGTTATGGGTAACATTAAAGAACGAGCAAAGAATCCGAGAGTAACTCGTTTTCCAAATATACGTTCAGCTATGGAATCACTGGGCATTAAGGTACGTTAATTGAAAAAATTTCAATAATATATTTAGTAATTTGTTGTAATATTTCTATAACATTTCAGGTAACATCAAGAAGTAGTAGTGCAACACCAGCAATGGCACCCCGTGTAAATCGTTTCACTTGCAGAATATGTCGAACGGAGCACAATAAGCAACGTAAAACCCCATTTGTATGCGTATGTTGCCAACATCCTGTGTGTACTGAGCATTCTACAATATTAAAAAAATGTCAGGATTGCGATAATAATATCTAGTATTAGTCACTAATATTTATTTTTCATAAGACTTGCTTGAATTCGGTTTGTTTATATATGCAGTTTGCATTTTAGAAGTTCGAATTTTTTCCTTATATTTTTATAAAAATCATATTTTAACTAGATATAGTACATTGTAATCAAAATTAATAAAAAATATAATAATTAAAACTAAATTCAATGCATTTTCATACAAGGTCCGTAGGGACCTTACCGCTCAACGACCGACTAAAAAGTTACCGCTCGTCGGAGGGTTAAACAATTTTTGCAAATTTTGCGTGACGTGGCTAAAGTAGAAAATTGAGATATTTCGATTACTTATAATTTTTATTCGGTCTTCTTAAAGTAAAAATATTACGATGGAACCATCAACTTCAGGTATTTGGGTATATAATTAAATGTATTTTTTTTTAGATAAATGTTTTGCAAAAATTTTTAATGTTTTTTTTTTTAAAGTGCTCCATAAATGTTGTATTTTCGATATATACATTGAGTTTTAACAAGTTTCTGGGCGAGATCAAGCAAATTTTATTAAATGCTCTTATAATATGAGATATCAGCTTATATATAAAATAAAATCTTGCAGACTTACTGCGTTTTTATTTTTTACTAATTTAAGTTATTGTGAAAGAACTCCAGTTGCTAAAAAACATATGCTGAAAAAAACCCCTTACCCTCTTTTGTATTTATTTTCAGTATTAAAGATATTGTTGTAAATGAGTTTGGTTTCTATTAGAGATGGGTGCGTGAAAATAAATCACAAACTAATGTTAGTGATGATTGATGACAAAGTATATAATGCTATTACCGAAACAACCTTCACACAAAAATGTTACGTTTGTGGTGCTACGAGCAAAGATTTCAACTGTATTGATCAAATGATTACCAGAAGTGTAAACAACGATACGTATCAGTTCGGTTTATCTATTCTCCATAGCTGGATTAGGTATTTTGAGTGTCTTCTCCATGTGGCATAGAAAATACCACTTAAAAAGTGGCAAGCTAGATCAGATCATGAGAAACAAGTTGTTAAAGACACAAAAACGAGAATTCAAAAAGATTTCAGAGAAAGAACTGGATTGATCATTGACCAACCAAAACCAGGCTTTGGCAACACAAATGATGGCAATACCGCGAGAAGCTTTTTAAGAATGCAGAAGTTTCCTCAGAAGTAACAAAAGTTGATCTAGAGTTAATTAACAGAATGCACATAATACTTATTGTCGTGTGATGTGGCCACGAGGTAAATGGTGAAAAGTTTAGAGACTTTGCTCACAATACTGCCGGGCATTTTGTCAAAAAATATCCATGGTATAAAATGTCAACTACCCTTTATAAATTTTTTATTCATGGACCGGAAATAATATCCAATGCCCTCTTGCCGATTGGTGAGAAACAAAGATTTTAAAAACTATAGGGAATACTTTGCTCGTAAATGCAGACGGGAAAAAACTAATGAAGACATATTTAATAGATTTCTGCTTACTTCAGATCAATTCATTACCAGCATGAGTAAAACTAATAAAAAAAAAACATTCAAAATACAGTTGGCATTGGAATTATTAATTCTACCCGAAGAAGGCGACAATGATGATGTTGATGAAGAAGATGATGATGTTGTTGATGACAATGATGATGATGGTGATGATAATGATGGTGTTGACTTTTATCCCAATAATACCTAAAATAGGTTCAAATCCATATATGTGTGCATATTATTTTTCTCATATTTTTTAAATAAAAAATTACGCTTTTTTCATAAATGCAGTTTAAAGTAAGTGTAGTGTAATTATTTAAAATATTAAGTCCTTGCTTTTGCAGCTGGCGACCAATTTTCAAGTGATGACGCCTTGTCGTACGCATGTGGATAATACACTTACTGGTCAACAGATCAGCGGAAAATACCATAATAAAACATATATAAGTATTCATTGCTCGAAAAACTCTCGCCTAAGAACACCAGATAATATATGCCATTCGCTGAAGAATATTGAATCTAATCCAAACTTTTTTGCTTAAGTTACTGTTCAATCCCCACGGAACAATAAGATAGTGGCAACTAAACAGATCTCCATAACTCAGAGTACAATAATTGGATGAATGTTTAAAAAACTTGTAGATATTACTACACAGTATTTTAAACTGCATCAATCCATCTCTATTTTTTATGCATAGTCTTCACATCAATTGTTTTCATATGTATGCCTTTAATGTTTTTTAAAAATTTGAAACGACCACTATGCCTTACCGAGAGAAACGTATGCGTGACTAGTTTTCTTGATGCCACTAGCAAATTATGCTGCCCAGATAGCTAGACTCAGTAAGATCTTATATATCCTGGAGAAGGACGAAAAAACAATATGTAAATACACTTGAAGTGTGTGCAGATAAAACAACTTATGTCGACAAATGTAGTTTTCTTTGAAAAATAAAACTACCAGTGCAATCACCCATACAGACATAAGTTGTTGTTGCTTGAAAAATTGATATTTTTCGTCAACAGAAAGTTAACGGGACTTAGGGTGAGAATATAACAACGTATCAAGAATAGTAGTGACAACAAATAACAGAAATAAACACAAAAGTTTTTATAAGTGGTTATAAACTGAAAAATAATCCAAAATTAGTTTTATTTTTTTTTTTCATTAATAACAACGTATATCGCTATGTGTCGTTTTCTGAGAAAATAATTTGTCAGCGATCAAACGTAGGTTGACATACGTCGTTACTGCTGCAAATTAATTTAATAAACATTTAAGTTACGTCGTTATTTAAAGAAAAAAACTCAGAAATGGTCAATATGTAAAAAAATTAAACACATTTAAAGAGCGTTAAAAATTATTATATTTGGCATCGTTAACTCAAAACTGACAAAAATGGACATACGCGGTTATTCCAGAAAACTACAGATACAACGTTTCTATTAACCACAATTGTTTTCCATTAATATTCTCATATGATTTCTGAATTTTGTTTTGTATGCCAATTAATTAGTATGACATCAAGCAAAAATCTTCCGCGTAGTCCAAGCCATACCGGTTTTGCTTAATCGTAGTCCAACTTTGGTGTAGAAAACTAGTTTTTTTTTTTCTTTTTTTTTCAAAAATCTCTTAAACTGTTAGCGTTTGGTTACCAATTTTTCTTGACTTTTTTTTTATCATGTATATTAACCGAAATGAATTACTTTTAAGTTTCAAATCATACATGGAATGTTGTTTTTCAACAACTTCAATATGGTATGGTTGGTGTAGTTTTCTTCTCGGCATAGGAAAGTTGTATGAAAATACTACCTTGTATGCCAAGTGTAAAAAGAAAGCAAGAAACAATACAACAATAAGTATTTTGTAAATGGTAGGCTATTCAATTTTGATGCTGAAGTTGATGCCGGTCGTGATTTTGTTGATATTTAGCCTTTATTTGTCTCAAATGACAAAAGGCTTCGGAGCGCAACAGCTATGCAAATAGCAGGACGCAATCAAACCGCTAATGTGTTGAAACTAAGGCCAGTACTACTGATACTACTTCATCGCGCATGAATGGTATAAAGGATGCTTTCTTGGTATTTTTTTTTCAACCACATATTGAAAATATCATTTTGGAAAAAGTATGCATTTAGCGGGCTAACGAATGAAAATCATTAGGAATTCGATGCTTAATGCATACTTGGCTGTTTTGATATTGGCTGGCGTTCACAAGTAAGTAACGAGCTGTTCAATATCATTTTCGGTTCGCATATTCTCAGAAAAATTGTGTCGAAAAAACAGTTTGATTACTTGACCAAAATTATTCGCTCCGGTGATAAAAATAAGTCGTCGACAAAACAGATCTGTGGATAAATTTGCTCCAATTCGTCATCTGTGGGTTATGCGATCTGAAATGTTAGCAATGCTTTTCGCCCCTTACGGAGGTTGTTTATTTACATATTTATGCAAAGCAAACCAGAGGGATATAGTTTGAAATTTTGGGTACCCGCATGTGCAAAAACCTTATATGTCTGGAAAATACAACCATACCTTGGGAAAGCTTTTGAAGCTGCTCCAGAAAAAATCAATGCCAACGAGTTTTATCTCATCTGGTCGAGGGCCTAAAATGTCATAATGTTACAATGTAAAATTTCTTCACGTCCTATGAGTTGGGTCAAAAATTACTGCAAAACAAATTGACCATGGTTGGAACAATGCGAAAGAACAAGCGCTCGATTCCACCGATGCAAAAAGGATCCACTCTTTCAGTGTATGTTCCAATTTACTAGGTTGGAAAAATATGTAAATGCACAGTGTTGCGGAGTACTCTTCACAACATGCCAGAAGTCGGGGCTGTTGAAAAGAAGCTAGCAGATATGTTATCATATTTCAACCGAACTAACAGTTGACAAAATGATTTCTGGATATAGCTGTAAACGAAAAACCAACTGGGGGCCGGTCAATGGTTGTATCTAGTAACATGATTGATATATCAGCCTTGAATGCAACTATTTATTGAACTTAGTACAATACTTTCATATGCATTTGGAATGAACCTTAAAAACAAAAATAAGAAAAATCTGCAAAGCATCGTTCGCTTTTGCGTGATCTGGGACTTGCCCTTCCCCAACCGTAAATGGCGCAGAGAAAACGAGGTATATGTGCTACTTCTGTGTGTTAGAATATACCTGAACTAAAGTCTGCCTCGCGCGTTTCATTATTGAAAAAAAGAGGCAGATTCGTATGTTATGTGCAAGCAAAGAACGAGAAAGAAAATCATAACCATGAGCTAGCTTGCTGTCTTTGCAAAAAAACTATTTGCATGGCTCACCAAATTAATTGCGTTTCTTGTATAGAAAATATATGGAACTATACTTCATTCTTCACTTTATACATAAAGACATACGTAAAACCAAATTTTCTTTAAATAAATAAATTTTTGTTTACAAATTCAACCTATTTCAATAGAGAAATATAGAAGAAGTAGAAAACTACACAAAGGTAGGATTATGAAGTTTTTTTCAAGGTAGAAGTATGGTTAAAATCCAAGAAAAGAGAGTGACAAGCTCTTTTTTTTTTAGTAACAAACGATACTACAGAACTTCGAAACTTAATGGTCATTCACATTTAAATATTATTTTTAACATCGTTAAAAAAAAACTCCTGATTCTGGAGGAAGGCGCTTTCAACGGTAGATCTCAACCACCAATGTAAGTTTATTTTATTACTAATAATTAAATATTTACAGCAGAAACGTAGTTATTAATTGCTACATATTATTCTGTTAAATCTTACAAGATCGCAGTACTGTTAATAAAAAAAGGACTGCTAACCAGTTTAGATGTTAACGATAACATTAATACCACGTTTTTCCATGCATTCACAATTATTTTGAAAAAATTAGTAAAAATTCGTATCGAAAGCCGATACCAGATACAAGACAAATGGATCAAGCAACAAAAGTATAAGGCGAATGAAAAGCTACCGAAGAAGGAAAAGGTTCTTTAAAGGTTACTCTATCGTAGATAAAAACAAGTAAGAAAGTAAAGAAACTATACGATACGCTATACCATGGTTTACAGACCCCATCTCTTCCGTCCAACTAGTTTGATATAGAAAATAAGCGTAAGCCACTGTTACTAACTTTTTTGGCTACATTAATGAAAAAGTTCATATCGGGTGCTATATTTATATAGGGACTAGGTCGAAAAGTAACCGATCCTGGCGATATTTGGTAAAGTCACTTATGTTTTGAAAAATATACACAAGCCAAATTTGAGAAAAATCTGTTCAATATTTTTGTTTTTTGATAGATTTAAGTGAAGATCGGGAAGCAGTTCTATATGGGGACTACTAATTAGTGGATGTAATATACACATACAAACCCAATCTGATTGTGATCGATATGATAATTTGGATCTTATGGCAATTTATGTCGATTTCATAGGGGGCATTTTTATGGGCACTAGGTCTCAACATGGACCGGATTTCACTACTTTCACAGCGTTCATCCTATGGCCGATGAAAGCTTACATATCAAATTTCATCAAAATATATTCATATTTGCGACCTATAGTTTGATTATAACGTTTACATGGACACACAGACGGACAGATGGATGGACGGACGGACATCGCTAAATCGAATCAGAAAGTGATTCTGAGTCGATCGGTATAATGAAAGATGGGTCTAGGTCAAATATTTTTGGTAGTTACAAACAGCAGGGTATAAAAACATTTGTTAGTTAGAAGATCATGATGTAGATTTCTGCATTGTCGATAAAAAATGATTTTAGAATGCGATTTTGCAATGATATAGTTTGATAAATTCGATCATGAATTGTGCTAATCTGACCACCAGCTTCTTTACTTATGATTAAATGCTCAACAAATATATCTTTAAATTTATATTTTATTTAGAAGTCAAAATGGCATGGTGGGGATACGTATATATAGTGGTGTAGGGCCTATACCATTACACTGTGGAACAAATTCAGGTTAGCAAAAGTTAGGTCGATTCTGAGAGAGAGGGGTGAAAATAGAGGCTAAATTAGAAGACCCGCATCGTGGCGTTTGTTTATGTTAGTTCGAATTTTTTTTAATCGACCTTCGAACTTTGCAGTCAAATGCCGATTTTCAGCATATTGTTTATATGGTTTTTTGGCTATAACTCGTCGATTAATTGATATTTTTTCAATCTGTATAAGCCAAATTATTGCTAGAGACCTGTGCAACAATCAAAATTATTTTTTTTCATGCTTTTTGAAAATATTTTCCATAAAACTAAGTCTTTTTCGCTTTCTGTTTGATCTATAATATGCTTCTCAGTTTCTTCAATAAATTTCATTTGAAAAGAAAATAATCATAATACGAAACTTGCGTTTTCCAACTTAATATTAATTTACTTTTCATTTTTTTGTACCAATTTTGTTCAGTTTGGTTTTGAAGAAACATTGAAAAAGAAATTATAAAAATATGGAAAATATGTCAGAACTTTGTCAAAATCTTGACGACTCATTAGTTTCCGTATGTCGGGACCATTAACAACCCCTTCCTGAATTTTGGCGTTACTTAGTCTTGGGAAAATGTCTTTTAAGCGATTAAATACTGCTGGTCTTTTTGCGATACAATTCAAAAAATTTTTAGCAATGCCAATTTTAATGTGGAGCAACGGCAACAAAATTTTCATTTCAGGAACAAGACTTCGGTGTAGCCTATTGTCTTTAGGCCATTGCCGTCCAATTCGACTATTCCAGTTATGCTGTTTGTACTGGTTCCTTCCTTTAATACCTTCTCCGTATCGTGAATCACAATCGCACAAAAAACCCGCATATTTTGCACGGCCAGATGCTGTTAAGCCTGTAATCAATGAAACTATTTTGAGGTCGCAGCAAATGCGCCACTGGTGTTCGTTATATTTGACTACTTCCAGAATGTGTTTCAAATTATCGAAATTTTCACTAGTGTCAGTGCTATACGCAATCGGAACAGAAGGCATTCTAGTTGTCTTGTGCAAAAGCACAACTTTTAAGCTGATTAGTGAACTATCGATGAATAAAAGCCAATCATCTTTTTTATAGGTTAACTCTATCGTCTCCATTAACTTTTCAATATAGTTGCAATAAGCAAAATTTTTTGCATCATTCGTATTGAAGAACTTTTCTAACACTTTTTGCGTTTTCGATATGCTGTTACTTTGGTACCTTTCGCAAGTTTTGTATTATGATTGTTTTCTTTTTAAACGAAATTTATTGAAGAAACTGAGAAGCATATTAAAGATCAAACAGAAAGCAAAAAAGACTTAGTTTTGTTGAAAATATTTTCAAAAAGCATGAAAAAAAAATAATTTTTCCAACATTTTGCTTCATAAGCACCACAAGAATTTTCTAAATCAATTTTTTGATAGTTGCGCAGGTCTCTGGAAATAATTTGGCTTTTACAGATTGAAAAAATATGAATATCGAGTTATAGCCAAAAAAAAAAGCATATAAACAATGTGCTGAAAATCATCATCTGACTGCAAAATTCGAAGGTCGAATAAAAAAAATTCGAACTAACATAAACAAACGCCGCGATACTGGTTTTCTAATTTAGCCCCTATATTCACCCCTCACTCTCAGAATCGACCTAACTTTTGCTAATCTGAATTTGTTCTACAGTGTTATAGGCCTATTTACATGATACCAATTAGTCGTACGTTTTTTTGACAAAAAATTTGATGCAATTCATCGGACTGTCATAAGGTCGTACCGACATTATTTCTGAATACTTAAGCAATTTAAACCATCACACTCAAGTCTTACAGATGTTTAGAATAACAAACAATTTTTTTTTTTAAATTTATATTTTATTTCCACTTTCTTTATTTTACCTTATACCACTATGTGGTCAAGGTATAATGACTTTGTGCTGATGTTTCTAACTACCAAAAATCTTTCACCTTGTATTATACCGATCGACTCAGAATCACTTACTGAGTCGATTTACCGATGTCATTCCGTTGTCTCTCCGTCTATGTGCACAGGTCGCAAATTTGAACATATTTTGATTAAGTACGATATATAAGCTTCGATCAGCCATAACATTAGGTTAGGTTAGGGTAAGGTTGATAAGAGGAGCTATTTATACACATAGCTCATATCCGTTATGTCTGGATAAACACCTAAGCCAGTAGGTCGGCTTGTTGTGCGCTCTACATCTCTACTTTCCGGTTATCTACCCCTCTTACTAACTTAGAAATTCGGTTTCATCAGCAAATTTCTTGAGTATTTTCCAGCTTATCCCCCTTAGACCCGTCAGGCCTGGTAAGATGTCGTTGGATAGATATCTGACCCTTGTTCTCGCAAATGCAGGACAGTAACAGAGGTAGTGTTCTAGGGTTTCGTCATCCTCTCCGCAAGCTCTACAAACGGCTGATTCCGCCCGTCCTATACGGTATAGGTGAGCCCTCAGCTCAGAGTGTCCAGTGAGGATGCCAATTACCCTACTAAGTTCTACCCACACAACTTGGTTTATGTTTATTTTCTATATATAAATAGTTAGACTAAATGCATGGTATAGGGTATCGTATAGTCGGTCGAAACCGACTATAATTTTCTTACTTGTTTTTGTTTTTCCTATACCAATATGTGGTTAGGGTTTACTGACTTTGTACTGATGTTTGTAACTACCAAAAATATTTGATCTAGACCCATCTTTTATTATACCGTTAGACTAGGAATCACTTTATGAGCCGATTTAACGATGTCCGTCCGTCTGTGTGTCCGTGTAAACTTTATAATCAAACTTCAGGTCGCAAATATGAATATATTTCGATTAAATTTAGTATATAAGCTTCTACTGGCCATGGGATGAACACTGTTGAAATTGGTGAAAATCTGTTCATGTTCAGACCTAGTCCCCACACAAATGACCCCTAGAGATCGACTTAAATTGCGATGATATCCAAATTGTCATATAGAGCTCGGTAAAATTGGGTTTGTATATGTTCATAACATCCATTTATCAGTAGTCCAAAAATAAACGTTATAGGAAAATTCTTAGTCATAGACCCCGTATGAAACTAATTCTAGATATTCACTTAAATCTATCAAAAAACTTTGGTTTGTATATGTTTTTCCAAAAAAATAAGTGAGCTTACCAAATATGGTCAGGATCGGGTCATTTTTCAACCTAGTCCCCATATAGATATATCATCCGATATAAACTTTTTCATATCCGAACCCAAAAAAAAATATAATATCAATGCCACTCAAATTTCGCTGATGTTCATTTTCTATATCTAACTAGTTGGACATAAGAAATAGGGTTTCCAAGCGCATGGTATCGCATAGTCGGTCTGGACCGACTATAATTTGCTTACTTGTTTAAATTTGCAAATTTTTTATTATACCCTATACCACTATGTGGTTTGGGTATAATGACTTTGTGCTGCTGTTTGTAACAACCAAAAATATTTGACCTAGATCTTTAATTATACCGATCGAATCAGAATCACTTTTTGAGTTGATTTAACAATGCCCGTCCGTCCGTCCTTCCGTCCGTCTGTGTGTCCATGTAAACCTTGTAATCAAACTGCAGGTCGCAAATATGAATATATTTTGATGAAATTTGGTATATAAGCCTTTATCGGCCATGGGATGAAGGCTGTTGAAATTGGTGAGAATCGGTCCATGTTCAGACCTAGCCCCCATACAAATTACCCATATGAAATCGACATAAATTGCCATAAGATCCAAATTGTCATATAGATCTTACTCAAATTGGGTTTGTATGCGTTCATTACATCCATTAATGAGTAGTTCAAAAATGATCCCTTTGACCCCATATAGAGCTGTTTCCCGATCTTCACTTAAATCTATTAAAAAACAGAAATATTGCACTGATTCTTCTCAAATTTTGTTTGTATATATTTTTGCAAAATACAAGAGACTTTACCAAACTTGATCAGGATCGGTCCATTTTTGGACCAAGTCCCAATGTAGATATAGTATCCGATATGAACTTTTTCATATCTGCAGCCAAAAAAATTAATAAAAATCCCAATCAAATTTGGTTTTTGCTTATTTTCTATGTCCAGTTAGTTGGACCTAAGTGATAGGGTCTCTAAGCGCATGGTATAGGGTATCGTATAGTCAGTCTAGACCGACTATAATTTTCTTACTTGTTTTTATATATTATATTACTGTCCAAAATAAGTATATGTCCTACCATTCCAACCATGGGTGGCTTATAAATTGATATTACTGAATTTGAAGTATTCCTTTTAGTTCCAATTTAGGAATAATCATATCAAATTTTTCAAACTAAAGCAACGCTGCAGCCCATTTAGAAAATTTAAAACTAATATGGCAAATTTCCAACTATTATTTTCAAGTGAAAAGTTTCTATTCATTTCCTATAAAAAGCTGTAATTCAACAACACGAGGGTCGAATCGTAACATACGTTATCGAAATTTTTTGATCGAAAATATTTTTTTTTTTTTTCAAAATAAAATACTAAGAGCAATTCTACGCTGTCACAGCTAACGAGTTATGGTCCATAGTTAATAGTAAAAGTGAAACTAGGTGTGACGATTGTCCGTCATCTTTAAATAATAAACCAAAATATGGAATTTATATTGATATTGCTCGAGATCGAATGCGACGATTTGCCCCCAGTATAACTGGTTTTTAACTCTTTAATTATGCTGCAATATAATAAAATAAAATCCTAAGATTCGGCAACACAGTAACGCTAGAAAATGTGCAAATATGTAAGCTTACAATGTAATTAAATTAATTGAAAGTCTCTTTTTTATGAACACTTTTCCATGAATATTTAACCCTTGGTTTTTTAAATCGAAAAAAAAAAAATAACTTAAACTTATCACTGCATAGCAACTGCGTTAGTCAAAAACTTTTGCTGCTAACAACATTGTATAGAATTGTTATGATTATATTTTAATTCATGCAAATAGAAGGGGCCATTTTCACCAAAACAATGTCAATTACTTACATAGAAGACCATTATAACTCACCTTAAGTATAATTCGACAAAACTTTTTTGTTAGGAATAACACATAACTAGTTAAAACTTGTATTAACCTAAATCAAAAAAGTTTTAACAAGTTGAGTGAATAATGGCGTAAATAATTTAATAGTAATTCAGAAAGTTTTCTCGTTAAACTATTTCGCCGAAAATTTATTTTAAAAAAAATTCAACCCAACATCTCATTGCACTTCAAACAAAAAATTCCTTCTAAAATTATGATGAATTCTTGAGCATAAGAGAAAAAAAACACTTGATGCTCGTGGATGGGGATAAATTATATAAAGACATCTTGTATCTTTTACTTTTCTTATTTTATATAAGATTTAAAAATAAATAAACACATAATTGAAGTTTTTGTTTTAATACTAAATTTAATAAAATATTTTGTAGCTTTTCGTCATCCTTATGAAGAGTATCCGAAGAGAATATAATTATGTCATGTTCAATGTTGGAAAATTTCCATAATAAACTGAAAAAATATGGAAAGTTAAATTTTATTTACTAAACGAAGATATTTTTTTTTTTTTTATTAAATCTCTAGGGACTTTTTTGTAACTGATTTAATTATGACGTGTTCGTTACACATACATAGAAGAGGGTACATGAATAGCGAACAAACAATTTTAAAAAGTTAAAAATTTTCAGCAAGTCACTGAGTTTGTGTTTTTTGGACAAAAAAAAAAATAAATAAATTTCTTGACTTTATCTATACCTTTCTTTTATGCAGCATAGGGATTAAAGTTGAAAAATAATGTATTTCGGGGTATTTATTTAAAAGTTGTGCGTAGATTTTGTCTCACATAGAAAAATATATGTTTTTAGGCGAGTGTTTCTAGTAAATAAAAAAGTGAGCAAGATGTTGATTATGTTATCATAATATTTCTACCTCAAAGAATAACATGCATGAAATCATTTGCTGTTTTTGTACAAAAGCTATCCAAAAAAAAAAAAAAAAAAAAAAATAGCGTAATCGAAATATTTGTGTTAAATGAATTGAAGAAAAGCTTATATGAATTAAATTCACATGCGTCAGTTTCTTTTTTTTAATCTTTAAAATATACAGAACTCTTGTATGCTAAGATAACGTTTGAGTGAAACAATGTGCGTTTTTTTGCAGAGCAGATGATTATATCTGATTTTCACACTGTATTGGGACTAGATAACTCAATGGAAACATCACGAACTTTTAGGTAATAGATTATACCTTGACACCCTTTTTAGACAATATCATACAAGACTCGAAATCATTGATCATACCCTTCCTTAGAAATGCACTTGTCAAAGGGCAGGTAGCATCTAACGTCTGCTATAACTTAATTTGTGAATAAGGGAACACCCCTTATGAACTATTCTCTGACCACTAATTTAGAATCTCAATGCTACCTGCCTTAGAATAAACCTACTTAAAATATTTATATCCAAGAACTATCAAAGGGGACTTTAATAATCATCAACTGGTAGAACAAATGCAGCCAATAGTTAACCTGCAATAATTCATTTAACCCTCATAAGCCATTCAGATTTTGTAATTATTTGGACACATAGGGTCATTTTTGATACTATTGACTTTGGAGCTGAAAAATAAAGTGTTCAAAAAAGAAATTACGGAAACAAATGATAACAATAATAATTGATTTTTCATAAAAAAATATAGAAAATAAAAAAATTTTCAAACGTTAAAAAAATATCTTATGGCTCGCACGGTTTACATATAATATTTTTGGTATGGTGCGATTGACACACAAACTTTTTACATAAATTACATTTTGAAGCATTTTTATTGGGTTTAATGTCATAAATACAAATGTGACAATGATCTCTTTTGCGTCCGAATACCGGTGACAAAGGATTTTCGTGGGTTTTTGTCGTAAAGGGCTCTGAATTACTTTTTATTTGCTTTACTAGTTGGGCAGCATTATTGATGTGTAAACATCTATGCGATCAGGGGGGTAAAAATCACAAACTTCCCTTACGGAAGCGGAACTATTTACGGAAATGGAAGCTACAATTATTTAGCTGATTCATCAACCAACAGAAAGCGCCATGAATGTATAGTATACAAATGCAACCATCAAGTATGACAAACATAGCAGTTGCTTGCTATACACATGTAGATAGCGCTTACTGCTTGAATAGATGTTTTTATTCACAAACCACAATGCTTTCCAGAGTTGCACCAAAATATTTCGGTATTTTGTTTAGTTTAATTTTTTTTTTAATACAGACGATGGAAACATCAATTCTGTTTGTTTATTGAATATATTAGTACAAACTAAAGAACTATATGTGGAAGAAAATAAATTTTATATTCAGCTATAAAATTTGCAAAAATTTATAAAAATTTCTATATTTTTATATTAGTTTATAAAATACTTAAAATTTTCATTATCATTATTATTTATAAAATTTTTAAAATTGAATATATTAGTACATATTAAACAAATATATGCGGAAGAAAATAAATTTTATATTCAGCTATAAAATTTTCAAAAATTTATAAAAATTTATACATTTTTATATTAGTTTATAAAATTCTTAAAATTTTAATTATCAGTATATATTAAATGTTCTCCATTTTTGTCTTTTATTTTCTTTAGTCCGATATACAACAACATTACTAATAGAGCAAAAACAGTAAACATTGATACAGCCGTAGAACATTCAGGTTGAAAACATAAAATATCAAAATAATTTGATTTTTGATGAACCAAAATTGAAACATAAATTTGGACATGAAACATTACTACACACGATGGATCATTAAGGGAAACATGCCGGTCATTTCTATGGGGACCAGGTCTGAACATGGACCGATTCTCACCAATTTCAATAGCGTTCAGCACAACGTTAATAAAAAATGCTTTAATTTTTAGATGTTTACACATCTTCCTTGTGATCGGACTCACATGATTATTTTTTTGAGGCAGGCCTTTGCGATTTTGAATGTGTGGAATTACCAGCGCTATCGTCACTTCTTTCATAAAAAGGCGACGACGGATCAATGGTTGGCTTTCCTTATATTACGAAGGATTTATTTCCATATAAATAATATAGGCCTTCGTAGTCGAAACGTAGACCATATTGGAGAATATAGCCATTGGCCATCGATTTACCTTGAATTAAAATAGTTTAGTATTTACATATATTGTTTTTCATCAAATTATTGTTATAATTACCTTTCGCTTGCAAGTATATGCTCCGACCATTGTCTACAACTCCCTTTGTTTTGTTGTAGTCCAGAATTATTTCTGGTTTTTGGTGATCTTCTGAGCTGACATTTTTATCATTATGCATGGTGCTAAAGAGCAAGACTAAGCGGTTTTTTTTTTCGGAACATAAGAAACCATCGTCGCACCAAGAGAGTGGTCGAATACAAAGCGAGATGAGGTGACGGACTCCCGTTTCATGTCCATTATATACGGCGGAATAAATTTTTTGTTCTTGCGTACTGTTCCAAGTAAAGTCATATTTCCTTTTTTCAGTTCAACTCCTAATTGATATGTTGTAAAAAAATTATCCCATATTATATTTTGACCACTTAGACCTGTCGTTAAATCTAACACAACACGTTGTCCTTGATTCACTTCTGGTTTGCAGTTTCGATTCCGACCAGTATATGTTTGCATATTCCAAGCATAAAAAGACCCACTGTCACATGCAGCCCAAACTTTGATGCCATATTTCGCAGGCTTAGATGGGATGTACTGAGTAAAAGGGCATCTACCACGAAATGGAACAAGTTGTTCATCAACCGTGACATTCTCGCCGGGGCTTTTACATTACTTTCAAATTGTTTGACCATTTGTCGAAGACCATGCGAATAGGCGCAAGTTTGTCTCGTACACGGCGCTCAGCTCGACTGGTTTTATCGTCGAATCGAATCATTTGTGTAATTTTTTTGAATCGATTCATAGACATTGTAGATCGGAAAATGTTTCTACCTGTCACATCGTCCCACAATTCTCCGATAAACTCTCCATATCATCGACAAACTCCAGCAAATAAGAGCAATCCAATATAAGTACGTAACTTTTCATAGTCTAGCTTCACCCATTTCTCTTTATCTTGTCGAAGACCTTCCAAATTTGTCATTTCTAATAAAATCTTCTCAATCGGATGGAAAAATAAACCGAATGCGGATTCAACATCATTCGAACGAGCAATCGCATAAGCAGTAGGCCCTAATGTAAAAAAAAATCAGTTATGTTGGAATTTTTTTCTGATTTAGCAAAATGATCACACAACAGAACTTTTTGAAACTGTGATTAAGCCTATAAGTTATATTACTTACCTGGTCTTATATGAATAACATTTCTGGATGACAATCGACCAACAAGAGCTCGTGGTTTATCTGAGAAGGAAATAGATTTATCTTTTGATAAATATATTACTTTATTTGATGCGGCCTCAATTTCTTGTTCAATTATTTCGATTATGGATTCACCATCTGAATCAATTTCATCAGAACTATTTTTTTTTCTGGCTCATAGTTCTGATCTTTATCAGAAACAGAGGCTTTCTCGTCATCAGACCATTCATCGTTCACAAGAAATTCTATTTCGCTTTTTGATAGGTTAGCACTGCACGACATTTTTGCCACCAAACGGTTGAATAGCACTTGCACAAATGACAAATTGCTTTACAAAAAAAAAAATCATGTGAGCCCGATCACAGGGAAGATGTGTAAACATCTAGTAATTAAAAATTTTTTATGTCATTTTTTAAAATCAAACAGAAAGCGTCATCTATTTATCACTTATAGCAAAAACTGTTTCAGCTAATTCAACAACCCTTTGCTGTAGAAAGGGTATATAAGTGATACATAGATGATGCTTTTAAAAAAGTGGCATAAAAAAACAATGATATATCATAATTTTTTCACCAATGCAATCATAAGTCACACAGCGTTATCTGCTTCAGCTCACACCGATATGAGTTACGCTGTTTTTGTGATTGTATTGTGAAATAGAAATTTACCCCCCTGCGCGTATAGATGTTTACACATAAAAAAAAATTCGATTGAAATGAATCAAAATAACAGCCTACTATGTGATTCCTTTTACTTTTTTTTTTTTGAAATATTTGAAAACTACAGCCTTTTATTGAATTTTTTTTATATTTTGTTGCTTCGAAAAAATTTAAAACCACAGCCTACTATATGAATTTTTTGAATTATAGCTGAACGGTGATCTTTTCATATATTTACAGTATAGTATCAAAAATGACCCTGTGTGTCCAATTAATTATCATATTGACTACACTAAAACTATAATGAAGGAATAAAAGTCAAGAAATTTCACACATATGCGCATGCAAATAGCTGAGATATTAGCATAACAATTTCAAAATAGTATCAAATTTGATACTGTGGCTTATGAGGGTTAAGATACCATAACTTTATTTATTTTTAATTTAAACTTCAAAATATAAAAATTACAATTATTTCAGTTATGCATTGGGCTACTCCAGCCATAAATAGCATCTAAATTCCATTGTATGAACTAAATTCAACCATATATACAATCGCATTTTTTTAAAACATAAGTTGCCTTAAGCTTCGAATATATTATTTAGTAATCACAACCGAATAACGTACATCGGACTATCAGAATTCGGTTGGCAATAAATTCGGTTGCAACAACGAATCCGTTTTCTGTGTGCATATATGTACTATCATATATTCTTGAATGACTTAAATAGGAATAATTAGTTCTTTATTGTTCGTTTTGAGATCATGTATATATTTCCTAATAATGGAAAAGATAATAATTTTCTAATGTAAGATAAAAACGGAAAATATTGAAGACAGCGCTAGATAGAGTAGCCACTTTCAAACAACACGACTTGTTCATCGGCAGCATCCTTTTGTCAATTACTTTAACTCATACTTAACTACTAGTTAACTCAAACATTTGAATGAAAATAACACGAGAATTGGTTTTTTACATACGAGAGTTAGTATGAACAAGTGCATTTTTTCCCATTTTTTGTCTTTTAGTCTTTTCACTTCATCACTGTTATCTGATAATGTTATTGCTTGATCACTTAGTCCATTCAGGTAATTTGTGTCATTATACCCTCCACTCCAGTGTGCAGAGGGTATATATAATTTTGTCATTCCATTTATAATAATTAGGAAAAAAATTTTGGACCCCATAAAATATATATATTTGTGATCCTTATAACAACCGGAGTTGATATAGCGATGTCCGTCTGTCCGCCTGTCCGTTTGTGGAAATCACGATGACGGCATCAGTCGGGCAGCTAGGGTGCTCGTTGGTATAAAAAATGATTCACTAACATCCTGAAAAGTTTGCTGTTTAAAATAGTCCAAATCGATCGATTAGGGCCCGAGATTTAAATGACGAACTTAAAAAAGTCTTGAAAAAATATTATTTGCTATGTTGTTCTTGTCACGATCACGCCCTCAATAGGATAGCTAGGGTGATGATTTTAAGTGGGAATGATTCATCAAATTCATGGGAAGATTTCTGTTTCAAAAATCATTATAATCGGTGGAACAGGTCCAGGGAAATCTCTGAAAAAATAAAAAAAAAAAAAATTAAAAACATGATGTTTGTATATTGTTCTTGTTGTTATTCTAACTGTTGCATTGTTGTCATAGCTGGACTTTTTGTTTTTTCGGTCGTTGTGGTAATAATATAATAAGAAATAACCCTTTGTCCATGTTTTTAACAACTCTGCTAGAAAAATTTAAAAGTTTCCATTGTTTTGGCATCACTAAAAAATTTACTAGATCATTTCTGTCATTGCCACGAGCCCGCCTGCAAAATTTCAGATCGATTGGGTCTCGGGAAAGGGGCTAAAATCGATTCAAAATTTTTTCGACAAGCAGACAATACCAGTTCATATAAAGGGAGTAAAAACTCACCAGCATCTAAAGCAAATAATGCTAAAATACGTAGTTGTTATTAAAAAAACAACGTAAACTTAGCAAAAAAAAATTTATGCATTAATTTATTTAAAGAGAAAAACACAAAAATAACGTTTGATGTTGTATTTTTTGTGTGTAATATTTACATATACATACATACACATATTAACTATTACAAATAATATACATAAATACTATATATAAATATCCATAATAACTGCATGTTAGAAATATATCGGTATGTTATTTTATTTACATAAAATTCTGCAATATTTTTTTGTGGGGAAAATACATTTATTTTGCATTAACAGAGTGTCACTTCATTTTGACTATGCTACAGCGTGACTATGCTACAGTAGATGGCGCCATAATTTTTGTTCAATTAGCTTTGCAATAGTTATTTCTATTTTAACATGAATGTCAATATTTTCGACTAGATATCATACAGAACAATCGTAAGAGTATACACGGGCTGGTCTTTTATTTCATAAGTTTTTTCATTATTCTTTTACAAATATGAACATAAGTTTGGCATATTAACTTTTTGTTGTCTTTACAAAATAGAGTTACCTAGTTCGTCAATGAGTTTTTTGTTTTCAAAACAGTTCCACATAGTTATGTAGAATTACTATTCTGCTTTACCTACAAAATATCTGATTGCGATTACATCTAATTTTTAAAAAATGTTTATAATTACTAAAGCAATATTATTTACATAAATACAAAATTGCACTTTTTAAATTTCCCATTAAAATTTTAGAAAATATCAATTCTAAAAACTGGAATTAAAATTTCAAATTATAAATTAGGAAATATTAATTGAATTTCAGAAAATCATATCAAAACGTCAGAAATAATAATTTTAAATTTAGAAGACGTCAATTGCATCTTTAATATATAAATTTTATTCGTTATGCACAAATTGAAATTCCAAAAAAAAACACCAAATATGTTTACATATAAAAAATGTTTACATTAAAAAAAATATTGGCATTCAGGAGAAATTAATAGCTTTTCAGTAACTTCTTTTAACGATAATCGAATCCTTAAAAAAGGCAATAGCAATATTATCAGTAAAATTTTTAAACGATATTCGCTATTGTTGTTGTTATATATCAGCTGTTTTTGTTATATAAACGCCAACCATTTTTGTGTTGTTTATTCAATCGATAAAAACTTAAATTTTTAGGTTGAAATGTCGTCATACATAAATAAAAATCATAAAATAGTGATAATATATTGCTTCTATTGAAAAAGTTTTTTATATAAATAAAAAAATTAAATAGCATATTCAATTCATTATTTAATTTTCAAAATAAATAAACAGAAATATTAGTAAAAAAAAGTAAAGATATTAAACATAAACATAAAATCATCCTGTCAAACATGAAGTAATTTGTTTTTTTCTTTTCTTCTTTGGGTTTTTCGCTTATTTTGACAGAGGTGCCACTAGTTTACAATTTAAATAAATAGAAAACAAGTAAGAAAATTATAGTCGGTCTAGACCGACTATACGATACCCTATACCATGTGTTTAGAGACCCTATCTCTCAGGCCCAACTAACTGGATATAGAAAATAAGCATAAAAGAAAGTTGAGTGGCATTTTTATTAAATTTTTTGGCTGCAGATATGAAAAAGTTCATATCGGATGCTATATCTATAAAGGGGCTAGGTCCAAAAATGGACCGATCCTGACCATGTTTGGTAAAGTCTCTTGTATTTTGCAAAAATATGTACAAACAAAATTTGAGAAGAATCAGTGCAATATTTTTGTTTTTTGATAGATTTAAGTGAAGATCGGGAAGGGGCTCTATATGGGGCCTATAACTAAGAGTTATCCCATAGGGATCATTTTTGGACTACTGATTAATGGATGTAATATACACATACAAACCCAATTTGACTAAGATTTATATGATAATTTGGATCTTATGGCAATTTATGTTGATTTCTAAGGGGTCATTTGTATGGGGGCTAGGTCTGAACATGAACCGATTTTCACCAATTTTAACAGCTTTTATTCTACGGCCCACAAAAGCTTATATACCAAATTTTATCAAAAGATATTCATATATGCGACCTGCAGTTTGATTACAAACTTTACATGGACACACAGACGGACGGACGGACGGACGGACGGACATCGTTAAATCGAATCAGGTAGTGATTCTGATTCGATCGGTATAATAAAAGATGGGTCTAGGTCAAATATTTTTGGTAGTTACAAACAGCTGCACAAAGTCATTATACCCAAACCACATAGTGTTATAGGGTATAAATAGATTTGTCGACTGTCGTAAAGATGTATGTACTTAGTGATTCACTTAATCCTTAGTGCAAACAACAATAGCTGTCGATATATTTTGCGATTGTCGAATCGCAGAAATTTACAGAATCGGACTACAGAAAACATTAATTTAAATTCAATGAATTTTAGAAAACCTCAAATGGTACTTAAGAATTGCGAACATAAGAATTGTTACATAAATTAACGCAATTTGATTATAATGTTATAAGTATATAATATATAAAGATATATATAAAGATAACAAATTATTTTATTTAAAATATTTGGGACATTTGGTTTTTTGCGTTTGGCATCCCTAATTTGATTATTTATTATTATAAATTTATTCTCTATGTTTTCCAAGTATGGCAATATGGCAAAAGTTGAGATAGCTTTTTTTTGGTTATTATTTTGTTACTCCATCCGACCTATACGGCCGCAATGAAGAAATATTTGGCCAGTTAAAAGAAACTATACAGCCATCTCCAATTAGCACGATTTAATGCATATAGCCACCCTACACAACCATTACCTTTGCAATGGAGGTTAGGGCGAGCTATTTAATTAGCAAAAACTAAATTAAACGAGAAGTTATGTCAAATAACCAGAAACGCATGCATATAGGTATATAACCTAAAGGCATGGCGATCAGCAATCACGATGACCAAAAAGCAAACACCGAAATAAATCAGAAATAATAGAAAAGACGAAAACCAACCCAAAGAATTTTTTGAAATAATTTGGTATTAAGTTTAACAAATTGTTTACTTTTTCCAATATTTTGTTTACATAAATTATCAATACTCAATCCGAGGTGGAGGGTATCAAAGATTCGGCACAGCCGATTTAACACTCTTACTTGTTTCTTTTAATTCCGTATTGTATTTCAGCAATATCAAAATCACTTTAAATACTATCATTTCTGACAAGCCAATATGCATCTGATATAAGTTTTAAATATTTTGAGTGGCACTTCTGTAAAACATCGACATCGGAATAAAAAGCCTTTCACAACAGTTGAATCCTATATGTCCGCACAGGTTTTAAAACTAATTTATATAATACTAGCAGTATACCAGCCACGTTGTTAGCGTAATCATTATATCAATAACTTAAGCCATAATAATATTTAAAAACAATAAGAACTATGGTGTGAGTGACAATACGATGGAAACTTTTAACAAAATATATTTTTGACGACTTGGACGGTCAATACGAAAAAAGTTTATCATAAAATTAAAATTTTTTTATTAATTTAAACATTCGTATGTTTTATTTACTTAACAAAGAAGAAATATTAACATAACTTCACAAATAATTAACAAAACTTAAAAGCATTCATTTTTATGCTGTTGGCAAACCAATGGAAACCTTTACTATACAATAACACATGGTCTTGGGGGTAGATGATTCCTATATTAATTTATTTTAGTAAAACCCCCGAAGCATGTAGCCGTTTTGAGGCCTTTTAAATATTCTACTTTTTTGTCAACGGTAGTCGCCAACAGTATTCTAATTCCAGTTCATGCATTTTTTAGCAAGATTAATGCTAGCCATACGTTTTTATTGATTTATTCATAGAATATTTCTCACAAATATTCTTTTGCTTACGACCATCACTAAAATTATCTATTATTCTGATTTTCAACTCGTCATAAAACTTTATTCTTTCCATTATTTTATATTAATTGAAAGAAAGTGTCAGAATCTATATTTAAATAGATATATCACTCATTCTTCTAAATTTTTCACTGTTTTGGCATCTCTAAAAAAAATATTTCTTTTTCGTTTATCCATTTTTTTTTTAAATTATATTTATTGTAACAAATGTGTTATCTTCCAATATTGAACACCAAATAGTGATTTCGCAAAAAAAAAATATAGAATTTTATTACTAAGCGCGAATTTATTAAAAAAAAGTAAAAAATTATAGTCGGTCTAGACCGACTATACGATACCCTATACCATGCGCATAGAGACCCTATCTCTCAGGCCCAACTAACTGGATATAGAAAATAAGCATAAACCAAATTTGAGTGGAATTTTTATTAATTTTTTTGGCTGCAGATATGAAAAAGTTCATATCGGATGCTATATCTATATGGGGACTAGGCCCAAAAATGGACCGATCGTGACCATGTTTGGTAAAGTCTCTTGTATATTTTAAAAATATATACAAACAAAATTTGAAAGGAATCCGTGCAATATTTTTGTTTTTTGATAGATTTAAGTGAAGATCGGGAAGCAGCTCTATATGGGGCCTATGACAAAGAGTTGTCCAATAGGGATCATTTTTGGACTACTGATTAATGGATGTAATATACACATACAAACCCAATTTGACTAAGATTTATATGATAAATTGGATCTTATGACAATTTATGTTGATTTCATAGGGGTCACTTGTATGGGGGCTAGGTCTGAACATCGACCTATTCTCGCCAATTTCAACAGCGTTCATCCCATGGCCGATAGAAGCTTAAATACCAAATTTCATCAAAATATATTCATATTTGCGACCTGCAGTTTGATTAAAAGCTTTACATGGACACACAGACGGACGGACGGAAGGACGGACATCGTTAAATCGAATCAGATAGTGATTCTGATCCGATCGGTATAATTAAAGATGGGTGTAGGTCAAATGTTTTTGGTAGTTACAAACAGCAACACAAAGTCATTATACCCAAACCACATATTGGTATAGGGTATAAAAAATTGGCAAATTTAGAATTAACCCATACACCAAAAATAAACCATATAGTGCAATTCACTTAAACCTATCAAAAACAAAAATGTTGCACAGATTTTTCTCAAAATCGGTTTGTATATGTTGTTGCAATAATGAGTGACTTTACCAAATATGGTCAGGAACGGTCCAATTTTCGACGTAGATTTGGTTTATGCTTATTTTCTAAACTCAATTAGTTTTACCTAAAACCAATTCTCTAAACGCATGGTGTAGGGTATCGGTCTATACCGGCTATAAATTTCTCACTTGTTTTCTTAAGAAAATGTACTTTTAAAAGAAAATTAACCAGTTGAAAAAAATCAGTTTTCCCCCTAAGATTCGAATTAAAAAAAATTTATTCTTCTCCGATGATTGTGTTTCTAGTGGAATCTACATTTCAAATTTCATATTCCTAAATTACTTTGTAAAGAAGATACAAAAGGTACACTCTTCCATTTACGGGCCGTTTTTACCCCGTTTTAACATCCGAATTTCCAAAAGATTTCGTCGAATTGATGTTTCTATCCACAAACTATATTTTATATTCGTTTGTTTAGAAGATATCAAAAGTAAAATTTTTCCCCTTTTTGGCCGTTTCTCGTCCCCTAAATATTAGAATTAGCAATAACTACATTCTTGACTGATGCCTACGTAGCCGATGGGGTATGTATACCGAAATTCATATCTATATAAATATAGATTAATATGTTAAAAAGATGCAGAAAGGTACAATTTTGCCCTTTTTGTCCGTTTTTCCCTGAAATGGCCGCATTTCGAAAACATTTATCCTAGCCCAATATTTGTTTCCAGGATGGAGTCTACACACCAAATTTCATATTCCTAAATTCATTTCTTATAATTTTCCCATTTTTAGTCCGCTTTTACCCCCCGAAGGCTCAAATTTTAAAAATTTGTATTCTTGGCCGATAGTTGTGTCACTGGTTGAACCTACATATATAAAGAGGATGCAAAAAGGTACCATTTTTACTCTTTTTGGCCGTTATTACCCCCCTTAACACCCGAATTTCCAAAATTTTTCCTCTCATCAGATTTAATATCTCTAATGGAATCCGCATACTATATTTGATATTCCTAGATTCGTTTGTTTAGAAGATACCAAATGTACACTTTCTGCCCTTTTTGGCCGCTTTTCCTTCCCTAGACGTTAGAATTGGCAACAACTTTATTCTGTACTGATGCCCACTTATTCGGTGGAGTCTGTATACCACAGTTCATATATATGGGGGATTTCATGTCAAGTTCACCAACTTTTGAAACCGATGTCTTCCGATCGGGATAAAATTTGCACGAAGGTTAGTCCTATTGGATAGTAGTTTAAACACAATTTTTCAGTATAAGTTTTATTTGTAAGGTTTTAGACACAAATCGGAAAAAATTCAAAATAGTGCGTTTGTGAAAAATTGAAAAACCGTTGTCTTGAATTACAAAACATTTTTTTTTTGATAGATATCCCACTCCCATCCCACTAAGCGACCAAAAAGCTCTTAAAGGAAAAATCCTAAGCTTTCTTATGGAAAAATAAAAAAAAAATGCCCTTTTTGAAAAAATGGCAAAAAATGCTTTAATTTAGCAAAAAAAAAAGTACAATTTTTTTTTTTTTTAAGTATTTTTTTTCCGAAATACTGAAGAAATAGCTATCTAAACTCTTTGGGAGAAAACTTTCTAGGAACAATAGGTAATAAGTTACATGGATGAGAAAAAACACCTGTTTGGCCAAAATGTCAAATTTTGATCCCCTCTAACTCAGAGAGATCTGGACCGATCTTTTTGAAAAATTGTGTCTAAACTACTATCCAATAGGATACCTTGGTGCAGATTTCATCCAGATCAGAAGACATCGGTTTCAAAAGTTGGTGCACTTGACATGAAATCCCCATATATATATTAATATGTTAAGAAGATGCAGAATGGTACAATTTCTGCCCTTTTTGGCCGTTTTTTCCCCTTAAATGGTCGAAAAATTTGTTCTGAGCCCACATTTGTTTCTCAGATGGAGTCTACGCACTAAATTTCATATTCGTAGATTAATTTGTTACCATTTTCCCCATTTTTGTCCGCTTTTACCCCGTTAATGTAAGAATCTTTACGCCGAGAGAGGAACCTTCAGTCCAAATTTCAAACTTCTGGGTCGAATGGTTTGGGCTGGGCGATGATGACCGTCCTCGCAACTCTTCTATATATATATAATTTTATTATACAAACTTAATTTGGAATTGGGACCCAGTAGGCAATACAATTATTCGTATTTATATCAAGGTTCAGAAAATACACACATGAAACACACAATGTTCTGTTCAAAAGCAGCCAACACATATCTTTATTTTCATATCAATTATGTGCGTTTCTAAATTTTCTACGGTGCCCAACACAACCATGACTGTGTTCGTTTTAATATTTCGTTATTTACACGAACATTTTTGTATCACATACTTTTTGTTTCAAACACACATAAAGCACACATTTTTGAGTGTTGCTTTATTTGAAGTTCATGTTCTGCTACGTGTAGTGAAAAAAAAACACAGAACATGTACAATAAACAGGTTCGAGTTCAGTTATATTTTAAGTCGTGTTGTGGCTCGTGTAGTAAGAAAAAACACAACATGTACAATAAACAGGTTCGAGTTCAGTTATATTTTAAACACGACTTAAACACGACTTAAAATATAACTGAACTCGAACCTGTTTATTGTACATGTTGTGTTTTTTCTTACTACACGAGCCACAACACGACTTAAAATATAACTGAACTCGAACCTGTTTATTGTACATGTTCTGTTTATTTTTTCAGTACACGTACCAGAACATGAACTTCAAATAAAGCAACACTCAAAAATGTGTGCTTTATGTGTGATTGAAACAAAAAGTATGTATTACAAAAATGTTCGTGTAAATAACGAAATATTAAAACGAACACAGTCATGGTTGTGTTGGGCACCGTAGAAAATTTAGAAACGCACATAATTGATATGAAAATAAAAATATGTGTGTGTTGGTCTAAGTTATGTTTGTTTACATATATGTACGAGTTTTTTATTCAGTGTGTGTTTTTTTCTGAACTCTGATTTATATGAAGTTTATTTATTTATTTATCAATATGTAAGCGCAGATACTTTATGCTGTTCGATGTAGGATTTATACTCCGTTTAAAGAAGCAGATAAATAGTCACAATTTTTAATAGTATATATCACATGGGTCGAGCTTTTGACATTAAATTTTTTGTTCCACTTGTTTAACTAACTCTGAATCGTGCTAAGTTGTCTTTGTACAACGTTAACGTTAAAATTGCAGTATTGTATGCATGTGTAACAATCGTGACATCATTGTTTGTGAGCATGTCTGATGTAAACAATGTATACAGAACTGGTCCCAAACCACTACCCTGTGGGCCACCAGACTATATATTTCCATTTTTTGATTCCTCATCGCCAAGGTAACATACAAACTACGTTCAGTTAAATACAACTTTAATAGAAGGTAAACGGCGCCGGTAATATATTTTTTCAACTTGAATAACAGTTCATATTGCAGTACTTTGTCGAAGGCTTGCTGTACATCCCGAAGGTTTGTTTGAATGGTTTCCCATTGCTGCTTTTATTATCTTAACCATATAACATTTTTTAGGCTTTCATGGTTTTTTCAGAAACCAAATTGGTGATCGGGCACTATTTTAAGAGTTTGTAATACCGGGTTTATCCTTTTTTTTAGAAAGTCTTTCAGACAGGTTGGAGCAAATTGGCAGTAAGCTTATCAGTCTATATGACAGGATAGAGTTTTCGGATTATTTGGTTTTAGCATCATTAAAATTTTAGCGTGCTTCCATTGGCAAGGAAAGTGAGATAATCCTAACAATGAAGTAAATAGTGAGGTAAGAGAAAATGGTTTTTTTTTTTTTTTGAAATAATTTTATTGCTTTGGAATCAATATTATCATAGCTTTTAGATAATTTGGGGCTTAGATTTTTTTTGTTTGAACCTCATGAAATTATTTATTATAGTCGATTCCACTTATACAAAAAGAGATTGGGCTAAAAGTTTACTCCAGGAATGCTTTGTAGGTCTCAGCTTAATCAGTTAATTAAATACTTAATTCGAATATTTCTCTTTTGAGCTTATTTGAGATATTATACCGCTTTTCACAGATTATATTCATTATTTCTAAAAAAAAACCTTTCAAATTAGTCTTCTGTAATTCGTCCAGCTGCTTCTTTACATAGCTTTGTTCGTAGGAAACCTCGGTTTTTTCAAGATTTTCGGAGCCCCCTTTTCATTTTAACCCTAGACGGGTAATCTTCGTCGATTCGACGAACACTGTTGCTCTTTTTTCAATTTTCTCCCTAATTATTGATCTTAAAACATTCTCTTTTGCAATAGCGTTAGTTTGTGTTGTGTTTTCAAGCTGTGCAGACGTTAGGCTGAGTGAGTGTAGTGTAAGTGTTGTTTTTTTTCATCAAACAAAAACACGCGTCGTCGAGGCGACGAAGGTTTCCTTTTGTGTGACTTTTTGCACTCGGACGCATTCTGTAATTTATTTTTTTACTTTGTATTTTATACTTTAGTGGTTTATAATGTCTAGAAAATCGTGTTTATCAGATGATTTAATCGAAAATTTTTTAAATGCTTGTGATGATGACTCTGATTGCGATCACTGATCACAGAGGACATTGATGTTGAGTCAGAAGATGTTTTGCATGAGGAAGAGGTGTACGATAGCGCTGATGATATTGTAGCAGATACCGATGATGAAGAAGATGATGTGCCATTAAGTTGACTCCGAAATATCAACATTATTACTTTTTCTAAACAAGTACTTTGTGCGAAAAATGGACATGTTTGGTCGAATAAAAAGGGAAAGAGTCCTAAGCGTGGACTAAATATTGTGCATCAACGGCGAGGACCAACACGTGAAGTAAGTGGCCTAATTTATCCGTTATCATGCTTTCAGCAATCGTAAAGTGGACAAATGTTGAAATTGAGAATAAAAGTCAAAATTATGCAATCAAAAGTGCCACTGTATGTCCCACAAATACAACAAATACTAGTTTTAACTGCTGCATTGAAAGATAATCATCTTACTACGGAAGAAATTTTCGATGTTTCTTTTTGTGGCCATAGATATAACTCCACCATGAGTGAAAAATGATTTAAATTTCTATTGGCTTGCCTACGATTTGATGATAAATCTTTGAGACTTTCTCTGATATCTGATAAGTTTGCACCAATACGCAAAATTTGGGAAATTTTTGTCGCAAAATGCAGAGAAAATTACAAATGTGGAACTTATGTGACAATTGACGAGCAGTTACTAGCATTCCGTGGCATATGTCCATTTCGGATGTTTATTCCGAACAAACCTGCTAAGTACGGCTTAAAAGTAGTAATTTTATGCGACAGCGCTACGAAGTATATGGTTGATGCAATGCCAAATTTAGGCAAGGGCACAAATAGCGGAAATCTTCCTCTGGGGGAATTTTGTGTCAAGGAATTGACGAAGACTATTCATGGCTCTAATCGAAACGTACAATGGACAATTGGTTTACCTCGATTCCTCTGGCAAAATCTCTACTCCTTGAGCCATACAAGTTGACAATTGTGGGAACGCTTCGAAGCAATAAGAGGGAAATTCCAAAAGAAATGTCCAATTCACCCAAAAGATAAGTAGGAACTTCAATATTTGGCTACGACAATGAATTGACACTACTTTCTTATAAACCGAAGCCTAATAAAGTCGTTCATTTACTCTCGTCTTGCAACGAAGGAGGTACAATAAATGAAGCAACATCCAAACCTAGCATGATTCAATTTTATAACCAAACGAAAGGAGGTGTCGATACCTTTGACCAAATGTGCGGTAATATGTCGACAAGCCGTAAAACAAATCGGTGGCCTATGTGTATGTTTTACGGAGTGCTAAATATGGCTTTTGTCAATAGTTTCGTGATATATGTACACAATATGTTAGCAGCAGGCAAGAATCCCATTCAACGACGCGAGTTTTTAAAAAATATACATTCGGGCTTTGTTGAGCCTTGGATGAAATAGCGCTTAAATGTTATTACTCTTCAATCAACAATAAAACAAAATATAATGAATATAACTACAAATATTAAAATGGCGAATGCTGAAAATGTAGAAGAAGAAAAAAAGCGCAAAGTTTGTAAATATTGTCGATATGAAAAAAGAAGAATGACAAAGACTGTATGCAATAATTGCAATAGCCACATATGTGGGGAGCACAAAGTTGAACTTTGTGTCTACTGTACAAAGAATTAATGTTTCTATGTTTTCTTTTTTAATTATTATAATGAAGTATGTTTTAAGTTGATTTGTGACATTGGAACACCATAATTATACCCTATACCACTATGTGGTTTGGGTATAATGACTTTGTGCTGCTGTTTGTAACAACCAAAAATATTTGACCTAGACCCATCTTTAATTATACCGATCGAATCAGAATCACTTTCTGAGTTGATTTAACAATGTCCGTCCGTCCGTCTGTCCGTCCGTCCGTCCGTCCGTCCGTCTGTGTGTCCATGTAAAGCTTGTAATCAAACTGCAGGTCGCAAATATGAATATATTTTGATGAAATTTGGTATGTAAGCTTTTATCGGCCATGGGATGAACGCTATTGAAATTGGTGAGAATCGGTCCATGTTCAGACCTAGCCCCCATACAAATTACCCATATGAAATCGACATAAATTGCCATAAGATCCAAATTGTCATATAGATCTTACTCAAATTGGGTTTGTATGCCTTCATTACATCCACTAATGAGTAGTCCAAAAATGCTCCCTTTGACCCCATACAGAGCTGCTTCCCGATCTTCACTTAGATCTATTAAAAACAAAAATATTGCACTGATTCTTCTCAAATTTTGTTTGTATATATTTTTGCAAGATACAAGAGACCTTACCAAACATGATCAGGATCGGTCCATTTTTGGATCTAGTCCCTTTATAGATATAGCATCCGATATGAACTTTTTCATATCTGCAGCCAAAAAAAAATTAATAAAAATCCCACTCAAATTTGGTTTTTGCTTATTTTCAATGTCCAGTTAGTTGGGCCTAAGAGATAGGCTTTCTAAACGCATGGTATAGGGTATCGTATAGTCGGTCTAGACCGACTATAATTTTCTTACTTGTTTTTTTTTTTGTTAACTTATGCTAAGAATTAATTACATGTACCTATTCAAGACCAAAAAAATGGACTGAAGAGCGAATTGGTCAAAAATAAATCAAAAAAATTTAAACTAAATAGCTTCTGTTTTTTTCTTTTTTGCTAAAGTCCATTATAGATTAGAAAAACTGTAACGATATTGTATTGTAAATTTTTTGTTAAAATTTTTGAAGTTTGAAAATTACCTTCAATGTATGTAAAATATTATTACCCTTCTAGGGTTAATAAGTACCCTTACTTCGACAGACAGATGAATTGTCATTATTTTCTTGTGGAGTGACAAAAAGCTGTTTCGAAGATTACTCAACATAAAATCTGTCTCTGCTTCGTTTAACTCGGATCAGATTGTAACAAAAATACCTAAATTTAAATTTGCTTCGATCTAGCCTTTAAATGGTACTTTAATAGGGATTTCGAAGAACGATTTCTTAGCTAACGATGATAGAACTATGCAATAACTGCAAATAATGTCTAGTGAGGTTCTAGAAGTCCCTTTATAAATGAAGAAATTCAGCAGGTCAGGAATTCTAGCAGAATCACTGGGCCAATATGTAGGTCTTCCAGTTGAAAGCGCATGGCATTGGTTAAAAGAAATATACTTGAGCAGTTCCTTCCGTTTTAGTTTAGACCAACGTGAACCCAACTAGGAGTGTTTGGAGTTAAATTCTACTCCAACAATAAATTTGTCACCAAATTTAAAAAAATATTCTTAAACTGCTCACAATTAACTCTATACTTTGGTGGAAAATAAACAGATTATATGGATAAGGTACTATTAATGCAAATGATTTCGAAAATTGCAAGCGATGCTCAGTTAATGGCTCTGCAATCTCCAATATAAAAATAGATTAAATTAATTTAGCAACACCAGCATGAGCAGCCAATTCTAACCTAACATGAACATGGGGATTAGGTCCGTCACTGTCTTAAGTTGAAAACACAACTGGGACGAACGACGAATTTTGCTTTCGGAATATTCGTCGTCAGAAATAAAACACATTTGCGTATATGAAAATGCACACAATCAGTGCGTTGAACGAAATACGTAGTGCGTAACGAACTCTGCGATAGGTTTATTTCTATTTCCTACGCCGACGAACGACGAATAAATTGGTGTGGAGTGGCCGTATTTTTTTTTAGTTTTTTAAGTGTTTTATTAAATAAAGTTATTTTTGTCTTTAAGAATTGTTTTATATTTTATTTACTACTTACAAGTTAAATAAAATCTATTTTTAATTATATAATTTTCGTTTACATAGTTTTTGTTAATATTTTTTTTTAAATATGGTCACACTATCAGCTGGAACATGTAAACAAAAATGACATAATATTAATTTATTAATTAAAATTTATGTAATATTTCAGAATTAAAAAATTAAACGCTGCCGTACAAAAATAAAGGCCTTTAACATCGCGAACATGATGTTTACAACTGTAATAACTCGTACAAAATTAAAAATTTTTTATTCATATTTTTTCAATATTTATTTATGTGTATAAATTACAAACAATTTCAAATGACGTTACAGCTGTTGTGTGAATTCGTCGTAATTGTGTTTCATTCGACGAATTTACGCAACGGATTATTGCCGACAAATTTGTCGAGCTATGCGAAATTCGTCGTTCGTCCCAGTTGTGTTTCCACCTTTAATTATGTATTCACCAATAAACCTTACAAATATATAGAACATGATCATATTTGGTAACTATTTATGCAATATTTTTGTTTTTTGGTAGATATAAGGAAATCAACTTTATATGACTCATAGAGGAAATTTATGTGGTGACTAGGTCTGAACATGCACCGATCTTCACCAATTTTAACAGTGTTTATCCTATTGACGAATAGAGCTGACATAAAAAATTTTTTTAAAATATATTCATATTTGCGACCTGCAGTTCGAATAAAATATATTTATTTATTTATTTTTTTATTAGGTCAGTGGAATAAGTCCTTACAGACCTGGGCACTAATACAGGCGGACGAATGAACGGACTTTGCTAAATCGACTCAAAAAGTGATAACGAGCTGATCAGTACAATAAAAAATGGTTCTAGGTCAAATATTTTTGGTAGTTACCAGCATCAACACAAACTCACTATACCGTGGCCAATCTTATAGGGTATAAACATGGTTCCACAAGCATAAATACAGGCTAACTTACAAGGTGAGTCAAGTATTTCTGGTAATTTCAAACACGTATACAAAGTTGTAATTATCAGACCACAGAGTGGTACAAAGCCCTTACTTCTTATTGCATAACTCTTTACATATTTTTAATGACACTGCTAAATTTTTTTTCATAACTGTGCGAAGTACACTACCTGGTGTTTTGTAAAGTTTTTCGGTATTTAATTATTTTCATATATTTTTAAAATTTATTTTAATTCTTTGCTGAATATGAATGAATATGAAACTTTTATATAGACTTTATAATAATGGTGATTTGAATATGTTGTTAACAAGTTTTTTGCTCCGTGGTTGTTGTTTTTGAAGGGTGAAAAAAAAAATAAACAAAACAAGTCAGAAGCACAGGAATATATACATTAGATTATTTAAAGTAATTCGGTTATAACTTTGTGTATACGATTTCGTCATTACCTCATTCCCTAAAATTCCTTGAAATAATGTGTAACAAAGTCCCGGAAAAAGTTTGTTGGCATAATAATAATTGAGCTTAACATTAATTATGCTAATAATTCACCTAAAATACATTCAGTAGAGACCATTAAACCAAATAAACAAATTTAAGTAGCTTTATTTAAAAAATCAAAACTTCGTACATCACTGGCTCACTTTATAAATACTTGATGGCTAATTATATACTCGTATTAGTTTAACTGCAAATTATAACCATTTGGCAACAAACCGTTTCAAAAATAATACTTTTGGGATAAAATATCTCTATTTTGCGTATTGGGGCCCCCTAGGTACATACTGTTCTGTATTGTTTGCTAAGCCAGCCACTATAATTAAAATTTTGTAAGAAATCGTGGCTTTGGTTTAACTTTCCTTGACTGGCTAGACTAGCATAATTTGTTTAACAAAAAGGGCTATCTTCCATTTGTGTTTTTCAAATATTTTAAGTGTCACTTCCACACAGAAAAAATATTGGTTGAGGATCACTTACCACTACACAAAATTATTACGTTGATAGAAATTTTTAAACTCTTTCTTTTAACTCATACTCTCCGTCTGTCGTGGGTGGACCCCATTCCACCTCATCCAATTGATCATACTCTCCGTCTGTCGTGGGTGGACCCCATTCCCCCTCATCCAATTGATCTGAAACTTGGCCCATAGTCTTGTTGTGACTAGAGATTATTTTTGGGGTAGTCACGCAAAGTAACGCATAGTCACGCGCAGTCACGGGGTGATCTATATGTAATTTCCACTCATCCGATCGATCTGAAACTTAGTACATGCACTTGCTGTGAAAAAAAGAATATCTATGACTTAGTCACACACAGTCACTCATGGTCACGCGCAGTCACGTAGTGATGTAAAACCCTTTTCCCCTCATCCAATCGATCTGAAACTTAGTCGATAGACTTGCTGTGAAAAAATATTAAGTTTGACATAGTCACGCACAGTCACGCGTAGTCACGCACAGTCACGGAGTAATCGAAATGTCATTTTCCTTCATGCGATCGATCTGAAACTTGGTCCATATTCTTGTTGTGACTATAGATAAATTTTGGGGTAGTCACGCACAGTCACGTATAGTCACGCGCAGTCACGGAGTGATCTAAATCTCATTTCCCCTATCCGATCGATCTCAAACTTGGTCGATAGACTTGCTGTGAAAAATAGATTAACTTTGACATAGTCGCGCACAGTCACTGAGAGATTAAAACCCCACTTCCCCTCATCCGATGGATCTGAAACTTTGGCGTTAAACTTGTTGTGGCCAAAGATTAATTTTAAGATAGTCACATACAGGCACCCACAGTCATGGAGATATTAAAACTCATATCCGTAAAGAAAGAAAGAGTTTTAATAGAAACTTTGTTTTTATGGGTTAGACTACACTGTGCAAAAAATTCAGGTTAGCAAAAGTTAGGTCGGTTCTGAGAGTGAGGGGTGAAAATAGAGGCTAAATTAGAAGACCCGTATACCTGCGTTTGTTCATGTTAGTTCGATTTTTTTTTAATCGACCTTCGAACTTTGCAGTCAAATGCCGATTTTCAGCATATTGTTTATATGGTTTTTTCGCTATAACTCGTCAACTGATTGATATTTTTTCAATCTGTAAACACCAAGTTATTGCTATAGACCTGTGCAATAATTAAAATTTTTTAAAAAATTGATTTAGAAAATTTTTGTGGTGCTTATGAAGCAAAATGTTGCAAAAATTATTTTTTTCATGCTTTTTCAATATATTTTCCACAAAACTAAGTCTTTTTTGCTTTCTGTTTGATCTATAACATGTTTCTCAGCTTCTTCAATAAATTTCATTTGAAAAGAAAACAATCATAATACAAAACTTGCGTTTTCCAGCTTAATATTAATTTACTTCTCATTTTTTATGTACCAATTTTGTTCAGTGTTGGTTTTGAAGAAACATTGAAAAACAAATTATAAAAATATGGAAAAAAATATATTTTTGAAATGTTAGTTATGAAAAGTTTTAAGTAAAAAAATTAAATAAATTAAATTAATGATTTGGCCAGTTGCCGTTTAGCAGGCGGCGGTGGATCAACATCACTGCTCTCTCTAATATCTTGGTCATCGTCATCATCAGCAGAAAGGTCGATAATTTTGTCCAACAGATATTCTGGAATTTCATCTTTGTCTTCCCCTTCTTCCTCTTTTCCTCGTCTTCTTCTTCTTCAGAGGTATTTTAATACCACCAACAAATTTCAGCGAGTATTGCATCTGGAGATTTCTTTCCTCTGTACCTGAAACGAAAATAGTTTTCAATCGTTAACATGTTTAAATTGTGCACTCTGACAAAGATATTAGGAAAAATCTAGGAATTCAAAATATGCACACTCTATAGTTACCTTATTTCAAATGGAAGCGTAGTTTGATGATAACGTTCGCCTTGCTCATCAGATTCAGTTGGCAACTGTTGAGCGAGTTGATCAAGATGCTGATTGAAGAGATGAATTTTTACGATATATTAACCCCAACTTCATCGAAATCTGCCAACATGTTTGCAACAGATTGCCTGTAGTTGTATTTGCGTTCTATACCCAAAAGTCCTTTAATGACTGCTTTCAATGCGAGCTATGCATTTAATTCTCGGTCTGTCAGAACTTGGTCAAAATCTTGACGACTCATTAGTTTCCGTGTGTCGGGACCATTAACAACCCCTTCCTGAATTTTGGCGTCACTTAGTCTTGGGAAAATGTCTTTAAGCGGTTGAATACTGCTGGTCTTTTTGCGATACATTTAAAAAAATTTTTAGCAATGCCAATTTTAATGTGGAGCAACGGCAACAAAATTTTCATTTCAGGAACAAGACTTTCATGTAGCCTATTATCTTTAGGCCATTTCCGACCATTGCGACTATTCCAATTATGCTGTTTGTACTGGTTTCTTCCCTTAATACCTTCTCCGTATCGTGAATCCCAATCGCACAAAAAACACGGATATTTTGGACGGCCAGATGCTGTTAAACCTGTAATCAATGAAACCATTTTGAGGTCGCAGCAAATGCGCCACTGGTGTTCGTTATATTTGACTACTTCCAGAATGTGTTTCAAATTATCGGTATTTTTACTAGTGTCAGTGCTATACGCAATCGGAACAGAAGGCATTCTATTTGTCTTGTGCAAAAGCAAAACTTTTAAGCTGATTAGTGAACCCTATCGTCTCCATTAAGTTTTCAATATCGTTGCAATAAGCAAAATTTTTTGCATCATTCAAATTGAAGGACTTTTCTAACTCTTTTTGGTGTTTTCGATTTGCTGTTACTTTGGTACCAGAAAATTATTTCCTTTCAAAAACGAAGCCAGTAGTTCTGGTTTTTTCTGAGTCAAACACAAATTTGCAACAATTCCATCCAATTGGTTTTGTGTGACTAGGATTGTGTCCTTTGATGTTTGATAAGATGTACATTCACCAGGGTCGTATTCTGAGAAGAAATCCATGGATGCAGCATCAGCGGATGTAGTACTGATATCTGTTTTGGTACTGGAACGAATTCTGAGTGCGGTAATGGTAATTGGACACTTGGTACTGCTACATAAGTTTTATTCTTTGCTTTCCTTCTATTCAAAGTTTTATGATAGTTGATACATCCATAGCAATTTTCTTCTTGATGAGGACTGTTGTCTAACCACATCATTGGTATACCAAAAGGCAAAGCCTTCTTCTTTTCACTTTTCCATTGCATAAGAGTTGAATAGCAATTAAAGCAAACTTTTTTAGGGGCATAGTTTACGTCAGTGATAAACTCTTGCGAGAAATATAGTTTGTAGGCTTCCAAAAAAAAAAAAAAAACACTCGCATTGCCACATTTTTCATCGCTTGCTATGAAATGTCCACAAACATTACAAAAATGGTCCATTTTACATTTTGGTTCCGATATTTTTAATACAATATATATAATACAATGAGAAAGAAATTTTTTGAAGATATTCATAATTGGACTGATTATAACAATATATTCTATACAGAAAATTTTTTGACAGATATTATAACAATATAATGGTTAAAATGAAATTTGTATTTAGAATTATTTTTCGGTTATTATAACGGAAAGCCAACCGTTTAACTTGTATTGGTATATTAAATCGAAAGGATACTGCATGAATCAAATAATATTGTAAATACAAAAATAAAAAGAACAATCTGGTGAGAAATAAAATCGAATGCAATTGGAATGGACGCAATTAATCCTTTATTTTTAAAAATTATCACCCCATATCTTCTGCCATTCTTCACACATATATTTAATACAGTTCTTATGAAGTCTACTTTTCCAGATGGTTGGAAACATGCAAAAATTATTCCAACACCTAAAAATAACAATGATTTCCGTCCAATAGCTATTCTACCATTCTTGTCTAAAGTCCTGGAAAACATTATGCATGTGCAAATGGATGAATATATCAAAAGCATCTATCTTTTAACTGATAGACAGTCAGGATTCAGGCAAGGAAGGAGCTGCATCACTACTTTGATTGATGTGGTAGAAAATTTAGGAAAAAATGAGGACAATAAAATGGTATCTTTCCTTGTACTCTTAGATCACAGCAAAGCATTTGACACTGTTGATCATGCAATACTAATCTCTAAACTCAAAAAACTTTTTTATTTTTCAAACTCTGCATGCAAACTAATATCATCATAACTTTCAGATAGATATCAATCTGTGACCTTAAATGGTAAGATCTCCAATGCCTTGCATGTCAATAGAGGAGTCCCACAGGGGTCTATCCTTAGTCCTTTGTTCTTTTGGTTGTACATAAATGACCTAACTAATGTTCTTACCCATTGTAATATTCAGATGTATGCCGACGATGTACAGTTGTACGCCAGTACGAAAATTGACAACATTAGGAATTGTATAGATTCTATTAACCATGACCTAGGAAATATACATAGCTGGGCTAGTATGAATGTGTTGTGCCTTAATCCAACTAAGTCAAAGTGTATTTTTATCACGAGAAACAATATAACGGGTGATTTTTTTGAGGTTAGGATTTTCATGCATTAGTATTTGACAGATCACGTGGGATTTCAGACATGGTGTCAAAGAGAAAGATGCTCAGTATGCTTTGACATTTCATCATGAATAGACTTACTAACGAGCAACGCTTGCAAATCATTGAATTTTATTACCCAAATCAGTGTTCGGTTCGAAATGTGTTTCGCGCTTTACGTCCGATTTATGGTCTACATAATCGACCAAGTGAGCAAACAATTAATGCGATTGTGACCAAGTTTCGCACTCAGTTTACTTTATTGGACATTAAACCAACCACACGAATGCGTACAGTGCGTACAGAAGAGAATATTGCGTCTGTTTCTGAGAGTGTTACTGAAGACCGTGAAATGTCGATTCGTCGCCGTTCGCAGCAATTGGGTTTGTGTTATTCGACCACATGGAAGATTTTACGCAAAGATCTTGGTGTAAAACCGTATAAAATACAGCTCGTGCAAGAACTGAAGCCGAACGATCTGCCACAACGTCTAATTTTCAGTGAATGGGCCCTAGAAAAGTTGGCAGAAAATCCGCTTTTTTATCGACAAATTTTGTTCAGCGATGAGGCTCATTTCTGGTTGAATGGCTTCGTAAATAAGCAAAATTGCCGTATTTGGAGTGAAGAGCAACCAGAAGCCGTTCAAGAACTGCCCATGCATCCCGAAAAATGCACTGTTTGGTGTGGTTTGTACGCTGGTGGAATCATTGGACCGTATTTTTTCAAAGATGCTGTTGGACGCAACGTTACGGTGAATGGCGATCGCTATCGTTCGATGCTAACAAACTTTTTGTTGCCAAAAATGGAAGAACTGAACTTGGTTGACATGTGGTTTCAACAAGATGGCGCTACATGCCACACAGCTCGCGATTCTATGGCCATTTTGAGGGAAAACTTCGGAGAACAATTCATCTCAAGAAATGGACCGGTAAGTTGGCCACCAAGATCATGCGATTTGACGCCTTTAGACTATTTGTTGTGGGGCTACGTCAAGTCTAAAGTCTACAGAAATAAGCCAGCAACTATTCCAGCTTTGGAAGACAACATTTCCGAAGAAATTCGGGCTATTCCGGCCGAAATGCTCGAAAAAGTTGCCCAAAATTGGACTTTCCGAATGGACCACCTAAGACGCAGCCGCGGTCAACATTTAAATGAAATTATCTTCAAAAAGTAAATGTCATGGACCAATCTAACGTTTCAAATAAAGAACCGATGAGATTTTGCAAATTTTATGCGTTTTTTTTTAAAAAAAAGTTATCAAGCTCTTAAAAAATCACCCGTTACTATTGAATATTGATGGTCAAATTAAAATAAACAACACAAATATAGAGTTTGTGCAGATCTCAACAAATTTGGGTATAATTTTCAACTCCCAACTTTCGTGGTCAAATCACATAAACTCAGTAGTGGGAAGAGTTCATGCAATGGTTAGGAACGTATGGGCAGTCCAATTGTCAACGCCGTTTAATATAAGAATGCTCTTAGCGAAAACATACTTAATACCAGTCCTCTTGTATGGTTGTGAAATATTTGCGAATTGTGATAGTGATGATTTCCGAAAACTTAATGTTACCTATAATAATATAGCAAGATATGTATTTAATAAGAAATGTAATGATCGCATCTCCTCATATTCTTATCAGATATACAACATGCGTTTTGAAAACTTGCTAAAATACAGGAGTTTAATAATGATGCACAAAATCCTATATCTGAAAGAACCAGGTTATCTCTTTCGGAATATAACGTTTGCAAGGTCAAATCGGGGTTACAAGATTATTCAACCGAGATTCCATTATATGCAGTCTAAAAGTCAATTCTTTGTCTATACATCCCGTCTTTGGAACAACTTGCGCAATAATATTCAATCGATTAGCAACATACATCTTTTTAAACAAGAACTGTTAAAACTATATTCAAACTATATTAAATCATTAATGAAATCTAACAATTTAAAAATTTTAAAATAATACTATATGATTATTAAAGTTTTTGTTTTTTATTAAATGTTTATAAATGTTAATATTTTACTCTATATATTTTAAATTGTATATTTAATATTTAATATCTAATACTTTTTAAGTTCATTATATAACTTCTGAATCTGTATTAACAAAATTGTGACACACTTTAAATTCTAGCACTATAACTTATAAGAATTCGTTCTTGTTGTGCTAGAATTTCAATAAACAATAATAATAATAATAATAATAATAATAATAATAATAATAATAACAAAAAATCTGCATTTTTGATGTAAGTTTTAAAACTAAAAATAAACGAAGGAAACCTTTTAAATGATGTGTGAAATCGTTAAATCAAAACCATATATCATATATATAACAAGTAAGAATATTATAGTCGGTCTAGACCGACTATATGATACCCTATACCATGCGTTTAGAAACCCTATCTCTTAGGCCCAACTAACTGGACATAGAAAATAAGCAAAAACCAAATTTGAGTGGGATTTTTATTAATTTTTTTGGCTGCAGATATGAAAAAGTTCATATCGGATGCTATATTTATATGGGGACTAGGCCCAAAAATGGACCGATCCTGACCATGTTGAGTAAAGTCTCTTGTATTTTGCAAAAATATATACAAACAAAATTTGGGAAGAATCAGTGCAATATTTTTGTTTTTTAATTGATTTAAGTGAAGATCGGGAAGAAGTCTATATGGGGCCAAAGGTATCATTCTTGGACTACTCATTAATGGATGTAATGAACGCATATAAACCCAATTTGAGTAAGATCTATATGAAAATTTGGATCTTATGGTAATTTATGTCGATTTCATAGGGGTAATTTGTATGGGGGCTAGGTCTGAACAAGGACCGATTCTCACCAATTTCAACACCGTTCATTCCAAGGCCGATGAAAGCTTATATACCAAATTTTATCAGAATATATTCATATTTGCGACCTGCAGTTTGATTAAAGATTTACATGGACACACAGACGGACGGACGGACGGACGGACGGACATTGTTAAATCAACTCAAAAAGTGATTCTGATTCGATCGGTATAATTAAAGATGGGTCTAGGTCAAATATTTTTGGTTGTTACAAACAGCAGCACAAAGTCATATACCCAAACCACATAGTGGTATAGGGTATAAAAATGGAGTTTTGTACGTTTGTAGGTTTGTTTGTCGTTTATAGCAGACTACACCACAGGAAGAAAAGTGCTGCAGAATCTCATCAAATGTTTGTCAAGGCATATGGTGATTTCGCTCTATCAAAAGCAACATGCAAAATATGGTTTCAACGGTTCAGTGATAATGATTTTTATGTGAGAAATGAAGAACGTGGAAGGCCAGCAAAAAAGTTTGAAGACGCCGAATTGTAAGCAATATTGGATGAAGATGAAGCTTTGATTCAAAAGCAAATGCCAGAAATGTTAAATGTTGCACAAGAAATAATTTCTGACCATTAAAAAGATATGGGAAAGCTCCGAAGGTGTGGAAAATGGATGTCACATGAATTGAATGAAAGAACGATGGAAAACCGAAAAAACCCTAGAGAAATTTTGCTTCACAGACACGAAAGAATATCAGTTTTGCATCGAATTGTTACTTGAAAAATAGATTTATTTTACAAACCATAAACGGAAAAAATCATGGGTAAATCCGGGAAAACCATCAACATCGACTGCAAAACCAGATCGATTCGGCAAGAAGACAATAGTGTGTGTCTGGTGGGACCAGATAAGTGTGGTGTACCATGAGCTCCTAAAGCCTGGTGAAACCGTTAATAATGTTCGGTGCTGACAACACATGATCAACTTTAACGAGGCATTGATCGAAAAACGACAAGAATGGGCATGAAGACACGGCAAGACAATATTGCTCCATGGCAATGCACCTGCACACAAAGCAAAACCGGTTCAGGATACAATCAAAGCACTTGGCTTGGAGCCATTGTTTTCATTGGTGGGACACGCATTGGCTGAGCAGCACTGCCAAGCCTAAGTAGAAGTCGAGAATTGGGTGTGTGATTGGTTTGCTTCAAATGACGAACATTTCTATTGACGTGATATCAACAAATTGCCAGTCAGTTGGTCAAATGTGTAAAAATCAATGGCCAATATTTCTTATAAAATGTTTTTTATTTTCCCATTCAAAATTAGGGTTTTCTTTTCAAAATAAAACGCTCACTTTATAACGGTATACCTGAATTTTTAACATAAAATTTTATCATATAATATCTGGAGTACTATAACAGCAAAAGTTCTGAAACTATGTACATGTACATTAGGGTGACCCTTCATTATATGGAGGGAAAAAAAGTGTTTAAACTGTCAGTCACACCCCCTAGAAATATGCGAATAGGAAAAAAAACTGAGAAATACAAAGTTTTGGGCCAATCAAAAAATATTTATAGGTGGCTCAACTAGATTGAAAATGTCAAGTGTGTTTTTTATGGGAAAAATATGACTTTAATTCAGATTTTACGAAAATTTTGTTCTACAGTTTAATTTTTCCGACAAATTGTTATATAACACGGGATCAATAGTATCTTTCCAAAAAGCTATAAAACTTCAAAATCGAATAAAAACTCGCCAAGCAATAGCAAATGCTGCAGACCACTTTTGTGCCAATAAAAAACTAGGTCATGGAATTTGATGTAATTTTTTTCAACTTTGAGAAATTGATTAAAGCCAACATTTTTTTTGTCTCTCTACTTATAAGTACTAAGATGTGAAGTATTGTTTTATTACCACGTTGTTAACCTATTGAGCATTTAAACCGTTAATGGGAAATTTTTTTTTATAAAATTTTGAAAACTCCTTTTTCAAGTTTTAAAAAATTTTCTTATAGGCTTTTCACTTACTGCGTTTCAGCGAAACCCCAGAAATTCGCTCTCTTGAGAAGGTTTCGAATTCATAGTGTTCACATTATGTTTTTGTTATTTACTGCGGTTTCATTTGGCATTTCTCATTTCTGCAGCAAGTTTGTTTTGATTGTAAACAACACAAGCGCGTAAATAAACAAATATAATAAAAAATCAGAAAATTAATTTAATTTTAATAATATATGAGTTTATATCATTGTATTTTTATATTATATTATTTCCTGTTACCGCGGTGCTGATGAATCTTGTCTTCCCACAGCTCAAGCAGAATTTGTCAATACAAAATTTAGATACTCAAAATATATCACTTATTGGCTCCATTTTTCCTTCTGTAATTAGTTAAAATTAAAAGTTTTGCATTAGTAACAATAACTAAATAAATAATAAATAAGTACCTACCAGCACAAGGCAATCACCAAATATAAACAAACACATTTTTTTTTTAATTATTTTTCTGACATAAGCAATGCAAATTTTTAATTTTAATGCTTTTTTTTTAACTACTATTGCAGAGCAATCCTGTTCTTTCTCTTGTGTTTACAGTGATTTCAAACAAATCACAGTAAAATGAGCAAAATGTCTGCGTTTTTATACCCTATACCACTATGTGGTTTGGGTATAATGATTTTGTGCTGCTGTTTGTAACAACCAAAAATATTTGACCTAGACCCATCTTTAATTATACCGATCGAATCAGAATCACTTTCTGAGTTGATTTAACAATGTCCGTCCGTCCGTCCGTCCGTCCGTCTGTGTGTCCATGTAAAGCTTTTAATCAAATTGCAGGTCGCAAATATGAATATATATTGATGAAATTTGGTATATAAGCTTTTATCGGCCATGGGATGAACGCTGTTGAAATTGGTGAGAATCGGTCCATGTTCAGACCTAGCCCCCATACAAATTACCCATATGAAATCGACATAAATTGCCATAAGATCCAAATTGACATATAGATCTTACTCAAATTGGGTTTGTATGCGTTCATTACATCCACTAATGAGTAGTCCAAAAATGATCCCTTTGACCCCATATAGAGGTGCTTCCCGATCTTCACTTAAATCTATTAAAAAACAAAAATATTGCACTGATTCTTCTCAAATTTTGTTTGTATATATTTTTGCAAAATACAAGAGACTTTACCAAACATGATCAGGATCGGTCCATTTTTGGACCTAGTCCCTTTATAGATATAGCATCCGATATGAACTTTTTCATATCTGCAGCCAAAAAAATTAATAAAAATCCCACTCAAATTTGGTTTTTGCTTATTTTCAATGTCCAGTTAGTTGGGCCTAAGAGATAGGGTTTCTAAACGCATGGTATAGGGTATCGTATAGTCGGTCTAGACCGACTATAATTTTCTTACTTGTTTTATATGGAATTATGTGTGATTTATAGTGTGATTTAGCATGAGTATCATGAAAGAGAGCAAAACGCTGGCGTTTCCTTAAACAAAATTTAAAGAAATGGATTTGGCACTTTAAGGTTTTGTTAGGCACATGTTAGGAATTAACTGTGTGAATTTTTAGGGAAATCTCTATCGCAGAATTTTTTTACAAGGATTTTATTTTTGTAGATTTCGAGAAAAATGGAATTTTTGTAAAATATTCTGTAAATGTACTATTTCTAAATACTTTGTAGCAAAAACTCATCACTTTTCTGCTTTTAAATGTTATATTTTATCTTAGTAGCCTAGGGTTTCGGAAAAAAATTATGACCCACTAACCCCTTTGGACTTGGGGTCACATATGTCCCAAACTAATAAAAAAAGAATTTGTCATCTGTGGGTCCTCTTAATTTATTTAGAAAAATATATATAGTTTCTATACATAAAATAATTTTATAATAAAATTGGTTAAAAGTTGTTTTAATTTATATTCGCGAGCAATAAGCAGGTAATTGCACCAAAGATATATCACAATGGATTATTTTGGTCCCAGGAGCACTTTTACTTTTTAAGATAATTATATAACTTATGAATCTGTATTAACAAAATTGTGACACAATTTTAATCTAGCACTATAACTTATAAGAATTCGTTGTTGTTGTGCTAGAATTTCAATAAACAATAATAATAATAAAGGGTTGATAAATAAATATTAACCGAATTATTTTTCTTAAATTCTAAATAGTGAATCCATCGAGTTTAATAGAAAAACCCGTTTTCGGCAATTTTTATTTAAAAATATCTTAAAATACAAAGCTGGCCTTGGCAAATAATGGGTTAATGTTTTCGGATTTATCCCAAATTTTAGGAGCGGAAGATGTCCACAGCTGGTTATTATATTTTGAACGTCGCATCTAAAAATTCGACAGCACTTACAAAATATTTGAATTTTTTGAAAAAATTGTCTTTTATTAGCTTGGGTCATATGTGACCACAATTCCATAAGGTTTAATGGGGTCACATTATTTTTTTTTCGAAACCCTAGGCTATTAAGATAAAATATAATATCTGAGATTAGAAAAGTGATGAATTTTTGATACAAAGTATTTAGAAAGAGTACATTTACAGAATATTTTACATAATCCCATTTTTCTCGAAATCCGCAAAAATAAAATCTTTGTCAAAAAAATTCTGGCACAGGGATTTACCTAAAAATTCACGCAGTTAATGTCTGATATGTATTTAATAAAACCTTAAAGTGCCAGATCCATTTCTTTAAATTTTGTTTAAGAAAATTTTTGAAAACTTAAAAAAGGAGTTTTCAAAATTTTATCAAAAAAATTTCGCGTATTCGGTCTCAGTGCGCAATAAGTTAACAACGTGGTAATAAAACAGTACTTCATATCTGATTACCTATAAGTATAGAGACAAAAAAATTATGGTTTTAATCAATTTCTCAAGGTTGAAAAAATGCTATCAATTTGCATGACCTATTTTTTTTTTTTTGGCACAAAAGGGTCTGGGGCATTTGCTATTTCTTTGCAAATTTTAATTCGATTTAGAATTTTTATAGCTTATTAGATAGTAAATTTAATGGTGATCCCGATTCTTGTATCAGCTTGTCGGAAAAATTAAGATATAGAACGAAATATTCGTATAATCTCAAAAAAAGTCATGTTTTCCCCATATAAACACACCTGAAATTTTCAATCGATTTCCAGGGCGACTTTTCTTTATCCGATTGTCCCCAAACTTCACATATATTAGTTGTACATGGAAAGGTAATAAACTGAACCCCGCCTATCCCCAAAATCGCATTTTCATTTTTTAAGGACCACTCTAATACCCATATTAATGACTTAGTTTCAGCATTGATTGTTAATTAATTCTCAGTTAAAGTGTTAAATTTCGAATTGGTTTTTGAAAGTTTTTATCTCTAATATTGTATATATATAAATTCTGTAAATGAACAATAACTATTAAGGAGAAAAGATAAATACTTGAATGTACGTATAGCTAATCTAAATGAAAATTGAATTGAACTGTTAATTATTATTTTTCACGATTCTCCGGAGCATCCCAAATCCTATTCATATTCTAAAATTATTGTGGTGTTATTAAAAAGTTAAAGAAGTAATTGATTTCTGACACACATTCTCATGTAGCGTCATATTATTAATTTAATTTTATTACGCTTTTCTAAATTGCACTGTGGGTTAGTTAGCAGTTTTGTATCTAAAATAAATACTAGGAACAGATGGTTCAGAAAAAGTTTTTTTTGTTATGTAGTAAAATGAAAAGTTTGTTAACATGTTTCAAAGTTGAATAAGAAATCTTTAAACGTATTTCTATACTTTTCTTTTTGAGTTACTGCATCTTGAAATAAAATGTAAAACTTAGGTTAAGTTTTTTTCTGGCAATGTCAACAGCCGTACGTTATGCCTGCTACTCTGAATACTGGCTCACTGACTCTATGGAAGTCGGATCTAGTATCACCTAAAATTAAATCCGTTTTTATTTCCAATAAAAAAAAAATTTTTTTTTTTTTTTGGTTTTTTACTCTTTACCATTTATTGTTAACGGGCGCCTAAGTTATGCAGTAAGAGTAGAATTTCGTATAAACAACGTATGAGTACGTATTAGGTTGGTTAGTAAAAAATTGCTTAAATTGAGATACTTGATGTTGGGACTTAATAAATGTTAATTAGTTAATCTTAATGCTTTTTCTCGCTACAAAATTCCACTTAATACGACACTAACCTATTTTTTTTGTAAAACTAATATCGATGTTTATTATTTAGCACAAAATTTCTTGATAAATTTTATTATATCCAAAAATATTCTTTCTAAATGTAAGCTAAAGCGACTAATTTTTGTCTATATATAAACTTCTTTCTGTCTTTACACATCACAATAAAAATTTTATTATTTCATTTTCCTGTCGGAAAAAAATTTAAAAAAAATAAAAAAAATTTTCATTTTATTTTTAATATGTTTGGCCAGATATTTTTTTTTGTTGTATTATTGATGAGCTAATTTGACCTGATTCCTTTGAAAGTAAATTAAAAATGCATTTTTTAATTTCTTCTTTCCCAACGTTTCGTAGATATTTTGTCTACTTTATCAAGGGAACGTAATATTATTTCTATATTGATCTAAATCTTTACATTTATAAATGGAACATAAATATATTTTTATAGAAAAACACAAAAACATATATAACCACAAATTTAACATTTAAAAAAACGGATTACTTTTAATATCACAGTTTGTTGATGGCAACCAAATAGCATGAACTTTTTTTTTGCAATATCAAAAATTTTTTTGAATTTTTTTCAAAAAAGGAAATTTTTTTTTGTTTTTTTGCTCAAAAGAAAGCTTAGGTTTTTCCTTTAAGAAAAAAGCTTAGTGGGATGCGAGTGGGATATCTATAAGAAAAATGTTTTGTAATATCAAGGCAACGGTTTTTCAATTTTTATCATATGCACTAATTTGAATTTTTTCCTATTAGTGTGTAATTGTTCCCAAAACCTTAAAAATAAAACGTATACTGAGAAACTAGACAAACTTATTAAAAAAATTCCCTATGCTGTCAAAACAGTTGCTAATTTGTGGATCATGCAGGACAGAGTTCGGAACGTTAAAAGAATTACCGGATTCGAATAGTAATAAGCCTTGGGTTGAAGTAATTCCAGATGAAGACAAAAGTAATTCTGAGAATGATGACAGAACTGTTGATGATGATGATGTTTCTAACTTTTCAGTAGAAGGTATAAGTTCAAAGAAGTATTTGAACAAATAAAAGAGAAATACAAAATGTCACAGAGTAGAGCTTAAAGAATTCAACTTGGTTGCTAAGCATGGGATTATCACCCACCCAAACAAAAAGAAGGGAAAAACTTTAGATTGCGAAACAGAAGCTCTAGTAACTCAGTTTCATCAGCGAAATTATATGAGTCGCCTGATGCCAGGGATGAAAGACTGGGTATCTGTACCAATCGATGGCAAGTAAGTTCAAATGTAGGAGAGAATGGTCATCTGCAACCTGAAAGAGTTATTTGCAACATTTCAATTTGAACACGAAGATGTAAAAATTTTAGTAGGAAGCAGCGGATCTCACGCAGTAAGCGTTTACATTTACCATGAAAATGTTAAAGTGATGTTGAAGGAAATCAACTTAAATTACTTAACAGATGACTCGCCAGAAGATTTAGACGATTACCGCGATTGCCTTAAATTGACTATGTGTCCTAATGCAACAACTACTTGCCAGTTAGGTGAATGTTGCAATTGCCTGGAAACCACATTATTTAGACAGAATTTCATCAAATATTTTGAGCGAGAATATATAGAGGAGGTCAAATTTGAATCTTGGATTCAGACTGACAGATGCACAATGAAATGTGGATGATTTAAAAAGAGGGGTTACCTTACGGGCTATTTTGGTCAATAATCTGTTTTTATGTGTAAATAAAAATCAATTAGATATCATGTTTCTGCTCGACGTTTCGTTTGCTTTATTCAAACTTCCTCAGGAGCGTAAATTTATTATAAAATCTGGCGACATATACAAATTAACATTATTAATAATTTCTAATTAAATATCTTAAATACTACATCACAGTTTAACTTACGATTCTTTGTTACATCGTCAGGGAATATAATTTGTAAAATTTATTTGTAAATAAAAAACTGGACATTACTACACAGAATTTTAAAAAATATAAATAAATTTAATAAATATTGACAACACAGTACACGCAAAATCACAGGTCTAACTTAATATAGTATCACAGAACTTTAACTAATTTCTAAAATATTGCAACGGAGTATTGGAGCTTTGTGTTATCCTTATCTTCTCTCGTGTTCATTGCATGATGAATTCTCTCTTGTATTCGTAGGCTTTCTAATGTATAGCGTTTGTTTACTCTTTTTTCCTTATCTAATATCTTAATGTTATCAAAATTCATATTATGGTTGCATTCTTTTACATGTTGTGCTAATGCAGTTGTTTATTTTTCCTTCTTAATATCGGCTTTGTGCTCCAATACTCTCGTCTCTAACCTTCGTTTTGTTGTACCAACATAAACTTTGTTACATTGCTCCCTTTCATTGCCATCACATTTTATTTCGTAAACAACGTTGTCAATTTTAAGTATATCTTGTTTTGTTTTGTTCTGCGTAAACAGTTGCCTAAGGGTTTGGTTTGACTTGTGTGCTATTCTTGTGTTTTCATCGTTGATCATATGTTTCATTGTTTTTGTCTCCGTTAATTTTGGGATAAATGGTACACTGCAAAAAACCAAATCTTCTTTACGGTCATCATTTTTGTGTTTTGTATTATTTAGTGTTTTGATGATTAAGTTGTTTATTATAAATATTGGGTAATTGTTCATAGTTAATATGTTTCGTATTTTGTTTATATTATTTTTCTTAAATCTTTCGTCGCTTATATGTAATACCTTTTCAATGAGATTTGTCGCCGTGTTGATCTTCATTTTTATCGGTTGGGTGGAGTTATAGTTGATCATCCTTCCTGAGGATGTCTCCTTTGTGTACCAATTAGTTATAAGTTTATTATCGTCTTTTATTATTTTTATATCAAGGTAATGAATTTCTCCGTTGATCTCTCGTTCTAGTGTAAATTGCAGTTTGTTGTGATACGAATTAAGTGTTTTTAAAATCTTAGTTTCATCTGATTTCTTTATTATAGCAAATAAATCGTCGACATATTTAGTAATTAGTTTGATTTTTACATTTTTCTCCTTAAGTTCTTTGATTACATCGTCCAAAAGGGTGTCCAGAACAATATCAGCAATTGTTGGCGACAAAGGGTTGCCCATGGGCATACCATACGTTTGGTGATAAAATTTATTCCCGTATGTAAAATAGTTAGTTTCTGTCAAGCAGAACTGAAGTAGTTTTAGAAACTGTTTCCTCGATATTGTGGTCTGTGTGCTTAATGTTTCCCATTTGTCCAGTATGTTCTTAATCGCTAAATGAGTCGGTATATTAGTAAATAATGATACCACGTCGAATGACACTAGTATATCGTCATCTTCTATTTTCACGTTTTCCAATTTTTGTTTTAGGTCAAAAGCATTATTAATGTTATATGTTGGTGAGATCAAATTTTTCAATATTTTTCCAATATATTTCGCTAGATTATAGCAGGGTACTTTGATAGAGGATGAAATTGGTCTGAGTGGGACGTTTTCCTTGTGGATTTTCGGCAAACCGTATAATTCAAGGGCCGCAGCTGCATGTGATATCATATTCATCTTCTCAAATTTTGATATGTGCTTGTCTTTGTATAACTGTGTAACAAGGTTATTGTTTGTTCGTTGGAGTTTTGGCGTGGGATCAACTCTAATAGTTTTACAAGTATTTCTATCTTCCAGCAGTATTTCTATCTTCCATTTTACTTTTATAATTATCTTTATACATTATCACAGTTTTGTATCCTTTATCTGCTGTAGTTATAACAATATTATCCTTATGTTTACCAATAAATTTTCTTGTTTCATCGAATATTCCCAGTATGAATTTTTCTTTTTCTGTATTTCGTAAATTTCGCCTGAAATGCGTTATCCGGTTGGCGATTTTTGATCTCGTTATGTCCTTTTCTGTCTCGTCTTTTCTATTTTGAACCCATTGTTCAATATGAGCTATAAGAGGGATGGGGGAAAAATTATGTTCACTTACAGGTAGTGCAAATTTGTTGCCTAAAGATAAAATCCACTTGAATTCAGTTTTAAATTCCAGGTCTGTATAGTTTACAAACCAGCTTTCATTAAAAGTTAGTTTAAATTTTTTAAATTTCTTAATTCGTAGTTTCTCCATCTTTGATGAATGTGTCTGATTTGTCTTATATCTATGTTATAAAATTTGTTCCATTGATCGTCTTTAAATTTTGTTAGTTCTGTTTCGTTCAGTGTATTTTTGATCTCGCTCTCAATTCTTTTTATCTCTGTTTTAGTATGTGTTGTATAAATGTGTGTTTCCCTTATCTCAATATTGAGTAGCTTACTGTGTAGGTTTGTTTCTATTTTTTCTATTTCGGCCTGCATGGCGTTAGTTTTTAAATGATTTTGTATGATTTTGTGGTATAAATATGTACTGGATTGCTAAACTAGAGCAACCATGACTTTTAAGTCAAAGAGCAATGGTCATTCTTCAAGGATTTGAAGATACATTTGAAGTCTGGTTAATTCGTTATTTCATATGATTTCGCAGAAAACTACAAATATGTTCTTCAGGATGCCATACAAGCATTCCACTTCAATAACGACCAAGCAACTATATTCACAGTAGCTATTTACTACGTGAAAGATGAAAAAGTGGAACAAAAAAGTATGACAATCAATCCGACGACTTAAAACATGATACCGTTGCAGGTTATAAGTAGCAGCGAAGTATAGCCTCCAGTGCTCTCATCAAGATCGCATCTTAGATGCGACTGCTTTATTCCATTGGGCAAAGAATTATTGTAAAGTTGTTTGTAGTTTTTAGTAGCAAAGAGGATCATGAGGAAACATTGAAAATACTGAAAAGCAGATTCGATGCTGCGGTAACAATCGATGGCACCAAATACCATACCTTTATACTGCTTGTTGATGGAAGACTCAAGATGAAAAAGTTTTCTTCCTCTACTCAATGCGATTTCTTGCCAAAGCCAAAAAAGAAACCAGCTGCGAAATCAACAGCTGAACTTAGTAACGCCAAGAAAGGATTGGTTGAAAAAGCAGCAGATAAATGCGACAAGTAAGCTGGATGAAAGACTCTCTTTTTAAAAAGTGACAAAACTTAAACACTTCATCAGCTACAATAAATTAAGTATAAAAATAGTTATATAAATGGATCTCATGTTATCTAGATTAAATTTTATTAAATTATTTATATATTTGTTTTAATTATTATTATTATCTATTAAGTTAATTATTATTACAAGTAAATAAAAAATATAATTTTCAAACATTTCTATAGAAAAAAAAAGTGATTTTTTTTCCTGAGGTTAACATATTGCGGGTATTACAGTATCGAAGGTATGAAATTTTAGTTAGGTACATTACACACCGTCGGAGAGGTTAATTTGTCTAGTTTCTCAGTATATGTGACCGTCTCCGAGAAAAGAGACCTAGTGAGTGAAAATTAAATTTTGAGAAAAAAGCATTTAAAGTTTCTACATACACCCTTTTAGGTACCAGACACACTAGGTCCCTTTTCTCGGCGAAGGTCACATATGCTTTATTTTCAAGGTTTTAGAAACACTTACACACCAATAGGAAAAAACTCAAATTAGTGAATATGCTAAAAATTCAAAAACCGTTGTCTTGAGTTACCAAAAAGCTCTTAAAGGAAAAAACCTGAGCTTTCTTTTGAGCAAAAAAAAAAAAAAATAATAAAAAATTCTTTTGAAAAAGGTAAAAAAAATTTTTATTTTGCAAAAAAAAAAGTCAACAAAATTTTTTTATTTTTTTTAAATTTTGTTTCCCGAGAGACTGAAGATATAGCTCTCTAAACTATTTGGGAAAAATTTTGCTAACAACAATAGGTAAAAAGTTACGTGGATCAGAATAAACACCTGTGTGGTAATAATGTCAAATTTTGACCCCTCCAACTCAGATAGTACTGGACTGATCTTGTAGAAAAATTGTGTCTAAACTACTATCTAATAGGACTAACTTTTGTGCAAATTTCATCCCGATCGGCAGATATCGGTTTCAAAATTTGGATTACTTGACATGAAACGCCCCATATATATATATAATGTATATTATATAGCTATAATATTATTAGGTAAGGCGATTTCTTCTAAACGATGTTTTGTTGAATAGTTATACCCTATACCACTATGTGGTTTGGGTATAATGACTTTGTGCTGCTGTTTGTAACAACCAAAAATATTTGACCTACACCCATCTTTAATTCTACCGATCGAATCAGAATCACTATCTGATTCGATTTAACGATGTTCGTCCGTCCGTCTGTGTGTCCATATAAAGCTTGTAATCAAACTGCAGCTCGCAAATATGAATATATTTTGATGAAATTTAATATTTAAGCTTTTATCGATCATAGGATGAACGCTGTTGAAATTGGTGAGAATCGGCCCATGTTCAGACCTAGCCCCCATACAAGTGACCCCTATGAAATCAACATATATTGCCATAAGATCCAAATTATCATACAAATCGTAGTCAAATTAGGTTTATATGTATATATTACATCCATTAATTAGTAGTCCAAAAATGATCCCCATTGAACAACTCTTAGTCATAGGCCCCATATAGAGCTGCTTCCCGATCTTCACTTAAATCTATCAAAAAACAAAAATATTGCACAGATTTTTCTCAAATTTGGTTTGTATATATTTTTGCAAAATGCAAGAAACTTTACCAAATATGGTCAGGATCGGTCCTTTTTTGGACCTAGTCCACATTTAGAAATATCATCCGATATGAACTTTTTCATATCTGCAGCCAATAAAATTAATAAAAATGCCAATCAAATTTGGTTTATGCTTATTTGCTATATCCAATTAATTGGACCGAAGAGATAGGGTCTCAAAACCATGGTATAGGGTATCGTATAGTCGGGCTAGACCGACTATAATTTTCTTAATTGTTTTATACCGATTTTGACCAAATTATTTGAAACGTATTTCTTTTTAGCTGTCCATCAGATTTACAGATTTTAAAGTTTTTATTTTTTTTGGAGTGAAATGCATTTAGAGTTGCTACTAACACATGCATTATACAGTGCTAACTGTGTTTTTATTAAATGTGTTAATGTGCTTGCAAAAAAAAAACAAAATAGTTTGTTTTATTCAATCACAATAATAATTGTGCTGAATTGAAAAATAATCCTGGACGTAAACCAATAAATGATATTATTTAAAAAGTGTTGATTTGCGATTTGGCTAAAATTGATTAGCATAAATTTAGGGCTTTTATTAAATTAAAAAATAAAATTTCATAGAATTTGCAATCGAATTTCTAGGACTGGAATCTGCTAGCTTATATAAATATACTTATTTGATTAATAAACTTTAAAATAAAGATATTATGTCATCAAACTTTACTTGTCTTACTTAGACTGCAAAAATTAGATAAATAAAGAAATTTTCTTCATTATTGGAATGTTGTTTTTTTTATTTAGTTAAGCGATATAAATAATTGCAAATCTTTACAAGCTTTCGAATCACTGTTTATCTTTGTTCAGTTGCACGATAAAATTTCTCTTAATAAACGACATTAACGATTTAACTTCAAACACTCAAAAACACAAAAAACAATCTCAAACTTTTCCTTTTTCTTTTTGTTTGCTTACAGTGCTTGTACTTGATTTGAATTAGAATACAAAAAGTTCAGGTTTGTTATTTACAGTATGTCTTCAATATTCTAAAAATATTATCTGACAAAAGCAACAGCAACTCTCGTCAACAATCATTATAATTTCCTACGCAATTGCTAATAATAGTCATCAGCAACAACATTAAATTTGTACGTTCATCACAAGCAGCAACAAGATTAGAGCAACGGACAAACTGACAGCTAGATATGGCGGGGCAATAACATGTTTAGTGGCGCCAAGTTTAAGAGGAGCTAAAAGTAAATAAAAGCATATAAATAAACTAATGTAAAGTTTGTCTTATTTACTTCAACATTTCCAACACAAACATATCTCTGCTATTAGTTTGTATTAGGGATGATCCATTATATGTTCAATATGGTACTTTTTTGGCTGGAAAAAAGCACGTTATCATAAAAGAAAAGTAAAACAGACTTTAGATATTCAGGAGGCAGAGAAATTCCAAGTCAGAGTGAAAGTAATACGCCAGTATAGTAAAACAAAGGGTTTGCCCTTTCAGGCCTCTAATGACCTTTGTGTTTTGCTTTATCTTTTAGCATTAATGCCGTTTTCGTTTGTGACAAAAAATGTCACACTTTATTTGCACTTTTTTGGAAAAGTGTATTTTTTTCTGCATTCTGAATTAAGAGCAACCATATCTTATACATCAATCGAAAGGTCTCAAAGAGCTGTGTTCATAAAATGCAAAAAAAAAAAAATATTATTACCCTCTTTGAAGTCATAGGGTAAAAATATTCAAAAAAAGGGGAACAATGGGGAAACATTCTCACACTATGACCTGAAGGAAGTCTATGGCTGCCATTTTATGCGATTTACGAGTGCTCGACCTTGAGACTTTTCAATTGATGTATAAAACAATGTTGCTCTTAATTCAGAATATAAAGAAAAATGCACTTATCGAAAAAAATGCAAATAAAGTGCGACATTTTTTGTCAGAAATGAAAACGGCATAATTCAAACAGACATCAGTATTTTTATTTTATTTTTAACATGGACATATTAATAAAAATTATTAGTTTAGCGTTAGCAATTTTTCTGAAGAATGAAATGAGTAATCATCAATTGCTCTAGAGTTATCACCCCCCAAGACATTGAGCCGAAAAAAAGCTCCACAGCGTTATGTAGTGATTTCAAAACTTTATGTTGCTGCGATCAAGCATTTTCAATGAAAGATCTGGGCGACCCCCCTATGTGATAATAATAATACATATATTCTAAAAATAGAAAAATATATATATGTATATATGTATTCCACAAAATAATGATAGAAAAATATAAAGTTTGTATTTAATGTAAAGCATGAGCCTGTTTTTCAGCACAGATTTTATCAAAATATTGTTTTTTGGATGTAATTGCTATCCGAAGCACCTTTTCCATTACTAAACTGACTAGATATTATGATTTCATATCAACTTAAGCACAAATTCCTGTCTCATACTATACTAAGAACGGCAATAGGACTTGTATAGCTTTGGTTGTCAACATACGCTTCCTTGCGCTTCATCCAAAATTTATCTACTGCTTCAGTCTCAAATTTATGTTTCAATGAAACATCGCAACACAATTTTATCAATTGTTTTCTTTCGAAGATTTTCAAATTAAAATAATCATATTGGTCATTGGTAAATAGAGCCTGTACCCATGCAAATTTTTCGTATTGATATGAAAAGTGGTTTTGCAAGTTTTTCAAATATTCAACAAATTGGTTCTCATTATATTTGATCTGATTTACGTTGCAGGCTCCATTTATGCCGGAAACATATCGAATTGATTTTTTTTTGTAAATTTAATTTCCAAAGTTTATAAATTTTGTTTTTGTTAATACTTTGATTTTATTGCGGACCACGCGTTGATAATTGAATTCACTTAGTTTTTAAAAACATCAACCAAATAAGCGAATTTACGACTGTAGTCATTGTCCTTAAACCAATTTGCTTATTCTTTGTGATTTTCAATAAGAAATTTGGCAAGTTCTTCTTTAATTCAAATACCCTTTGAATACATAGCTTTGTACGAAACAGCCAATGCACTTCAATATATCATAAAAGTGAGATATGTTCAGCTTCCATATCTCCACACAACTTTCCAAGCTCCCCGGCTTTCAATGGATTGTTTTTAATCAGCCCTGTCCTTGAAACGATGGGTTTTGAATAAGAATGAATTTAGAATAACACGAAATTGATATTTTGGGTTTCTTGAAGACACAAATTTTATATTCTCGAAATCATTTTTTTTTATTGTCAAATGACATGAAACATATTGTTTAGCTTCAGAACCATATGTTATTTAGAAACCGAGGTGCCGTATGGTTCTTTAGTCAGTTTCACAAAAAAAAATTAAGTAATCTTTCCATGTTCTTCCCTAAGTTTATAAAAAGAAGTTTAAAAAAAATATATATATATTTTCTTTTAAAATAACATTTTATTTGTTCATTTAATTGTCTTTGTTCTTCAATTTCATTCAATTAAGAATGACTTTTCTTTTTAAAATAAGTTAGGCATCAAAAAAGAAAATTCGACATTCAAATAAATTGGATTTAACTGGCATCACTACTGTTTCGAACAAGAACAAAGTTGTGGCAGTCATATGCAGAAATAATAAAAAAAAAATGTGATTTGAGTGAAATATTATTTGAAATTCATAAAGAATCTATGTTATAATTGAAAAAATTATAATGAAAAATATATTATGCAAATAAAAAGTTTTTATTGTAGTTGTAGAACAACATTATTAACATAGACTAGTGATTACGATTTTTTTTTTTAAATCAGCGGAAAATGTGTATGTTCTTTAAAATTGTTTTTTATACCCTATACCACTATGTGGTTTGGGTATAATGACTTTGTGCTGCTGTTTGTAACTACCAAAAATATTTGACCTAGACCCATCTTTTATTATACTGATCGGTTCAGAATCACTTTCTGAGTAGATTTAGCGATGTCCGTCCGTCCGTCTGTGTGTCCATGTGAACCTTTTAATCAAACTACAGGTCGCAAATCTATATATATAAAATTCATTTTCTGTTTATTTATTTGTTTGTTTGTTTGTTTGTTTGTTTGACCGCTATACAAATTTTTATTTTTCAACGGATTTTCCTGAAATTTTGTACACACGATCTCTATACCCCAGGAAAGGTCGCCATATACTTTTTGCCGGCCACGCCTACTTCTGCGCCCACTTTTTGTATACAATTCATTATCTGTTTTTTGGTATATTTGTTCGCTATACAAATTTTTATGTTTTAACGCATTTCTCTGAAATTTGGTACACACGATCTCTGTATCCCAGGCCAGGTCAGCGTGTGATTCTTGAGGCCACACCTACTTTTACGCCCACTTTTTGTATACAATTCGTTTTCTGTTTTTTGGTATATTTGTTTGCTATTCAAATTTTTATTTTTCAACGGAATTCTGAAATTTGATACACACGATCTCTATACTCCAGGAAAGGTCGTCATATGCTTCGTACCGGCCACGCCTACTTTAACGCCCACTTTTTGTGTACAACTCATTTTGTTTTTTTGGTATATTTGTTCGCTGTACAAATTTTTATTTTTCAACCGATTTCTCTGAAATTTGGTACACACCATCTCTCTGCTCTAGGGAAGGTCGACATATTCTTCGTACCGGTCACGCCTACTGTTACGCCCACTTTTTGTATACAATTCATATTCTGTTTTTTGGTACATTTGTTCGCTACACAATTTTTTTCTTAAACGGATTTCTCTGAAATTTGCTACACACGATCTCTTTACTCCAGAGAGGTCGCCATATGATTCTTGCCGGCCACGTCTACTTCTACGCCCACTTTTTATACAAAATTTATTTTCTGTTTTTTGGTATATTTGTTCACTATAGAAATTTTTGTTTTTCAAGGGATGTCTAAAATTTGGTCACACGACCTCTATACTACAGGGAAGGTCACCATATGCTTCTTACAAGCCACGCCTACTTTGCGTCAACTTCTATGTATTTAAAACTTATTTTTTTCCTTTTATTTGTTTCTTTATTTGATTGCTATACAAACTTTTATTTTTCAATGGCTTTCTCCGAAATTTAGGGAAGGCCGCCATATGATTTTTACCGATCACGCCTACTTTTACACCCAATTTTCATATAAAATTCATATTTTGTTGTGTGGTATATTTCTTCCCTATACAAATTTGTACTTTTCAACGGATTTCTCTGAAATTGGGTTTACACGGAAATAACTACACGGTAAACAAATTCCCCAAAATAAAAAATGAACTTACTCCCCAAATTAAATTTTTACATATTTTTATTTAATGAATTTTGTTAAATATTTATTTTAGTAAACACTTGCATACTGCTCTCAATATATGTCCTACAATAAATGCATTTAAAATGAGTATTCTTCGCAATAGCATCATTTCGTTGCGCGGAAGCTTAGCTAGAATATTCGAATGATCTGAAAAATATATTTTGACAATTAAAATAAGTTTGCAACAGCTGCGCGGCAGCACAGGTGTGGCTGGCAAACGCGCGGAAGCGGCGCGCGAACGCGGACACGGATGCGGACGTGACGCGCTTTCGGAACAGAGCTCAGCTAAAATAGGGATTAAAATAAGTTAACGAGAACAAAGCGGAAGCACTGAAAGTAGTTGCAAGGAAGAGGCGCGCGGAGCGCGAACGCGGACGCGACGGATGCGGACGCGACGCGCTCGCGGAACGCAGCTCAGCTAAAATATCGCAATGATCTGAAAAATATATTTTGGCGGTTAAAATAAGTTGACAACAACTGCGCGGCAGCACGGGTGTGGCTGCCAAACACGCGGAAGCGGACGCGACTCGGTCGCGGAACACAGCTTAGTGAAATGTCCTATGATAAATTTTATCTACGAATGTGAAATAATTACCTGTTGATAAAAATAGGCCACACATATACTATAAGCAGTTGCTTAAAGAAACCTTGCGACACAATATTAAACGTCGCATTAGTCTTTCATTTCTGAAACTTGAACTGGACGTCTCTGCTCAATGATGATCACTTATTGAATGAAGTAATTCAATTTTTAAAAGTTATGATTCCTTTAATTTGCGAACTATTTCGTTATATTTGATGTTTATAAATAAACTGAAAAAAAAAACTTAAAGTGGTTTCGCAGCTTATTTTTGAAGCATTTTTGCTGCAACATCTTATAAAAAAACTTCTAAATTAAAAAATCAAAAAAATTTTTAATTGAAATAAAAAATGAATTTACTGCCCATACAAATTTTTGGGGAGAAAGTTCTTTTTTTTTTGGGAATTTGTCAATTGGGGACTAAGTACTCAGCGCCTGGTAAGCATAGTGAACCATTTTTCAAGTCAAAGGCCTTTTTATCCCGGGCAAGACCGGGTAAAAACAGCTAGTATGAATATATTTTAGTCAAATTTAGTATATAGGCTCCTATCGGTCATAAGATGAACGCTATTGAAATCGGTGAAAGTCGGTCGATGTTTAGACCTTGTCCCCATACAAATGACCCCTATGAAATCGACTTAAATTTCCATAAGATCCAAGTTATCATATAGATCTCGGTCAACTTGGGTTTGTGTGTGTTTATTATATCCATTTACCAATTGTCCAAAAATAAATCCCATGTAGCAATTCTTTGTCATAGCCCCCATATAACGCCGCTTCCCGATTTTCACTTAAATCTATCAAAAAACAAAAATATTGCACAGATTTTTCTCAAATTTGGTTTGTATATATTTTTTCAAAATATAAGTGACTTTACCAAACTTGGTCAGGATCGGTACATTTTTCGACCTAAGCCTCATATAAATATAGCAACCGATATGAATTTTTTCGTATCTGCAGCCAAAAAAATGAATAAAAGTCCCACTCAAATTTGCTTTAGGCATATTTTCTATATCCACTTAGTTGGACCGAAGAGATAGGGTCTCTAAACCATGGCATAGGGTATCGTATAGTCGGTCTAGACCGACTATAACTTTCTTACTTCTTTTTATATAACCAATGTCTAATTTTTTAAGACAATGACAAGGATCAATAAAAAGTGTGTTAAAGTTTAAATATCAATTGTTTTTTTTTTATCTCCTAAGACCTGTTTAGTGGAAACTAAGGGCATTTGTTTTGATTTCACAAAGCCTTTTATATGTGAATTAAAACAAGAAAAAATATTTTTATTGAAATTATAGAACAGCACAAAACTTTCAAGAACAGGGGTGAATATAATTAATAATTTTTGCGATAACATGAAACATGCTATTTTGTTCCTCGCTCATATATGTTGATACAAGAGCTGCTCTGTGGATCATGCAGTGCGGCCAGATACCTTCCGGTACTTTATTTTTGTCGAAAGCTTGAACACCTGCCTTGTGTACAGATATTAATTGAGTTCCGTCAGTACACAGTGCAATGCAGTTAAACCAATTGAAATTATTCCGATTAACAAAACTGTAAATTACATTAAAAATTTCTATAGACGTAGCATTGCCAAGAATGTTGTTACAAAATAAAATATCTTCTCTTATGTTATTTTCTGCATTATGTGGAACATATGCAATTAGCTCAAGAATCATCTACTTATATAGCCAATTTCAAAGTACGTAGCATGAACATGTATTAAAAGCAAATATCACTTGATATATCAGAAATTCCTGCTGGTTTACATATGATTCGCCGAACACAATTTCAACCATATCAATAGCTGCTGGTAACACTAGCATCCCCCTTGTTGTATGAGGCAATTCAATATACAACTTCCAAAATGCAAGTAATGCTTTTGATGCAAGTAATGCTTTTGTTTATTAGTTTCATGTAATAATATTTGAAAAAACTCAATTGATTTACCGGTATAGTCAGAAAGCATTATTTCAAGAAGACGTGTTAATTTACTTGTTTTCGTGCTTTATTTAGCTAAAACTTTCATACAAACTAAACATATTGATTCTTTCAACACCATTTACAATTAAAGTTCTGATTCCCAAAGATACATATGGTGAATCGTACTTCCTCGACTTGGAGGGTTCTAAAACTTCTTTGGCTGTCCCAGCTTTCGTATCCTCATTGTTAATTAATATGTCTCATAACGGCTCAAAAACTTATCCATCAGGTCATTAACTTTGAAAATATTAGAAAAAAATTAATTAAAATTTTCTTTAATTATAGTAAGATCACTACATGAAACTTACTACTTCTTGTTTACCAAAGAAAACAACATTAAGAGATAGATATCCAAATTGCTTAATGTGATAATATAATAACATATGAAATAAGTACCTACACTTTATTTATTACTTCGAGATAAAATTTAATAAATCAGCCCTAATAATGAAATTGCAGTTTCTTTTAACAGATATCATGAAGTACACAAATTTATGTGTATACGTATATTAAAAACCTTGAATAAAAAACACTGTCTATCATTTGAGTATCTGCCGAATAATAATTTTTATTTTCTTTTTTTTATATCATACAATTATTTTCTTTGTCATATAAAATTTAGAAAATGTTTCTTTGATCATTGCAGAAGTATTCTCAGCACAGTGCTTACAACTCGGCCACGCTCCTTCACTCACATACTCGTGAAGTATCTGGAATTATATATTATTAATATATATATATTTACAAGCATTTTATTTTTTGTCTTAATAACAAGATAACTAAAATTCAAAAAATCATCATAAATACCCGTATTATAGAAATTAATTTTATCTGTCGGAGTTATTCCTTCATATGGTTTTTGTGATCTATTAGAATGTGGCATGTCCTTTATAATATGCGTAGCATTGCCCAAATATTTCACAATCTGATAATGGTCATTATAATTTAGAAGAAGTTTTTGATTCCCATCGATTAATTTAGTTTTCCGTACTAGTACTAGCTGCCCCTTTCTAAAACAGTCACTTGTTTTCTACTTTGGTCACATTTATGTTTTTGATATTGTTGCATAGTCTCTATCAATGAGTTTGCCTGTCTTCTAGCATTTACTGGATCTTTAGTTTTAATTTCATAAACTTCACCACTTAAATATGAATCAAATTTTCCCCTTGGTAAAAACCTAAACAAAAGGTCATTTAGTAATTTTTCCTGTTGATTTCTTAACAGTAGAATTTAGTCAACATTGAATATCGTCAATAGATTCATCCCATATTTATACCCTATACCACTATGTGGTTTGGGTATAATGACTTTGTGCTGCTGTTTGTAACTACCAAAATATTTGACCTAGACCCATCTTTTATTATACTGATCGAGTCAGAATCACTAACTGATTCGATTTAAAGATGTCCGTCCGTCCGTCCGTCTGTGTGTCCATGTAAACTTTGTAATCAAATTGCAGGTCGCACATATAAATATATTTTGAAGAAATTTGGCGTATAAACTTTTATCAGATGGTGGATTAACCCTACTGAAATTGATGAGAATCGGTCCATGTTCAGACCTAGCCCCCATACAAATGACCCATATGAAATCGACATAAATTGCCATAAGATCCAAATTGTCATATAGATCTTACTCAAATTGGGTTTGTATGCGTTTATTATATCCATTAATGAGTTGTCCAAACATGCTCCTTATGGGACAACTCTTAGTCATAGGCCCCATATAGAGCTGTTTCCCTATCTTCACTTAAATCTATCAAAAAACAAAAATATTGCACTGATTCTTCTCAAACTTTGTTTGTATATATTTTTGCAAAATACAAGAGACTTTACCAAATATAGTCAGGATCAGTCCATTTTTGGGCCTAGTCCCCATATAGATATAGCATCCGATATGAACTTTTTCATATCTGAAGCCAAAAAAATTAATAAAAACCCACTCAAATTTGGTTTATGCTTATTTTCTATGTACAGTTAGTTGGGCCTATGAGATGGGGCCTGTAAACGCTTGGTATAGGGTATCATATAGTCGGTCTAGACCGATTATTATTTTCTTACTTGTTTTTTTTTCATTTACTACCGATGTACCCAAGACCGATAAAATCATTCTGTTATATATTTCGGCTTGTCCATTGGCCTGTGGAGTTGCGGTGGCATTATGTATTATTTTCATTCCATATTCTTGGGCACATCATATCAAAAATTTATGACACGTAAATGTACTAGCTCTAACACAAATCATTCTCCTGGGAGCTGCAAAAATTCGTAAAATTTCATCTAAACATTTCATAAAAGGTTCTGCTTTCGTACTCTGTACTGCTTTCAACATAACATGTCTCGTGAAGCCATCCTCCAAAACATTAATATACATATTCTTGTGAATACTCTTCGTAAATGGACCAATATGGTAAACATGAACAGTATGTTACTTTCATCAATCGGCTGTAACTTTCCTGCTTGTTTACCAGTAGACGCCTTGTTATATGAACGTGGGAGACAGCATGCAATATAACGTTACACATAATTTTTCATATTAAGAAGCCAATATTTTTCTTGAATACAAAGAATCCTCTGTTCCAACGAAAAATGTCAAATTATTAAATAAAATTTCCTGTCTCAAAGATTTTAGAACAACCCACTTACCACCGTTTATTGTTTTCGTATATAACCTACCTTTTTTAGAAAATATCCGCTATGAACCTATTTTTCCTCTTTACCTCTGACCCCTTATCTAATGAATTTTTATAATAGCCACTTGCACAATCTAAACTAGTAAAAATGTGGCTTCCTCTTAATCTATCAATTTCATCATCCATTATTGGCATTGGCAACGAATCTTTTATTGTTTTACGATTCAGAGCTCTGAAATCAGTGGACATCCTGTATTCTTTTTAGACAAAAGAATAAGACTAGAATAAGGAGATAACGAATTTTGAATAAGATCAGCTTTTTTAGATCGGCTATCATACCATGAAAAATTTCTCTTTCAGATAATGCATCCGATGTGGTTTATGTGACACTGGGGTTTCACTATTTAAGTAAAATTTAAGTTGTCCATATTTTATATTTCCTAATTCTGACATATACTGTGCAAAACATATCGTGTATTTATTAATCAAAGCACCTAATCTTTCCATATTAGTGTCATCTAAATGCCTTGCCTGAGAAACAACTTCACTTTTCAAAAACTGTTTCAATCTACCAGCTTTTACTCTATAAATCGAATATACAAATTGCTCATCTAATGTGCAAGAAAAAACTCTTCATATTCTAAACCCAGTTTTAAAACATAAATCTTTACGAGAATCATTTTATGTTAAAATAAATTCTATTCTGTGTTCGTTTTTCGGCTTATTTGGCGAAAATTTCTTCCAAATAAAAACATGCATTGGAAATTTGATCGGTCATAACTTCAACAAAATCAGCATGTTCTTAAGCTATAGTTATTGTTTTGTGAATCCAAAGTGAAAACTTTTCTTTTAATATGCAATCAAAATCTGAAAAATTTTCACTCCCTTTAGCAAATAATCTAACGGTATTGTTTTTAACAACCATAATCACAGATTCGTGATTAATAAATGGTTGACCAATAAGAATACCAATTTATTGAGCATAATCGGCAACAATAAATATTGTAACAAATGCAGATGCTGAATCTACGTTTAGTTTAACGAATATTTTGGATGTTACAAACACAACTGATCCTCCATATCGTATAACTTGTATATTAAAACGTTAAAATCTATGTTTAATGCATTTGTATTGGATAGTCTTATAATATTACTGAGCAACCGGTATCGATAAAACCTCTCATTGCAATATCGTTTACCTTGCAATCCACTAAATAGCACACTTTAATATCACCGGATTTTGTTTCATCATTAATAAATAAAATTGAAGACTTACTTTTTTTAAACAGTCCTATGTATAATGTCCCCATTTTCTACAATTATCGCATTTCTTGAGAGCACCTTGACACATGCTAGCATTATGTCCTGATTTCCTCAAAACCATCTTCAATTAAAGTGATAGTTCGTCCTTCAATCCATCTATTTTTGGGTTGAACATTAATCTCATGCGGAAATGTTGACAAGTAACGACCAAATAGGTCTTCCGGAATTTCAAATCTTCCAGACCTTGCATCCACAGCATTTTCTCCAACTATCTTACATGTGTCAGGTAAAATTTTCTTTTCAAAATAATATCTCGTCATTGACTCTGACGAAAGCTTAACACGTTGCACTATTCACTTAAGATTTTCAGAAAAATCTTGATGCTCCGGAAATGATTGGCATAATAAAGATCTCCATTTTTCCTATGTTGAGGCATATGCATTTGAATTCTCAAACCATGTCGTACCAAGCCTTTCAATATATTTTCGATAGCAAATATTTTCTTACGATCATTCCAATTTGGGGAATGGGGTGTTTCTCAGAGGTGCACTTGTGCGGAAAGCTATCTGTATGTCACCCACTTGGAGGTGACAAGAAGCGATTCCTCTGTTTCGAAATTCCCAAGCAGCTCAATACTTCCGGTCTTTTTGACCAAGTATTCCCTGGTAATGTCGGTCAGACACCCATCTGTTGACAGCTAGAGTGAGAAGGCGAGCAGTAGAGTAACCTGATGGCATGCAAACACCGATGCATCTCAGGCAATTAGGCGACAAGCAGTGTGCAATTAGTCACTGAAGCTCTACTGTTTTTGCCGGTTATCGACTAACCTGCCCAGAAGTTGTTGGCAGCCCCAACGCTAGGATCGGATGCGAGGCCCAATCAGTCACCCATCTTAAAAAAAAAATGATTACTGAAACCACAACAAATAGCAGAAACCAACGGATCGCCATGGAAAGTGCGAACATTCATACATACATCCCAACTGGACCAAGTGTGCAGAGAGTTTGCCAACTACAACCGGCTACTCCTAGGATTGTGTAAAACCAGATGGCCAGAAGCGGAAGAATTCAATACCTCCGAAAATCTTAATCTTTTATAATCCGGCAAGCCGGAAGACCATCCAAGATCGAGTGGGGTCGGCATCCTTTTATCCAGCGAAGCTTGCAATGCACTGATCGACTGGAAACCTTGTGGTGATTGGATAATTACCCCAAGATTTCGCACCAGGGCTTGAAACCTAACCTATGTACAATGCTATGCACCAACCGAAACCTCTGAATCTGCGGAAAAGGAAAGCTTTTGTAGCCACCTAAATAGAGTACTTTCATTGATACCTCGTAGTGACATCATTATACTTATGGGAGATTTCAATGCACAGGCAAGTGCAGATAATACTGGGCGTGAGAGAGTAGTGGGACAGCATGGCATCAGCAGAATGACGGAAAATGGAAATATTTTCACTGAAATATGCTCCAATAACAACCTAGTTATTGGAGGTGCCATATTTCCCCACAAAATCTCTCACAACGCCACGTGGGTATCTCCAGACAGAGTGACCGAGGATCAAATTGATCATATAACCATAAGTAGGTCATGGCGCAGAAGTATCCTTGATGTACTATCTAAACGTGGAGCGGACTGCTCTTCTGACCATCACCTTGTAGTTGGTAACCTTCGATTAAAGGTTGCCGCCATCCGTAAGCCGGAAAGAATTGTACGCAAATACGATGTGAACAGGCTAAAAAAAAACAACAAACCATTCACAATTACGTTGAAGAGCTGAAAGGAGGCTTAGCTATACAAGATAAGTAATAATTTTGATGACGCTGCCAGAGTACATGTAGGCTTCAAAATGCCGAAAAGAACTCACTGGATATCTGACCACACTTGGAAACTAGTTCTGAAGAGAAAGGAGATAAAGGCAAAAATTAACACAGCAAGAACCCGTGGAGAAAAAGTAACACTTGGAGAGTCACACACAGGCCACGATAAACAAGTGAAGCGTAGTTCCAGAAACGACAAAAGAAGATGGCACGAAACACTCACTACCGATGCGTAAATAGACTCAGAAGAGCACAGATCCAAAGATTTGTATGCAATTACGAAAAAGCTCACTGGCAGAATCTTCGCAAATAGTAAACCGCTGAAAAATAGTGAAGGCATTGTGACAACATCCACACACGCACAACTGGAAATATGGAGACAACATTATTCCAGTATGCTTTCAAACCCTCTCGCAATTCCTTTAAAAATCTGCTCATGTACAGGACATATTGTGAGGCGAGATATCTCTTTACAGGTCCCTGATTTTTCAGAAATTCTAAGTGCTGTCATGGCCCTTAAGGCAAATAAAGTTCCTGGAGTAGACGGTATAGCCCCTGAGATGCTCAAAGCCGACTGTCAAACAACTGCAAAATTACTGCAACCTCTTATCGAGAACTTTTGGCTCACCATAGAACTCGAGTCGCATCTAAAGGAGGGTGTCATTGTTAATACCCCAAAAAAGGCAATCTTACCGAGTACAGAAACTGGAAAGGTATTACAATCCTTAGTGCAGTAAATAAAATAATAGCCCATATTATCAACAGGAGAATTTCAGAGGCTATTATGAGTGACCTACGACCAGAGCAGGCTGGTTTTCGCCCACAGAAATTATGCATTGACCATATCAATAGCCTTCGCATAATTGCAGAACAGTCTGCCGAGTGGCAGTCCCCCTCTATATGATCTTTATAGACTTCAAAAAGGCGTTCGACACCCTCAACCATAATTCAATACGGAGCGCTCTAGCTTGCAAGGGCGTTCCTCCAAAAATTATCACATTAATTCAAGCCCTGTATAAGGATGATAAATGTCGCGTAGTCCATGACAACGCACTGAGTAACAGCTTTGACGTGGTAACTGGTGTTCGTCAGGGATGCATACTATACCCCTTACATTTTAACATCGTTCTAGATGTTACAGTACACAATGCTACTCGTGTGAGCAGAGGTATAAGATGGGGACTCAACCTGCAACTCGAGAGCCTGGAATACGCAGACGATATCTGCTTTTTACCTCACAGTTACGACCATATGGTAGCTAAGTTCAAGTCCCTCGAGATTTAAAGCCGGCTTAAAGATACACATAGGCAAGAGCAAAGTGATGCGCTGCAACACCCTTAACAACACAAAATTCAAGATGCAGGATGTTGAACTTGAAGAAGTTAAATCCTTTTGCTAGCTTGGCATCATTTTAATGCATACCGGCTTCTCCAGTGATGAAGTAAACTGTTGTATCTCAAAAGCTAACCAGTCCTTCGGCATGCTTCACTCTGTATGGAAATCTACAATAATTTCTAAAATTACCAAGATAAGCATATTTAACTTCTGCATTAAATCGGTGCTGCTTTATGCCTGTGGAACTTGGAACACAACACCACGCGACTTGAATGCGATCCAAGTGTTCGTTAACCGCTGTCCCCGTAGGATCCTAAAAATATTTTGGCCCAACACTATATCCAACGAGCAACTCCGGCGCCAATCAGATCAGCGTCCTATCCGAGCCGAGATCCTTAACCGAAAATGGCGTTGTGCAGACCTCAAGGCGACATTGCTAAAACTGCTATCGACTGGAATCCTCAGGGCAATACTCGAAGAATAGGCTGACCCTCGCACACTTGGCGGCGCCAACTCGACACTGAAGTTAACCAAAGTGGCATGCTGTACAAGCAAATCTAATGACCCAGATTCAAATTCTGGAATGCAGTAAATTTAAAAATTAACATTGTTTCCGAAATTTTCTTGACATTTCTCATTCAAGGTCTTCACTAAACTTTCCAAAGCGTTAATACGTGTAGTCAATTCCGTTTCGTCCACAATTACTTCCGGGTAACATCTTGACCATCCAAGGAAAGGAATCAATTTTGAGAGCTTTCCCGCACTTCTGGTGTGTTGCTCATATTAGTATATACGTTTCGGTTTCTTCAAAATAATTAATCTTTTTTGTTTTATTTGTAATCCCACCGCTGCTTTAAAAGCTATCGCTTGAGTATCTGCCATATAATAATTTTTTTATTTTTTTATCATACAAATATTTTCGTTGTCATATAAAATTTTTAAAATGTGTCTTTGATCATTTTAAATTATTCTCAGCACAGTGCTTACAATATTGTTTACCTTTTTTAGCTATGCATTTGTCAAAACCTACTTCCTATATTAAAAAAAAAAAAATTATTTTTCTCAGAAATAATAAGTTAAAATAAAAACCCTTTTTCGCGGAAGAAATTTTCCAATTTCAGTGAAAAGTATTACATTTTAATAACTTTATCATCACTGGCTGGTAAGTGTTGTAGAAACAAGTGTTTGCCTATTTATTGTACGTAGGAAGATTTTATACACGAAAAATGTTAATCCTCTGGTTTTCAACAAAATTTCAAGTTTATATTCTGGATAAGAAAAACTACACACCGACAGATGGATGGACGGGTGAAAGGGCGACCAGCACAATATATACTCGTTATAATTTATTTAACCATCTGTCAGTTGAAAAAGACAAGTATACAACATCAACATAAAATTTTGTTAAAAAACAATTTAACGAAGCAGATACAACATCACAAAATTTAATCATTAGTTTTCTTGTATATTGTTGTAAAATTTAGTTTTTGTTGATAAAAGCGTAAATTAATTATACCTTTTTATTTATGTTAGCAGCCTCCGGAAGTTATTTTACATCTCATAAGATGGGAAATTTTTTGTTAATTTCTTGTGAGGCATGTGTTTCTCTATTGTTTTTCACATCCGTTAAATGTGTTAGCAAATGATTATAACATGAGTACAGAATTTTTCTGTCAAGTCAATTAGGTTTAACCATCCTTTTGGTGGCTAATCCATGATTGATTTTTACAGCCAACAAATGGAATATTAAGGAAATGGGAAAAAGTTTTCTCGTAACTTCTGCTACTGCTGCGTTTAAAGATAAAACGTCTTCTTTTTGAAAAAGTTTAGATTTTAAAAAATATGTAAATACCAAAAAAGCAGAATAATTATTGATATTGACCATGAGTTAAACTATTAATAGACAGTATATAATTGAACAAACACCAAACTGTAGTTAAAAGTGGGTATAGATTGTGTATTTCTGATACTTACAAAAGTTCATTATCTACAATTTGAATACTAACGCATTTGTCTAAAAGTAGTTAGAAGTTGCCTATGCAACATCAAAATTAACTTTCTTTTCAGAGATTCTCAAGAAATACATAAATATTAATCCTTTTTCGTTGATCCTTTAATAAGTTTATTACAGGAATGTATATCCACATTTATATTTAAAAAGATTTGTTAAAAAAAATTTATTTATTCAATGAGTTATAAAACAATAATAATGAAAATATTTTTCATATTTTCCTTTTGAACAATAAAAAAAATTGATTTATACAACATACAAAAGATATTGACAAAAGTATTTAGGAACAAGTTCCTACATTTATTTTTTTTATATCTTTCCATTCCATTTATAAAGATAAACAATGCCATAATTGGCAATTTTATACATAACTGATTTTCTAATCGATTGTTACACACAATGCTGCAATAAATTATGAAACATTGACAATGGTGTTTAAAAAATACATATTGTTCTTTTCGCTAAAGGCTGACGTTGTTGACATTTTGTTTAATAATGGAAATAGTATGACTCTTTCTAAAAGGGACCACTAACATGTTTCCGTGTTTCTATGAGCCAGTTATTATTCATATAATGGAGGAAATATTTATAAAACTTTCTATAAGCTCACACTTAATAATGTACGTATCGACCCAATCCGGACTGGACCACTTGCCGTTGCACCACCTCGCTTAATGGCATAATGGCACCTCCCAACAAAATGAATTAAAAAAGCGAAATTAACAGAACCTATGAATATGAAAAGTCGAGGCAAAAACAAGTAAACAGTGAATCCAGGTCACAGTTATGAAATTTAGTATATACGAGGGCGGATCAACAAGTCCGTTACATTTAGAATGAAACATAATCTCCTTTTAGTTCAATACACTTAGTGCAACGTTTCTCCAATTTTTTTTATCCCTTCCAAAAAATAGGATTTTTCGAGGTCCATAAGATAGGCATTTTAGATCAATAATTTCATCGTTGGAGCTAAATTTCTTTCCACCGAGCCAATTCTTTAGGTTTGGAAATAGAAGGTAGTCACTGGGCAATAATTCCAGAGAATATGGCGGGTGAGGTACCAATTCATAGCCCAATTCATGGAATTTTGCCATTGCGACACGATCACGTGTATGGTCCATTGAGAGCAAATGCGGCACCCATCTTGCAAACAGCTTTCTTAAACACAACTGATCATTTAAAATCGAAACCACACTCCTACATGAATTGCCTATGGCATCAACAATCACACGCACTTTTACTCTTCGATCGGCCAGTACCATATCGTCGACTTTTTCGACATTTTCGGGTGTATTGACCTCAATTGGCCGTCCAGAACGTTCAGCGTCATTTGTATTTCTGTGGCCACAACGAAAGTCAGTAAACCACTTTTTATACCCTATACCACTATGTGGTTTGGGTATAATGACTTTGTGCTGCTGTTTGTAACTACCAAAAATATTTGACCTAGGCTCATCTTTTATTATACCGATCGAATCAGAATCACTAACTGATTCGATTTAACGATGTCCGTCCGTCTGTGTGTCCATGTAAACCTTTTAATCAAACTGCATTTCGCAAATATTAATATATTTTGACGAAATTTGGTATATAAGCTTTTATTGGCCATAGGATGAACGCTGTTGAAAGCAGTGAAAATCGGTCTATGTTTAGACCTAGCCCCCATACAAATGCCCCTATGAAATCCACATAAATTGCCTTAAGATCCAAATTATCATATAGATCTTACACAAATTGGGTTTGTATGCGTTTATTACACCCATTAATAAGTAATCCAAAAATAATCCCTATGGGACAACTCTTTGTCATAGGCCCCATATAGAGCTGCTTCCCGATCTTCACTTAAATCTATCAAAAAACAAAAATATTGCACTGATTCTTCTCAAATTTTGTTTGTATATATTTTTGCAGAATACAAGAGACTTTACCAAACATAGTCAGGATCGGTCCATTTTTGGGCCTAGTCCCCATATAGGTGTAGCATACGATATGAACTTTTTCTTATCTGCAGCCAAAAAAATTAATATAAATCCCACTCAAATTTGGTTTATGCTTACTTTCGATGTCAAGTTAGTTGGGCCTATGAAATAGGGTCTCTAAACGTATGGTATAGGGTATCATATAGTCGGTCTAGACCGACTATAATTTTCTTACTTGTTTACCATTGAAATCGATGGTGCAGAGTCCCACTAGTATTTATCAAGTTTTTTCATGATTTGATAAACGTTTTTTTTCGCAAAAAGTAATGCTTAATGAGCTCTCGAAATTCACTTTTTTCCATTTAAAAAAAAAACACGAGGTTGTATGTTTTGAACAGCTGTTAAACTCAAACTAAAGACAGAACTTGCTCCAAACTTTACAGTAGTCTACTAACAGGTGGTACTTGATGGGAGCAATGTTGCATTTCATATAACTACGAGGGAAGTTCGAAAAGTCACGGACTTATATCAGCTTGAATGCACTAACTCCAAAGATGTTATAAAATTTTTCATTTATTTTATTTTTTCATATATTTATACCCTATACCACAACGTGGTCAGGGTATAACGACTTTGTGTTAATGTCTGTAGTACCAAAAATATTTGACCTAGATCCATCTTTTATTACAATGAATGGATAGGAATAATTTTCTGAGATGATTAGGCGCTCCATGTTCGGACCTAGTCCCCATACAAAAGACCCCTATGAGATCCTCTTAAGTTGCCATAATATGCAAATCTAGATCTCGGCCAAATTGGGTTTGTGTATATTTATAACATCCATTTATCAGTAGGCCAAAAATAAGCCCTAAAGGGGAATTCATGTTCAAATGTGGTCAGGATCGGTCCATTTTTCGACCCAGTCCCATTATAAATATAGCATCCTTTATGAAATTTTTCATCAAATTTTATTTCTCAAATTTGATTTATGCTTGTTTTCTATATGTAGTTAGTTGGATCTAAGAGATAGGGTCTCTAAGCGCATGGTATAGGGTATCGTATAGTCGGTCTACACCGACTATAATTTTCTTGCTTATTTCATATACTGTTTTTTAATTTAATGATTTGTTTGTTAATTCTATGTCACAAAGAAGTCATTCTTCTATTTTTTTTAATTAAACAGATTTGCTTTATGTACATGAAAAACGCTCCCATAGTTACATGTGTATGTGTATTATATTTATACATACTTATACATAAATTCGTTCAATACTAGATATTAATTTCCAGATATTTGTTTCGCAGAATTATATCATAATACAATCAACTTCATACAAACAAGTTTGTCTTCTACGAAAATAAAACTATAATAGAAATGTACCACGTTGCATATTTCGTGGAATTCCCATTATTGGGAATTCCCATAAGTATTAACATTCCCAATGTGTCAATGGCTACTTTTTTAGCTAGTGTAAGTATTAGACTGGCCGTAAAACATTTTTTCTTTAATTAATCATTATACGCTGTTTAAAATATGAGGTTTGCTGTCATAAGTGCGGTCTTCATATTTCAGCTCTTTCCGACGGTGCTTTCTGGTGTCTAGTGGGGGCCAAAGTACCCAAGGTGTGTTTATATGTGTAAAATATGACTTTTTTCAGATATTACGAAAATTTCGTTCTACAGTTTAACATTTTCGACAAGTTGTTATATGAATCGAAATTAGTACGAAATTATCTTTTCAAGAAGCTACAGCTACAGCTACATAATGGAATAAAAACTCGCTAAGAAATAGCAAATGCCCCAGACCACTTTTGTGCAAAAAAAAAAAACACTAGGTCGTAAAATTTGATGGAAATTTTTTCAACTTTTAGAAATAATTTTATTTTGTCTCTATATCTATAAGTCTCAGACATGAAATATTGCTTTATTACCACGTTGTTAACCTATTGCACGAGACCAAAAATGGAACATTTTTTCGATAAAAATTCGAAAACTTCTTTTTAAAATTTTGAAATATTTTCTTAAACAAAATTGCAAAAAATGGATCTGACATTTTAGTTTTTTGTTAAATGTGTGTTAGAGATTAACTATGTGAATTTTTAAGTAAATCCTCTGGCTGAATGTTTTTCAAGAATTTTTTTTTTTTGGCGGATTTCGAGAAAAATTCGATTTTTGTAAAATATTCAGTAAATGTACTCTTTCTAAATACTTTATATCAAAAATTAATCACTTTTCCACTTTTAACTGTCATACTTTATCTTAATAGCCTTGGGTTTCAGAAAAAACAATATGACCCAATTAACCCTCTGGACTTGGGTTCGCATATAACCCTAAACTAATAAAAGATAATTTATTCAAAAAATTCAAATATGTTGAAAGTGTTGTTGAATTTTTAGATGTGACGCTCAAAATATAATAATCAAATGTGCAGATCTGCCATTATAAAAATTTGGAATAAATCGAAAAACGTTAGCCCATTCCGCCGGATCGAGCTAAAATGAACACCGCATTTATGACAACAAAACTCATATTTTAGAAAAAAATTTCATACAAGCTGCGAGCAGTCTAGTATGTATATATTATTTAAAGGAAAAATAACAATTTTGGAAATGTTTTAAAAATGTTTTGGTTTTGGCCTTGAAATAGAGAAGCGGGTGTTTATGTGATATGGATTCTGTAAAAATACCAACATATTGAAAAATATTTTAAAACAAAGAGTTTTTTTCTTTTTGCATGTCTACTAATTCTAAAAAACATAATTAATTTATTCCAAATATTAAACTAAAGAACATTTGAAACGAAAAGTTCTGTGAAAATAATGTGGGTACCTACAAATTAACTATAAATAAACTTGTATTGAAAAATGTTTGAAAACGTATCGTAATGTAGCAACAAGCTTGCATAAAATATATACAAAAATCGATATTTCATATAGATTTATTTCATTTAAATGCCTTTCAGCAGTTTTACGTTCATATCGGAAGTCTGTTTTTATGCTAAGATTAAAATTAATTGTTAAGTTATAGTTAGACCGATTTTTATTCGTTAACAGTTTAAATTAACAAACAAACTTTAGTAAAATTTATTTTTAAGAATAATTAGTCAAACAGTGGTTCTGGACACGTATCATAGGTAGTTACAAACATCAGCAGAAACTCATAACAGCTTGCCAACCGAGTAGTGCATCGAGATCAAGTTATACCCCCTACAAACCAATGTGCTAATGAACGGCAGAACTATGACAAACGACAGCAAAAAATAGTCTACGGTTTTGCACACAACACGTTCATACATATTCGATATTTCGATATTTAGTAAAATTTTGATTTTATTTTTATATCATTTTCAAACATTAAAAGACGGTAACTCAAACAAATCGTTCAAATGAGTGAAGAAAATGGTTTTGCGGTTCTGTAATATATACGTCACTTTTTATTGAGTGAAAACATGAGAGCTGTAATTTTTGTCTTTTTTTTTTTTTTGTTTCCATATTGCCAAACAAACTGTCAGAAATGTCAAAAGCTGACGATCAGGAAATAGCAATAATTCAATAATATTATAAGGTTTAAAAAAAAAGTTAACTTTAAACAGAAAAAAATTTATAAATATGAATTCAACAACTAAAAAAATGTAAATATTTTGATTTAAAGTGGATAACTAGTGTGATTTAAAAAAATAAATACACGTTCAATTATTTTGTACATTTTTAGTGTCAAGAAGACCAATTCAATACAATTTGAACAATTGGTACGTGCAATGGGGAAATTTCCACATCTGGCTACTGGGAGCACCGCATTTGGAAGCAGCAGAGCTGCAAATGAGCAAACATGGGATACCCTGGCGCAAAAACTAAATGCTCATGGGCCCCCGGAAAGAAATGGAGGCGACTGGAAAAAGGTATTATTTAAATTTTCATTAGCATTTGATTAATTAATCTTATATGTTTACTTTTAGGTCTGGCAGGACCAAAAATCCAGATTAAAGAAAAAAATAGCTGAAAATAACAAAAGTCTTCATGTTCAATAAATAATCTAACACCATTAGAATGCGATATTGATAGGATATATAATCATTCATCAGCAGCTGCACCAACCGTTAAAGATTTTGGAGTAACTACCGCAACAAAAAAATTACAATCTGCGAGTAGAAATCAAGAAGTTGTTTTTGACATAACGCCACCTAGAAATCACAACAGGGTGGCAGTTGTTACTCCGACAACTTCACAAAACACAAACACATACCATTACTTCACAACAACAACCACTATCTGCAATATATGTTTCAAATATAAGAATATACACCAGAAGCATCACTACCCAAAATGTCATCACAACGCTAAAGTCAATAACACCAACTACAGTTCAATCAGCCCCAAAACAATCTCAACCAATAAAATAAACACTGAACCAGTAAGACCATTTTTACAACACCGAAAACAAAAAATTAACGAAAGCAACTCTGAAAAGCATGAACAGCTTAAACTTCTTCGAAAACAGCTTGAGGTACAAGAAGAATCGCTTGATGCAATGAAAAATCAAGCAGAATCAGTCAAAACCAGCGCCGAAGCAGCGAAAGCTCAAGCGGAAGTTGCTAAAGCTAGTGCTGAAGCAGCGAAGATCCAAGCTGAGGTACTTACAGTTATCGCTGAATCATCCAAAATTATGGCTCAGGCTTTAGTGGGTTTTTCAAAGCACTTAAGAGATGAAGATTGTTAATTAACTATAATTAATGTTCCCAAATTGTTTCTAAATGATTTTAAACGTTATTTTTTAGTTAAAGTGTTTTTTTTTTTTTATTAGTTTTAACTCTTTTTATACCTTATACCACTATGTGGTTTGGGTATAATGACTTTGTGCTGCTGTTTGTAACAACCAAAAATATTTGACCTACACCCATCTTTAATTATACCGATCGAATCAGAATCACTATCTGATTCGATTTAACGATGTCCGTCCGTCCGTCCGTCCGTCTGTGTGTCCATGTAAAGCTTGTAATCAAACTCCAGGTCGCAAATATGAATATATTTTGACGAAATATGGTATTTGATCTTTTATCGGCCATGGGATGAACGCTGTTGAAATTGGTAAAAATCGGTCCATGTTCAGACCTAGGCCCAATACAAATGACCCCTACGAAATCAACATATATTGCCATAAGATCCAAATTATCATACAAATCTTAGTCAAATTGGGTTTGCATGTATATATTACATCCATTAATCAGTAGTCTAAAAATGGTCCCTATTGGACAAGTCTTAGCCATAGGCCCCATATAGAGCTGCTTCCCGATCTTCACTTAAATCTATAAAAAAAAACAAAAATATTGCACTGATTCTTCTCAAATTTTGTTTGTATATATTTTTGTAAAATACAAGAGACTTTACCAAACATGGTCGGGATCGGTCCATTTGTGGGCCTAGTCCCCATATAGATAGAGCATCCAATATGATCTTTTTCATATCTGCAGCCGAAAAAATTAATAAAAATCCCACTTAAATTTGGTTTATGCTTATTTTCTTTATCCAGTTAGTTGGGCCTGAGAGATAGAGTCTCTAAACGCATGGTATAGGGTATCGTATAGTCGGTCTAGACCGACTATAATTTTCTTACTTGTCTTTAATGAATTGAATTTTAGTTCAATTAGTTTTTTTTATTATATTATTTAAATTTAACGGTTTTGTTTTTTGTTTTTTAATTATAATAATTGTTTTCTATAAAAAAATAGTTTTTTTTCTTGCAAGACAAATTTCTAGCTATTAAATTTGTTACAGAATTAGCTATTGCTGATTCTTCAAATGATGCTTCACTTATATTAAAATCATTATCATCACCGCCATCATCGAGATCATTTTTAGAAGGCAGCCAATTATTATTGTAAAAAATAAAAAAAATATTATATTATTTTTGTTGTTTTTCCGGAACTATAATGCAATCCTCTCGATCCGATTATACATCTAAAACGATTTCTTAACACCACATTACAGCGTTCAAAAATGTTTCTCACTTTACAGTGTTTTTCATTGAACTTTTTTCACTAGCTTCGGTTGGAGTTCTGTAAGGCGTCGTCATGTATGGCTGTAACTTATAACCAGAATCACCTATTTTGAAAAAGGTTTTTCAATGGGTTTGTCAAATCCAATCGGAAGAAAATTCGATACATACTAAGCAGTCAGGTATTACGTTTGCCTTTTAATTTTCGATTCAAAAAAGAGCTCTGCTGCACTCTGGATCCAAACGAAGGCATCATGGTTAGCTCCCGGGTGCCTAGCATCTACATACGTTATGACCATATTATGGTCACATATCTTAAAAACAAGGCAAACAATAAAACAATTATAGATATTTTTAGTTTGTTGTTAAGTCATCATATTAAATACTCACCAACATTACATTTAAGCTATAAAACCCTTTTCGATTATAATAAAGATGATTCACATCGTTCCCGGCGAATTTATTCGGACATGTGTTCCGTCCACGCAACCACCAACACAAAGTATTCCAGCACTGTTGTAAAAGTACTCTTTTAATTCGTTTTCTTCTTCTACGCTTTTTTCTATTTTAATCCACTTTGGGCACAAGTGTTTTTCAAAAATATTTAACAGCTCGCTTATTACCTTAGATATTTGGGATTTCGACATGGAAGACACACATTCATTCCCAATTGATGCTTGATATCCTGTTGCAAGAAACGATAAAAAGGTAACAAGTTTAATTGGGGCTGGAATGTGTGTACTCCGATATGTCACTTTCATTCTTGGAGTTATTTCACCAAGTAACACCAAGAACACTTCCTTCTTTACACGGAAAGAAGCGATAAACGTAATAAACAATATTTCATAAATTAATACGTAAATTGACTTGTTGGTTTATAAACTTACCGCTCCTCCGTAAGATCCACAACATTTGTTGCATCTCTCAAATTTCTGCGGCAGAAACGAGTATCCTCTTTATCAAATTCATCACCAGAATTGTCAAAAGTTATTGCAATTAAAGCAAACATTTTTAATTAATATATTTTTTTTTTATATTTGTTTGTCTTAAAAAAAAATATATGTTTTTGTGAACAAATGTCAGGTAATTATTTTATAAACATAAATCAGCTGTTTTTTGTTTATTTTATTCGTAAAGCAGGGTTACCATCGAATTAGAAAAAATTTATGTTTTATACGAAAAAAAGTAAACAAAATACCAACATAAAATTGACGGCAATACCGTCATTTGACATTTCAAAACAGTTAAAGTAACCTAATGTAACCAAGGCGAACGTTTTTAAAAAACTCATTTGATTGCGTACTCGTCTTGTACAAGCATACTAGAGGGTTCGCCATCTAACGTTTTTTTTTCAACTAGGGCTTATTTCGTGAATAGTAACACTTAGCTCATGTCTGATTTGACAGATAATTAGTTTTATCCTTCCGCTGAACGAATATGGTTGTGCATACGCTTGAACAACGCTGGGAAATATTGCGACATTACTTTGAAAATCATGGTAATGTTGCAGAATGTGTGCGAAAATTGCGTACGGATTTTGGAAGAAGAGAAGCACCGTCAGCTCCGTATGTTCGTTATCTTGTGAAAAAAGTGAAAGAAACTGACATCCTCATCGATAAAGCAAAGCGTGAAAAGCCAAAAACAGTGCGTACACCCGAGAATATTGCTGCTGTGGCAGAAAGTGTGCGTGAAGCGCCATCAACATCAATTCACCGTCGTTCTCAATAATTGAACATTTCGGAGGAATCATTGAGACGAATTTTGCATAAAGGCCTTGGCATGACGCCATACAAAGTCCAATTGGTTCAGAAGTTGAAGTCAACTGACCATCCAATGCGTTTTCGCTTCACTAAGTGGGCCTGCTATCGACTTACAGAAGATGCCGATTTTGCAAAAAAAAAAAAAAATCATCTTTTCAGATGAAGCTCATTTTGATCTTGGCGGGTATGTAAACAAGCAAAATTGTCGCATTTGGGGCACAGAAAACCCGCACGCATACATTGAAAAGCCGATACACCCAAAACGGGTCACTGTTTGGTGCGGATTTTGGTCCAGAGGCATAATTGGGCCATTTTTCTTTGAAAATGAGCAAGGAGTGGCCGCTACAGTCAATGGCGGTCGTTATCGGGCCATGTTGAACGACTTTTTGTTCACAAAAATTGAAGAGGATATTGGCAACATTTGGTTTCAACAGGACGACGCTACGTGCCACGCAGCCGAAGGTACACTCGATGTTTTGCGCCCTGTTTTTGAAGATCGCATTATCAGCCGCAGCGCTGATGTCGCTTGGCCACTTCGGAGCTGCGATTTGTCACCGTTGGACTATTATTTGTGGGGTGCTCTCAAAGATAAGTGCTACGCCAACAAGCCAGAGACAATTGACGCTTTAAAGGACAATATTCGTGAAGCCATTGGTGAAAAACAGCTGCACACAATCGATAATGTGCTTAAAAATTGGATCGATCGTGTAGGCTACTGCATGGCCAGCCAAGGCAGCCATTTGAATGAAATTATTTTCCATTATTAACCGGAAGGATTGTACTTTCAAATAAAAAAAGAAATTTGAGATAATATTCAGTAGTTTTTTTATAGCATTTTCAAAAAAAAAAGTTATTTGGCGGACCCTTTATAACAAAGTTTATTGTTGACGTTATTAATTTAAAGGAATTAATCGATAATAATCTATACTTCTATACTTAATATAATAAAAATAGAATGTGTGTTTGTTTGTTTGTAGGAGGTAATCTCCGTAACTGCATGTCTGATCTTCCTGATATTTTCACAGTCTTACTGCTGATATGGGAAGTGCTATAGGCTAAAATTTTTTAAATATTTTTGGTGGGCGTGGCACCCCCCTCACAAAGAAAGTTTTTAATATCATATATATTGAGTACTATGATACGGAGAGCTTTGCAAATCTGTGTGAGGTCACCTATTGTTAATATTAGTAGCTATGCCGGAAATGGAATGGATCGAATAAGTGGGCGTGGTACCCCCATACAAGTAATAATTCAATATTATATATCTCGAGTACTGCGATAAATTGAGCTTTCCAAATTTGTCTGCTGTCACCTATTATTAATGTGAGTAGTATGACAAAAAATGGGCAGTGTCGGACCAACAGGTGTGGCACCTGCCATGCAAAGTAAATATAAAATGCCATATATCTGGAGTACTGTCATAGTGTCATACTATCTTGGGACTTTGTGCGAGCTCATAAGTTATTCATGTGATTAGTTATATAAAAAGTGCGTGATCGGAGCAGTGGGCGTGGCACCGCCCGTAAAAAATAAATAATAACTTGTGTACTAAAAAAGGGAAGCTTTGACACTTTTCACGACCCCATCAGATCTTAGTATGAGCAGTCGGACAAAAAATTGGCGGGTTCACACCAATGGGCGTGGCACTCCCCACGCAAAGTAACTATTTAATGTCATATATCTGGAGTACTGTAAAAAAGAAATCTTTCGAAAAATTAATATAAAACATAAATTTCGATTTATATTTTTTAAATTTTAATTAAAATTGTTTTGGATTTCATCTGTAATTTTTGTTAACATCAAATTGATTTTTTTAATTTTAAATCAAATATTTTTAATTTTAGAGGGATTTTTTTTAATTTCAAATATAACAGAATTGACATTTCAATAGATACGATTATATTTATAATATTAATAGGCTAGGCGATTTCTTGTGACTGATGTTTTGTTCTATCATTTTATCCCGATTTTGACCAAGTGTATATTATTTGAAAGATATTTCTTTTTAGCCGTTTGGCAGATTTACAGATTTTTATTTTTTTCCTTTATTTTGAGTAAATTGCATTTAAAGTTGCTACTAATACATACATAAAATTATACAATGCTATGTGTGTTTGTTAAATTTGTTAATGTGTTTCTAATAAAAATGAGTTTGTTTTTTGTGGTGATTTGTGAATTGGCTATAATTGATTAGCATACATTTAGGGTCTTTATTTAATAAAAAAAAAAAAAAATTTCCTAGAATTTGCACTCGAATTTCGAGGGCTGGAATCTGCTAGTTACAATAATTGGTTTATGGAATCTAATATTTCTGTGATGTCTTCATCTTCAAGTTCTTCTTGGCTCTGATAATTTTCTGACGATCGCCTTTTATCAACGACATCGCCCGTAACAGCACCCATTTTTTAATTTCATTACAACTCGGATTTTATTCTGTTCAAAGTTTGCTTTTAACTAAAGCCATTAAACTAAACAAACGTTCAATTTCGGCTTTTGAGAAAGACAAAATTAGTAAATACAATACAAATATTGATAACTCTTTAAATGGATTTTCGCCAATAGAATTTTGTTAACTTCATTCCATAAAGAGGTTGTATTCAGTGTTGTATCCCAATATTGTTATGTGATATAGCTCCATTGGATTTGATTTTTTTCTGTTTCAGATGATCTAAATTTAAACTCTTCTAATATACTGTTTATCGGTTCTTTTACCTGGTTTAATGTGTTTTGTATTTAAAATGTTAGCATTTTTTTAATACAGTAATATCCTTGGCAATCGAATTTTTAATTCATTTAAAACTGTTGTTGGTGTTTTCATTCTTCTATTTCAAAATGTCTTGTTATATTTGTTGAAAAAAACAAGCAGAGTGGTAAAAAAAAGAGTAGTACACAAAATTCTCGTATTACACTTTGAGAAATTAAAACATATCAATACCATTAAAATTAAAATTGTATATTCAAAAATAATAAAAAAAATCAAAAAAAAAAGATGCCAAAAGCAACTTTTTATTAATAAAAGATGCTAAATTAGCATCTAGCATCTTTTCATAAATTTTGGATGCTAAACGACAAAAAAAGTTGCTAAATCTAGCAACTAAAATGCTAAAATGGCAACACTGACACCGGGTTACATCTAGTAATATAATAAAGAGGTAATGTGTGTTTGTTTGTTTGTTTGTTTGTTTGTTTGTAGAAGGTAATCTCCGTAACCACTCATCCGATCGTCCTGAAATTTTCACATAGTCTTACTGTGGATATGGGAGTGCTACAGGCTTTAATTATTTTAATATTTTTAGTGGGCGTGACACCTCCCATACGAAGTAAATTTTTAATATCATATACATTAAGTACTATGATAGAGTAAGCTTTGCAAACTTGTGTTTTATAAAATCAGAATAAAATAAATTTTTACTGAAACCATTTTCAAGGCATAAAAAAAATTAAAAATTGCGCAGTACAAAAGAATGTTAAAATAATATGATAATTAATTAATAAAATTCAAATAATATCCATAATATTAGCTACGGTTATATTAACCAATCGAATACTTAGGTCTTATAAAGTCTTAGCTACAAAATATATTTAATTTACAATGAATATGGAACCTAGTTCTTGCAATTAAAGAATTGTTTAATTTAAACTCCTTGGTATACGTGTAGTATTCAGACATTCATGCGAACAGTATGCAACTAATAAACATGATTGTGTTTTTGTGCGGTTGTGTTTGAATGAGCATACAATAAAATTTGCCCATGAAATAGTGAATGGAAGAAGTTGATATATTTATCCATATATGCACGTATAAACCCACCCAACATTTGGCAGAGTACTTAACAAAAATCACTTTACTGAGTCTTCTTCGAACACTTTTGATGATTAAAAACTGTTCAGTTTCAGACTCGAACGCAAATAGAAAATGTGCAATAATTGCAAATAGATTATGTATGCATTAAATTTAATTATTTTGAACGTTATTTTGGAATAATAGTTCGCGGAGCTAGACGATGAAAAGGTGCTCTGGCTATACTGTCCTGTTGATTCATAACGGGACATTTTTCTTCATAATTTTGAAGCAAGTATCCAGAATTTAATTACTGTGTATTTCTATTTATTATTGTCAGTCGAATCGTGGTATGAAGTTCATAAACAAATTACAATTTAAAGGAAATAAGCTTAAATAAAAAGGTAATGTCAGCAAAATAATTTAAAATAAAAGGCTTAAACTGGATTTTATATATGTGCTTTTGGAGAATTTTAGATTGTATAAATTGACTTTCTTAACATTATAACTATTTTATTGATGTTTCACTAAATTAATTGTTTACTCATATATATTTCTTTAAATAAACTTATCTAAATAATATACATCAATTAAGTACTTAATTTTTGAAACGCAAACGATTAGAAACATGACTGAAAGATGACTCGAAAATCTGATCAGAGAAACGGGTAAAATAAGACTCGTCTAAAAGAGTCGCGGATAGAACACAATATTCTCTCGACAAAGTAATCTTATATGAAAATGAACGTAATTATGACTGTTTTAATCGCGCAGATATCGAAACAGGCTCGAATACGATCAACAATTTCATAAAATGCTGACTGTGAAGTATTATGTTTACTTATATAGTACAGGTTTAAATAGTTATTGTAGATATTAACATTTATGTTAAAAAGTTAAACTGAATAAACATACAGATATTATGCATATTATTTGAAAGCATATTATAAATATTGTCAGTGCAAATATTTTGTTGTTTTTGTTCTCACAACATAATGGCCATGCTGACATTGTACTTTGGTATCAAAACCATTTTTGCAATATATTCCTAATTGGCTATAGAAAATAAACATAAACCAAATTTATGAATTTTCGAATGCATTCTTATATAAAAAGGTAAAAAAATGGGCCGATCATGGCTATATATTGTAAAATCAAAAATTTTTCTAATCGAAAATGAATCAAATTGAAAGAAAAATATATTTTTATTTTCTACCTGCACAAAATAATTTGGGGCCCCACTGGAAAGTAAAAAAAAAAAAAACGAATGACAAGAATTTTTTGTTATGATTTTAAATTTATTATGTTTAATACAAATTTAATAAATGTTATTTAATGTTATATGAAATATAAACTAGGTATTTATGTTCTGATTCAAATTGGCTACGCTAAAGGTATTTTTCGGGATTTCTGTGCTGCAAAATCTTCTATTATATCCTCAAAATCAATTTTTTGAAGGACATCACACTCACTGCACATAATGGACAAGTTAGTTAGGCGTTCTGGTAACATAGACGTTCGTAATGCATTTTTTATTCTCTTTACCCGATAAAATGACCACTCTCACAACAATTAGTGATCATTAAACAAAGATATATTCTTGTAGCAACTTCAACATTTGGAAAAGTTTCTTCTAACTTATCGTACTTTATTAGGTTATGTAAAACTGAGATACTCAAATCCGATGATTCCGTTCCTAAGTTCTTGAGGTACTGCCTTAAATGAAAACATTCTGATATGAACTCCTTAGCATTAATGTCTTTGGTCAGAATCAATTGTTATTAATTGAGAAAGAAAACTAAAAATTTCATCAATTTCTTGGTATGCAGCAGAACGCTTTTTTAAATGAACATGTAATGTGTCACTTATGGGAATAAACGTTTCTACGCGGAATTTTTGTTTGCCATTTAACTGTACAGTCTCCGCTAATCCGTCAAAAAAAGTAAGACGTGTGCTGCTAATTTTTTTTCTTTCAAACATATATTTATAGTCAGCGTGCGTTACTGACATAATCGATAAAAGATGCGTAAAGTTTTGTTGCAACGTCCAGTGTCAAAGTGTTTTTTTTTTAACTTATGCTTGTTTTGTTTATAACTCCTAAAAGATCATTCCAAATCTCCGTTAGAAGCATAGTCTCAAATTTTTCCATTTTTTTGGCTAGGCTTTCAGCTTCGTTTCTTGTTTCTCTTGGTTGACTGATGTCATTTGCAATTGATGTTAAAGCTTCAGATATATGAAAATAACCATCTTCAAAGCATTAATAGCATTAGCAGGTGCAGACCACCGAGTATCCGGGAGAGACTTCAAAACTTTATTTGTTCCCAAATTCCCTGTCATAATTTTCCATCGATTGGTCGAAGCCGAGAAAAAATTAAATAATTTTTGGATGAATTTGAAGTAGGATACTGCATCTGAAACACATTGAACAGCTTCAACACCTACCAAATTTAATGAATATGCCGCACATGGAACAAAAATGGCAAATTCACATTTTTCTTTTATTCTTGCCTGAACACCAGAATACTTTGCTGCCATATTTAATGCATTATTGTAACTCTGCCCTCGGCAATCTTTTATAGGATTATCAAGACTTTCAGTAAAGTTTAAAATGACACCTGCTATCTATTGAGCATTATGTTCATCCATAGGCAAAAATTGCAAAAATCTCTCAATAGGCTCTTCGACGTATCTAACGATAAAGGTGAGTTGGTCAACATGTGAAAGATCTGGCTTAGAATCCACACTAATAGAGTAGTATTTTGCAGCTTTTAGTTCATTAACAATCGCTTTTTGTACTTGCTGTCCCATTATATTAATAAATTCATTACAAATATTTGCAAAAAAAATATGATGTATTTCCTTTCCCACTATTTCCGCAGTTTCGCATGTGATCAACAAGAAAAGGATCAAATTCACTAATTAGTACTAAGCATCCCAAATAATTTCCGTTATTTTGAGACCCTAATATTTCATTATCACCACGAAAAGCAACTCCTCTGGAAGCCAAAAATTTCACTACTGCAACAATTCTTTTAAGTACATTCTTCCAATAATTGACTTGTGTATTATATTGGGACAAAAACTCGCTGTCAATTCGCCCAGTAGTTTTGCTTCTTGCGACATATTTCATCATTGCCTCCCTGTATTGTAAACTGTTCCCATGCTCCATTAATAAATTACTTATATGTTTCCAGTCTTTATATACATTTGGAGAACTCAACTTATGACCAGTACGAGTAGTAGTATTAAATAGATAGCAGCAATAACAATATACAGAGTTCTTTGACGGTGAAAATAGAAGTCATTCTCTTTCTAAAGAATCACCATTCATCAATATACGGGTGAACATATTTTTAGTCAAGTATCTAGTTTTTGTTTTGCCGCTTGAATCTTGAAAAATTTTAGAAGTTTCGGAGAAGTCACACTCTTTATTTTGAAAAAATTCTGGCCCTTTTTGAGTCCAAATATTGCGTACTTCTTTCATTAAAATTTCATCACAGTATGTACCAGGATCAGGAGATACACTATCTATGCTCGTAAATAATAAGTCACAGAAGCTTGAGTTGGAGGATTCAGAATCTAATGTACCTGTATCTCCATTTGGAACTTGCATAATATTATCATTTTTGTCAGACGTAAGTTCTTTTTCCCGTTGAAATTCGAAAGTAACCGGAATTTGAGATGATGAAAGCGAAGACTCAGTCATCCTGTTTGTTTCTTCCACCGTAAAAAATGAAGTGAGTTTAGGAAGTTTTTCGGCTATTTCCTTTTGAGCTAGAATTTTTTTCTTTTTTGTGAACCACTTAAATATGTTCTTTTCGACATAATTAAATTAATTATAAAACAATATAGACAAGTTGTTTACAACTAAGACGTCAAACCGGTAAAAACTTATTTTAAAAAAGTTCACATTAAACACTTACACGCTTTTACTGAGATGACCTTATACTTATTGACTGCGTTTAACTTTGACATTTATGCGGGAAATCCCCTAAATATACACAATGTCAACTATTACTATCTGCACCAGTCAGGGTTGCCAGTTTTTTTTTTTTTTTTTGTATCGCCATATACAATTGAAAAATCGCCCAAATACATTTTTTTAGTACTTGTTAATATTTACGTTTTGGTTAAATTTTTTTTCTATTCCATTTTGTTTTTGAAATTCAAAAAAAAAAAAAAAAAAAAATTAACAAAAAAAATTGCTAAAAATCACCAGAAAAATACAAAATATTTAACTTCTTTCTTTCGTGTAATCGAATATATTGGTCTTTCGGGGCCCCCATGAGGTCGAGGCCCTGGACACGGGCCCCGTGTGCCCTTATGGCAAAGACGGAATTGACCTGTATATTGATTATAAGGCTTACATGGGCAGGTATAATTTTTTTTATGGCAACACGCCAATCACTATATGTATGAAGAACTGATGTGAACAAAATGCCAGTCTACCAAGCTTTCAAAGTTAATAGTTTAAACAGGTGTAAATAAATCGCGATCAAAAAAATGTTACAATTATATTAAAACGAAAGTGTGAATAATAAAATTATAAAGACGATATAAAAGAAATTTAATTATAAGCCCATGTTAAATAGTTTAAAATCATTAATTCCGATCCTATATAGATTCAATGTGGTCTTGCCATCATTCTTAAGTGTTGTAATTGTGTGGTTTTGTCACAGAACAGATGACATACTAACAAATTGAATACTTCGGAAAATAAATTAAAGTCCTAATATCAACCAAATATATATAAAAAAACTTAGAAAATTATAGTCAGTTTAGACCAATTATACGGTATCGTATACCATGCGTTTAGAGACCCTAACTGTTAGGTTCAACTAATTGGATAAAGAACAAGTAAGAGTGTTAACTTCGGCTGTGCCGAATCTTTAATAACCTCCACCTCGGTTTGCGTATTGATAATAAATGTAAAAAATATATTTGAAAATGTAAACAATTTGTTAAACTTAATACCAAATTATTTCAGCAAATTCTTTGGGTTGATCCGCTTAACAGATGATTTTTGTTTAGTTTAAGAGTTGGTCTATAAAGCTTTCTCACATTAGTAATTCGCGTTTCAACGAGGAAAGATCGTTTTCGTCTTTTCTATTATTTCGGATAAAAGAAAACACGTTTCGGTGTTTGATTTTCGGTCATCGTGGTTGCTGATCGGCATGCATTTAGGTTATATACCTCTATGCATGCGTTTCCGGTTATATGATATAACCTCACGTTTAATTTAAAGTTTTTGCAAATTAAATAGCTCGCCCGAACCTTCATTGCGAAAAAGCTCTCTAAATTTTTTTTGATAAAATATTGCCATATTTGGAAAATAAATTTGTTTTTACAATTAAAAGGGAGTTTTCTCTATTAAATTTTGTGGTAACAGAAAATAACAAAATACAATACAAAATCTAACCCAGTGATGCCAACTTTTGATTTCGAATTAAATTATGTTAATAAAATACTAGAGAACCACTGCTGCTTCGCATCATTATATTATATTATATTAATTTTTATAATATAATACCAAAATTTGCCAAGAGAAGTTAACGTACAGTAATGCCAAAATATGCCAAGAGAAGTTAACGTACAGTAAAAGTAAAGTTGATTGTCCACGCATAACTTTCCTCAAACCCAACGAATTTGCCAAGACAAGTTAACATACAGTAATGCCAAAATATGCCAAGATAAGTTAACGTACAGTAAAAGTAAAGTTGATTGAGCTTGATCCACTGAGTGTTCTTAGACCTATGTCAACAGCCTACGTTAATTTGAACTCTAGTTATAGAGGTTTGAGGGAAGAAAAATATTGAAAAAAATCTTGAATGCAAAGTTTATTCATAAATTCTTTTAATATATAACATATTTTCATTTATTGACTCCAAATACTACTACCTGGGAATTATTATCGAACTTCAATTTTTTGGGATTTACTTTGGATACCATGAAGTCAAATTTTGAAGTCATCAGGAAGGATCCACAAAAATTGTGAAAAATAATATACAAATAACGTTCTCAGCAAATTGCGCTTTATTTATGTGACAATTTTTATGTTCACAATTCTTAAATATCAATGAAGGTTTTCTAAACTTCATTGAATTTAATTAAATGTTTTCTTATCATGAAATGCTATTAATGTCTCCTGAACGGCAATATTTTTTTTATATGTAAACAATTTTTAATGGTGTTTTTTTTAATTTCAATTTGTGTTTAAAGAATAAAATTTATAATTTTAAAATTCAATTGATGTCTTCTACATTTCAAGTTATTATTTCTAACGTTTTAATATGATTTTTCGGAATTCAATTTATATTTTCTAATATATAATTGGAAATCTGAGTTCTAGTTTTTAGAAATGATATTTTCTCAAATTTGAATGAAAAATTTAAAAGGTGAAATTTCATATTTATGTGAAAAAAAAAATGCTATGGTCATTATAAACAATTTTTAAAAATTATATGTAATCGCAATCAGATATTTTGTAGGTAAAGCAGAATAATAATTTGATATATGTAACTATGTAGAACGGTTGACATTCATTTTAAAATAGAGATAACTATTGCAATGCTAATTAGAACAAAAATTGTGGCGCCATCTACTGTGGCATAGTCACACTGCGCAAAATGAAGAGACACTCTGTTTGTTAATGCAAAAGAAATGTATTTTCCCTTAAACAAAATATTGCAGAATTTTATATAAATAAAATAATATACCAATTTATTTCTAACATGCGGATATTATGGATATACATATATAGAATATGTGTATATTATATTATTATTTAATGTATGTGACCTTCTCCGAGAAAAGGGACCTAGTGTGTAAAAAAAAACTGGTTGTGTCAAAAACGGTGGATTCTGGTACCTAAAAGGGTGTAGAAACTTTAAATTCGTTTTTTTTCTCAAAACTTAATTTTCAGACACTAGGTTCCTTTTCTCGGAGAAGGTCACATATGTATGTATGTATATGTAAATATTACACAAAAAAAAAACACCAAAATACCAAAAAATCAACATCAATGCATTTTATATTACTTTTTTAGCTAATAAATATATATAACTTTTCTTAATAAACAAAAACCATACATTGTTCCATAATTCTTTTACAAATATGACCATAAATTTGGCATATTAACTCTTGTTGTGTTTAAAAAATAGACTTACCGAGTTCATCATACATGCACATTTTTGCGGAAACGGTTAACATTTATTTTATTATTAGTATTATTTTAATAATATTTATGGTCTTATTTCAAGAAATAAATCATAATAGTACATTTAACAAGTTAAAACCTTAGTTGCAATTTTTTAGTAATCCAGTAAATTTGTATTACGTTGTTAACAGGGTAACATTATTCATCATTAGTAGCAGCAAGCAACAATGATTGAACTAACTTAAAGCCTAGTTAACCACACGTGACAGTAACGTAACGTGTCAGCTGCTTTTCATGTATATGTATATCTATAGGGCAATTCTTAGTCATAGCCCCCATATAAAGCTGCTTCCCGATCTTCACTTTAATCTATAAAAAACAAAGTGTTGCACAGATTTTTCTGTAATTTGGTATTTATATATATTTCTAAAAAGTAAATGACCTTACAAAAATATTGTCAGGATCGGTTCACTTTGCAACCTAGTCCCCATCTAAATACTGCATCTGATATGAACTTTTTCATATTCGAAGGCAAAAAAATTAATAGGTTAGGTTAGGTTAGGTTGATAAGAGGAGCTATATAAATACATAGCTCATAGCCGTTGTGTCCGGATATACACCTAAGCCAGTAGGTCGGCTTGTTGTGCGCTCTACATCTCTACGTTCATCTGGTTAACTACCCCTCTACTAACTTACAAATTCGGTTTCATCAGCAAATTTCCAGAGTGTTTTCCAGCTTATCCCCCTAAGACCCGTCAGGCCTGGTAGGATGTCGTTGGATATATATCTGACCCTTGTTCTCGCAAATACTGGACAGTAACAGAAGCAGTGTTCTAGGGTTTCGTCATCCTCTCCGCAAGCTCTACAAGTGGCCGATTCCGCCCGTGCTATACGGTATAGGTGAGCCCTCAGCTCAGAGTGTCCAATGAGGATGCCAATTATCCTACTAAGGTTTCCCCTTCTAAGATTAAGGATTTCCTTAGTTTCGGTGGTGTTGAGAGTACCCCATAATATCTTTGTAACCTTACCCACGTCAGTCTCCTCTGCCAGTCCCAATTTGAGAGAATTTAAAGGTATTGGGTTTTCCAAATTGACTCTTTCCAGGAAAGAACCATCCAGGCCAGTTTGTCAGCAATTTCCTTTCCCACTATACCACTATGTCCTGGGATCCAAATGATTTCAAGTCTGCCTCTTCCGGAGAAATTTGCAATCTCTTCCTTACACTCGAGGATAGTCCTTGATCTAGTTTTGTCCGCGGATGTCGCTTTGATGGCCGCTAGACTGTCCGTAAAAATTTCCACATCTTCGGGAATTGGGGAATCCCATGCGTTAATAGACCTAATACATTCTGTTATCGTGACCAATTCAGCCTGAACGACAGAGTTGTGGTCCGGTAGACGGAAGTGCATCCCTGTAGAAGGGTCCTCATCATAGAAACCTATGCCAGTCTTGCATGCCTGGAAGGTTTTGTAGAATATTCCCGTTCATCCAACTTTCCCTGTCTGGTATCCGTATGCTGCAGGGTACACCTGTTGACACTTCCGAGATTCTATCACAGCTAATATCCACTGTGTTGAGTTCCGGAATTTGGTCTAAAATTGTCTGGTGTCTGGTCATGTGGTCGGTGATATATTCCCCTGTTACCCTTAATCGAAACATGGCCAGAGCTGCCTCATATTTAATTCTAATCTCGATTGGATGTATAGATAGTATATTCTCTAAAGCCATCGTAGTTATAGTCCTTATTACACCACTGATCCCTATTCAACAGAGGCGCTGTATCTTTTGGAATGGTTTGATGTAGCATTTCCTGTTCATTGACGTCCATATGACTATGGATGCGTAGGTCAGAATAGGTCTAACGACGTTTGTGTATAGCCAAAGTGTCATCCTCGGGCTTAAACCCCATTTTGAGCCTATAGCTCTTCTGCAAATGGCCCATACACGATGAGCCTTCGCAACCCTGCTCTCTATATGTTTTTTCAAGAGAGCTTTTTATCGAGAATCACCCCAAGGCATTTCACCGTTTGTGTGATTTTAATCGTTTTGCCCTGGAAGAGGCATATTTCGGTTTTCTCTGGGTTCACATTTAAGCCCCTCGGCTGTGCCCAATCGTATGCTATTTCGAGTGCATCCGATGCCCTCCTACATAAATTTCTAGGATCTTTCGCTACGTTGTCTGCATAGACAGGTTGGAAACCCTTATTGGCTAGAACCCTTAGCAGACTGTTTATAGTGGTCACCCAGAGAAGGGGGGATAAAATTCGCCCTTGTGGTGTCCCACAACAAACCTTATCTCTTATTTTAATGCCATGAACTTCGCAACTTAATTGTAAAAAATTTCACAAAAACGATCGCCAAAAGAGACGAAGCTTTTATGTGTTTAAAACTTTCAATGGTGCATGGTAGAGAAGAAGAAAGCATATATTTAAAAAAATCATAACTACACTATATTCTTAATCGGACCGGTTTCTGGCATTTCAGCCTTCATCAGCGATTTATTGAACATTTTGATAATTGTTATGTTATAATTGAATAGATTGTTTCTATATGAAATTTTTCTACTAATTAAATAGGTAGTAATTGATAGATTGGCCTCACGGCCGCCCTATCAATTACAATCAATCAATTATAATATAAGACTTATTTTTCCAAAACTAAGCAAATAACAATTTCGAAATCATATGAGTGAACACACTATTAAAACTAATAGTAATGGTCTTTTGTTTTTCGTTTCAGTGAACTTAGTGGATTAGATATTAGAAAGCTTATGAAAAGTGAGGACTTCCCTAACAGTTTAACTAATGATAAATTAGCTGCTTAAATAGCTGTCAAGACAGCAATTAAAGTCTTTTTTTTCATCGAAAATATGTTGACAGCACTTCCCAAAATCCACTATTTACATCATCACTATTTTAGTAAACAACTAGCCACTGAATATCCATGCTTGGAGAAATGTATTGATGGAGTAATCACATATTCCAGCAAAAATAAAATGGAGAAGACGAAGTATCCAGTTGTATATTATTTTTGATTCAGATACTGATGATTAAATAATTAAATCGTTATTGAAAACAATCGTAACTTTTTTTCGAAAACATCAAATACCGGAACATTGTAATCCTTGAAATTCCTTAGTGTAAATTTTTGCCAGTTGAAAAAAAGAAAAGAAAAATTACATGAAAAAATATGAGATAATTGGTTAAAATATTAAATAAGAAAAAATCCAATTAGGCGCAAAAACATAAAAGTAGAAAAATTTTGCTAACATTGTTAAGCGACTGGGCTATACGTACTAAATAAAAATTCACCTTTTCTATGATTTAGCTCGACCGGATGACCTTGTGGTCTTCAAAACCTCTTAATAAAATTTACTGCATAATATACTCACAAAACATTTTAGCCCATTACACGCACGTTTCAGGATACTATTATGGTATTTTTTGAAGAAATGACTTTAATGATTCAGGAAAATTGCATAAAAAGGGTTATGTTTTTCTATTGAAACATTTCTTTTAAATCGCTGTTGGAAACATTCGAACTCAATTGCACTATTACTTATTCAATACAGTGTTGGAACAAAAATGCAAATTTTAATCGGCCATATAATTTGACTGTGCCCATAACTATAATAACAATATACAATCATTGGGTATAAGAATCATCCACCTACAAAACCTTGCTCATCTTTTGTCCACAGTGAATATGTCAAAATAATATATATTTTGATAAAATTTGGTACATAACATTCCCTAATTAACTGATGCATTTTTCCTTGCCTTCTATAAATATCCTCTATGAAGATCGATTCCAGTTACACTAACATTCATATTATCATAAATACATATATATATATATATATATATATATATATATATATACATATATTAATATATGTATATATGTATATACATATATTAATAGAATTCGCTTATGTGTGTTTATTATATCCATAAATCGCAATCCAATAACAAGCAATGTATGCAGGGAAGTGTTATTCATAGTACCCATAAACATCAGTCTCTTGATATACAGTTAAATCTATCTAAATCTTATATTGGTTTGTATATATTTTAATATATGCGACAAAAATATATTATAATCTGCCCAAAATTTGGTTTACATTTATTTTATACATGCATACATATGACCATTAATTACCTCATCCACTATGGTTGGACACAAGAGTATTCTCCAAAACTCATTGCTTGGTTTTACAAATGGTTTTTGTTCAAACTCATTAATTTTTTGATTGTTTTTATCAAATGTTATATGTACAAATATTTTACGAATACGAATTATTATCTGTAACTATATATAAGTATATAAAGGGTCGATGAAAAGATATTTAACTTTTTCTGTACATTTATACGTACAATAAATATTAAGCCCGTTTTGATTTAAAATTTATATTTAATCGATATTGCAATAAGGATACTTATTTAAAATGTATACTTAAGTAATTTTCCTCGTAAATTACATTTTTTTTAATTGCGTGTTAAGTCTTCTGATTGGATAATATTATAAATTAAATACACACAGTTATAAGTTTGTACATAAACAGTACACACAGAAAAAAACTTCTCCAACCGAATTGCTTTAATTATGAAGGGCTGTATTAGCGATTGTGTCAACCGAAATTTAACAGCAGCTAATTTTTTTCTATAATGATAAAATATTTACTCTAAAGGCAACATAATTTCTATCCTAATATGAACAACTTTCGGTTCTTAACTTGATCGTAATTCCGTTTGTAAAATATAATTAACAAAATTTGTATTTCAGAGTTAATAAAAAATTATTTCTATATTTAAATAATTCCCTTCATCAAATAATTTTACCGTTTCTAACGAAATTTAATTTTTAACGTAATTTCTTTTAGTTAAATTGCTTATATATGCAGATATATGGAGGGCACACTTTTCCGATTGGAATTATATATAGTATAGTCTGCCTTTTCGTGTTTCGCTAAGAATTACATGGACTTATTTACATGTATGTTTTCATAATCAATTTTTCTTACGAATTTTGTATTCTTCAATTAAAACATTTTATTTTATTTATTTTATTTTTTTTCTTGATGTGTAAACATCTATACGCACAGGGGGGGGGCGGGGGAATTTCTATTTCACAATACAATCACAAAAACAGCGCAACATGTGAGACGCAAAACAAAATCGGTGTGAAAAAATTATGACATGTAATAACCTATTTGAAAATGTGGAATGAAAAAAACGAACGACGAAAACTGAAAAATAAAAAACGAAACTTGAAAAAAAAAAAAAATGAAAAATGAAAAATAAAAAATTAAAAATGAAAAAAAAAAATAAAAAATGAAAAGTAAAAAAGTAAAAATAAAAATTTAAAAACAAAAAATTAAAAATGAAAAATAAAATATGAAAAAAAAAAAATTAAAAAAAAAAAAATTAAAGATCAAAAATGAAAAAAGAAACATAAAAAACGAAAAATTAAAACTTAACCGGTTGAAATAAAAAATAGTAATAAATATTTTTATATTAGTGGAGCCCCGGCAGATTTTTTTTTTTTTTTTTTTATTAACATAATTTTTATTACAATAAATAATAAAATATATGTTTCAAAATACAACTAGCAAAATATAATTTATTAACTAACAAGTATTTTATTTTTAATAAAATAGTTTGACTATAAGATATATCTATATGGTTAACACAAATACATCTTTTATCTGGATAACCTAAGCAGATCGTTAGGTTCTATGCATTTTAGACGCCGGATTTCCCCATTCGTATCGATAAGACTAGATGCCTCGTCATTGACGTGTGTTCGTAATCTATCAGCATGGCTATAAGCAATTTTTTTAATTTCTTCGGTAACTGCTGTGTTTATACCCAAGTCACGGTGTAAGTCATTGTTTCTAACGTACCACGGTGCATTAACTATTCATCGTAGAATTTTATTTTGAAAGCGTTGGATTTGAAGTATTTCATCTCTGGCTGCGCAACCCCACAGCTGCGATCCATACGTCCAAACTGGTTTCAGGATTTGTTTATACAAAAGTAATTTATTCGGTATGGATAATGTTGAGTTTTTACCAATTAACCATTACATTTTTCTAAATTTTATCTCTATCTCAGTTTTTTCTTCTTTACCTTCCATTTTAATTTTGTGTCTGATGTCATACCTAAGTACTAGGCTAAAATTAGAATAGGGGACAATAACATCGTCTATATAGATTGGATGGTGCTGTGTTTGATTGTTCGTAAAGCCCACATGAACAGATTTAGATTGATTTAGTTTAATTTGCCATACTTTTGACCAATCCAAAACTTTGGTTACCGCTGCTTGAAGTTTAATCGTGAATTCTTCAGCTGTGTATCGTGTTGCAATTAGGGCAGTGTCATCAGCAAATGTTGCTGTTGTATAATTATAATTATCAGTAACAGGGAGATCAGCGGTGTACATAAGGTATAAAGTTGGACCTAATATACTTCCCTGTGGGACTCCTGCTTTTATTGGCCGGATTTCTAAGAATGATGTTTCCCGTTTGATGCTAAAGTATCGATTGCTTATGTAAGATTGCAAGAAATCACAGAAGCTTTGAGGTAAATTTTTTTTTATTATGTATATAAATCCATCATGCCAAACTATGTCAAATGCTTGGCTGCCATCTAGAAAAACAATGGAACAAACTTTCTTTTCTTCAAATGACTTTTCTATAATATCGGTAATCCTATGGACTTGGTCGATAGTAGAATGGTTTTGCCTAAAACCAAATTGGTGTTTAGGGATGATGTTATTTAACTCTATAAGAGGTCTTAATCTGGCAAGAAAAAGCTTCTCCAAAACCTTTGATAAAATGGGAAGCAAAGATATGGGTCTATATGAGGAAACTTCATTTGGCGGTTTCCCCGGTTTGGGGATCATCATAACCTCTGCCATTTTCCATAGACTGGGAACGTGTTTCAGCTTAATACAAGTGTTGATTATGTTTGTTAACTTGATTATACCTAAATTTGGCATTTCTTTAAGCAGCTCCGACGTTATTAAGTCATAACCAGGGGCTTTTTTCCGGGTAGTTTTAATATGGTAGAGTACACTTCCTCTGTTGTTGCAAATGAAATGTTCATATCATCACAAGATATGCAGTTTGGGGTATGGTCATATTTTCATCATGGGGATAAAAAGTGTTCTGCAGATAATTGGCAAAGATGTAAGCCTTTTGCAAGTCACTTTTGGCCCAATCGGTTCCATTTTTGATGGGAGGAATTTGAGCTGATGGTCGTTTAAAGCTGGCTGTAGCCTTCCATAACGAATAGTCGGTAGATTTTTCATTTGTTAAGCCCTCAAGATAATGTTGAAAATTGTTGTTCTTTTCCTGTTGAATTTTATTTTTAATTTCTCGGCTCATTCTGTTTAATATTGTTTTATGCTGAGGATATCGCGTTTGTTGCCATTTTTTACGAATTTTTCTTTTTGAGTTTTTTCTTTGTTTTAGGTTATTTGTAACAGTTGGTGTACTTTCCCATGCTGCATACTGAAGAATTTTTAAAAGTTTTCTAGTTCTTTGTCTAGTTCATCAATATCGTTGATAACATATTCACTGTCGCACATTTCATCTACAATTTGGCGAAAGTTTTCCCAATCTGTATTTCTATTGATTAAATACGGTGACGATTCGATTTTGCTGACATTGTTTTTTTTAAGTAAAGGTAGATAGAGGAATGGTCTGAGTTCATTTCATATCCTTCGGTTATTTTCAAAAAATGTTGCGATATTTTTCTCGTTATAAAAAAATCTATTAGGTCAGGTACTTTTGTTACATCACTTGGCCAATATGTTGGTTTTCTGGTAGTTAAAAATTTGCAATTTGAGGATTTGCTTGCTTGAAGAAGCTCTCTCCCCTTTGCTGTTGTAATGTGTGAACCCCAATAAATATGCTTGGCATTAAAATCGCCTCCTAAAATAAATCGTTCTCCAAATTTTTTAAATACTTGGTTATAGTTTTCTGATTTTATTTTGTGACGTGGCGGGTTATATAGAGCGGCAATGTTAAGTTTCTGTTTTGAAAATTCTATTGTTACACTTGTTAATTGAAATTCTTCGCAGCATATTTTTTCTTCTGTATAATGCTTTATATTTTTTCGAATAATTACAGCAGTTCCACTTCAGGCCTGATTACTTGGATGTGGAGTGTGGTATATTTCAAAATCACGAATTTTTACGAATGATTCATTTGTAAAATGTGTTTCGGATATTAAACATATATCCACTTTTTGGGAATTTAGTATAAGATCTAATTCATTCAAATGGGATTTTAATCCGTTTGCATTCCATAGTAATATTTTGAAAAAATCACTCGTGATTAATTATATTTTCAGAGGATTTTTCTAAACGAGTTAGTCTTTGCTCTAATCTTTCATTAAATTCTTCTTATTAAGCCCGGCAGATGATTGCTATAATTGATACATAATGACGATTTCTGTTTGATTTTAAAAAAGTGCCATCAAAAAAATCTTTTATTACTATTACACATTACACATCTCCCCTGTTTTTTTTTATTTAACTCGATGGAAAGATTATAAAATGTTTCTGTGTTCCTACTAAGGAGCAAGCTACGTATAGCATGGGTTTCCTAAATTAAATCCGGCAACCCTTACACACTGGCCTAGAATTTAGAATATCGTTTGGGATTTTTTGTTTTTTGCGACTTTTGATTTTGGCGATTTTTGATTTTTAAAAGATTTTTGTTTTATTTCCCGATTATTGATTTGGCGATTCTTGTTTCTCTCGATTTTCAGTTTTGGCGAATTTTGATATTTTCTACTGCTAATCACATCTGTAATATTAATAGGCTAGGCGATTTCTTGTGACAGATGTTTTGTTCTACCGTTTTATCCCGAATTTGACCAAGCGTATATTATCTGAAAGGTACTTCTTTTTAGCCGTTTTGCAGATTTACAGATTTTGAAATTTATTCCTTTACTAACAGATGCATAAAATTATACACTTCTATGTGTGTGTTTATTAATTTGTTAATGTGTTTGTAATAAAAATGAGCTTGTTTTTTGTGTTGATTTGCGAATGGCTATAATTGATTAGCATACCTTTAGGGTCTTTATTTAATGAAAAAATAAAATTTCCTAGAATTCGCACTCGAATTTCGAGGGCTGGAATCTGCTAGTTGGTAATTAATTTCCAAAAGTTCAAAAGTTTCAAGACACCCGCTTACATGATTTCTTTTATAAGAAGTGTCACGACCAATAATCTTTAACGCCCAATTTTTATCGGACTACTTACATTAATATCTGATGGCTTTTCAAAATTGTCAAGGCTTTCACTTTAATAGAATTCCAGTTATATGATATTATATATTTACTTTGTTTGGGCGATACCATACCTTCCAATCACACGAATAAGTTATGGGCTCACGTAAAGTTCCAATATTTTTACATTACAGTACTACAGATACATGATATTTAATATTTACTTTGTATGGTCAGTTCCACGCCCTTTGCTTTGATCCTACGCGTTCTTTTCTGACTAACGACATTATTAATAGCTGATATATTTGATATTAAGATATATAATATTGAATTATTACCCGCGCATCTTCGGCGTGGCTACTAACATTAATAATATGTGACCTACCACAAATGCTCAAAGTTTAAATAATAAAATAGATTAATTTAAGTTCACTTTTGAAAATTCTAACATTGATATCGTTTGTGTATCAGAAACTTGGCTGGTCAAATCCACCTCGGATAATTTCATTTGTCTGCGTGGGTATAGAGTTTTTAGATCTGATAGGGAGTGTGAAGATAGAGGGAATATTTCCAAGGGCGGTGGTGTTGCAATTTTTGTTAGAGATCATATTGCATGTACTTTCTGCTGTAAATCTGAGAAGCAAGATAAGGCAGAATATATTTTCTTAGAATTCAAATCAAGCGGAAGGAAAATGCTTGCAGGGTGCGTATACAGGCCAAATAAAAATATTAGGTTCTCCAAGTTTCTTGATAAACTGGAGGTCTTAACAGATGGATATAATGATATTATTATAGCTGGAGATTTAGTTCAAACATTATTAATGAATCAGCACTTACTGACAGCATGATAACTTATGGACTTGAACCTGTAAATCGTTACAATCCTACACACTACACCACCAATAGCAAGAGTCTGCTTGATATCTTCTTTGTCAGTAATTTGTCTAACGTGTTATTGTTTGATTAAATTTCAGCAACATGCTTTTCAAAACACGATTTGATCTTCCTGACTTACAACTATCAAATTCAACAAGCTGATATGGTTTACTCATACCGTGACTTCAAAAATCTAAACTACGCATTACTTTACTCAAACTTTTACCAAATTGACTGGGATGGTATTTACTGTATGACATCTGTTGATGATCAATTAACCTTTCCACAGAACAATTTATTACAACTTTTCGACGAAGCGGTACCTCTGAAAAAAAATCCAAAACAGTCAGTATTAAACCTTGGTTTACTACTACTTTAAAAGATTTGATCTTTCGAAGGGATATTGCGTACTCCAGATGGAAGAGGTTTAAAACACCTGAACTGCAAAACGAATATCATACGGCTAGGAGAGATGTTAACCGAAAAATCAAAACTGCTAAGTGCAACTTCTTTTCTATGAAATTTAATTCTGCCATTGACTCCAAACAAACGTGGATGACAATTAGAGATATTGGCATTGGAAGATGCAATAATAATAGCTGTTCGAAAGACGCTGACGAATTGAACTTAAAATTTACGAATCTACCTTCGATAGAAGTTGATCATGAATTTTACAATAATATACGAAATACTCCAAATTTTGGCGAGAAAAACTCCTTTGAATTTAAATGCGTTAATCAACTTGATATTATTAAATGCTTTTCTCTGGTAAAGTCAAACTCTGTAGGATATGATAATGTAAATCCGAAATTTATTAAAATAGTTCTTCCACTTTTACTGCCTTATATAACATTTTTCTTCAACTGCGTTATAACTTCAAGCACTTTCCCTACCATATGGAAACATGCTAAAATATTACCTATCCCAAAATCAAATTCTGAGCAACGACCAATAGCCATTCCATGTTATTTGTCAAAAGTTTTTGAAAAGATAATTTTTTTTCAAATGAATGAATATATAACTCAACACCACAGTTGCGTGACAGCCTTAACTGACGTTTGCGAAAACATAAGACGTGACATAGATGACAGCAAAATAACTTTCCTTGTACTTCTAGATCATTCCAAGACAGTTGATCATCAAACTCTGTATGAAATAAATACGTTTCTTTAATTTTTCCTTAACATCAACGCTTTTAATTTCCTCTTATCTCACAAATCGCACACAATCCATATACGTAAATAGCAACTCATCTGGACCTTTACAACTTATAAAAGGTGTACCGCAAGGATCTGTATTAGGACCACTTTTCTCAATCTATATCAATGATTTACCAGATTATCTTTCTCATGTACGCTGACGATGTACAACTCTCTCTGAGCACCTCTTTCTGAGCACCCCAATCGAGTCAATAGATGAAAATATAGACAAAATTAACTATGACCTTAGTCAATTGTAAAGATGGGCGTCAGCAAATGGTTTTTGTATTAATCCTATCAAGTCAAAATGTCTGCTAATACGCAAACGAAATGCAAATCCAGAGTTTGGGATGAAATAGTTATCAACGGCGATAGAATTGACTTTGCTTCATAAACAAAAAATCTTGGAGTAACTTTTAATAACACTCTAACTTGGTCGAACCACATAAATACGACTGTTGTTCAAACTTATATGAAGCTCAGAACTCTATGGCACATTCAATCTTTCACTCCCTTAAATATAAGAATACTTCTAGCCAAAACGTATTTAATTCCTGGTATTTTATATGGGTGTGAACTTTTTGCAAGCTGTGATTCATTTAGTAAAGGCAAACTCAATGTTTTATATAACAGCATAATTAGATATGTTTTTAGACTAAGAAGGTCTGCCGGAACTTCTTCCTTCACGAATCAGTTTTTCAGCGTATCATTTGAAAAGCTGATGAAAATTAGAGTTCTTTTGTTTCTTCATAAAGTAATTTTCAACGCAAAACCACTTTACCTGTATGAAAATCTCCGGTTCGCCAGATTAAACGGAGGAAAAAAATTAATTCTACCTCGTCATCGTTATTTGGTATCTGAATGGAATATGCTTCCTTTGGAATATGCTTCCACAATCTCAGCAACTTAACAGCAACGCTTCAAATTTTAAAAAAATTCATTTTTGAATATTTTGCATAACAATTTATTATTTAATTGAATTAACTTATTTTATTTTTTTTTCTTTTTTGTAATCTTGTATTATTTTCTTGGTTATTGTTTACCATTTTTTCTTAAATATTTTCTGTATTAAAAATGTATGTATATTGTAAAGCCAAATTATAACTAACAATTATCATGCCTTAGCATTATTATTCCTGTACTGTAATTATAAGATTTGTTCTTGTTGTACAGGAAAGGAAATAAATAAATAAATAAAATAAAAAAATATGCAAAGCTCTCCCTATGATAGTACTCAATGTGTATTTTATATCATACACATTGAGTACTATTTAAACTTATAATTTATAGCCTATGGTTCCTTCCATGCATATAATAAGACTCTGTAAGATCTGGAAAATCGGTCCAATGGTTTAGCCTACTATGAGCTCCAAACAAGCAAACATACTTTCGCTTTTATATATATTGATATACGCGACACATAAAAAACACCTTATAGCTATTATCGCGCATTAGTTCACTAACTGCACAAGCTGTTTTACCGCTGCCCAATTATATTTTCTAGTGCCAGAAATACCTAATATTTTATATGGCTGTACACATCATCTACATAATCTTGCAGTTCCTTAAATTCAAGAATACTTTTCGGACTATGCACAAAAAAGTTACAAATGTTCCTGCACAGGATATCAATTTGTACAGGAGCTTTTTAAAGCATAAGCTGTACAAAGTTTACTGTACACAATTTTGCTTGCAACCCATTGTCTTCTCCAGCCATTACGTTGACACCATCCGTTGCGAACCTAATTATGTTCTTTACAGGGATATTATGTTCCTTAAACATATTATTGATAATATCCAAAGTGATTTGGATTTCATCACCATTTTGGGACAACTTGTTCATATATCAAACGACTAAAAACTAGCATTGAAATATTTTAAAAATCATAAGATATGATACCACATAGCATTGTCTTAGATCCACCTTTGCTGAGTATATAGGAAATAAGAATATACCAAATATGCTAAAAAACAAATTATTTTCACTATGCTTAGATGAATTCACGGACATATCTAGAACTAAGTTGTTATCTTTAGTTGTGCGAACTGAATACAAAGGCAAGATCTGTGACTTTTTTTGATCTTGTCAAAGTCGGAGACTGTAGTGTAAATGGAATTTATAATATAATTGGTGACGTTGTTCGCCAAAAAAAATATATAATTTTAAAAATAATTTAGTAGAATTTGGAGTGAATAGAGCTATACCATCACGGGTGCCCATTATTCAGTGACTTCACTATTGAAAGACGATTGCCCAAACCTTATCTACATATATACTAATACGTGCAGGTAAATTTTTAGTTCCCCCTTTAAGCAACATGTCGGCACAGAGGAGTGTGAAAACTAGCACGATTATAGTTCATATAGAGGAGAAGCTGAGAATGATAAAATTTATGTTTAGTCTGTCTTAAAAATACATTAAATTAAACTAGCAGATGCCAGCGCTTGAAATTCGAGTGCAATTTCTAGGTAGCTTTATTTTTCAACTTGGCCAATTCACAAACCAACACTTTTATGGTTTATTATTATTGTGAATGAAGATAACAGACACATTAACAAATTTAGTAAAACACAAATAGCATATGTGTAATTTTATGCATGTGTAGTAACCTTAAAAGCAATTTACTCAAAATAAAGGAAAAAATATGTAAATCTGCAAACGGTTTAAAAAGAAATACCTTTCAAATAATACACGTTTGGTCAAAATAGGGATAAAACAGTAGAACAAAACATCGGTCACAAGAAATCGCCTAGCCTATTTATATTGTAGATAAAATTAAATATTTATAATAATTCGTTACGCCCTGTTAATGCGAATGATTTAAATTATATATCAGACGCTCTGTGTTGAATTGTGAATTGCTAAAATTGATTAGCATACCCTTAGGCTCATTTAAATATTCATAAGTTTTATATATATATATTAAAAAAACGTTGAAAGAAAAAAATAGAATGCAAAAATAATATCTCCTATAATCTGCACTCGAATGTCGAGTGCTGGGCTATACTAGTTATATTTAAATGTATTTGCCATTCATTTGCGTTGTGTGCAAATTATGCTTTTGGTTTTTTGCCAAATTATACATTATGGTGCAAGGGATTTTTATGTTTTTTCCCAGAACATTCCCAAAAGGATATATTTGTTTACAGACCTGCAGATACATTTAAATTGTAAGCCTCGTAAAATTTTACACTCTTCACACATACGTAGGCTTTCGCTAGAAGCTACGGTTAACCAAGTTTTAAGTCGATTTTGTGTTCTAATTTTTTTTATTTTTTTTTTGCAGAAAGAATTGGAAACATTCGATGCCACTCAGAGAATCATAAGCTATTGATAAAACCAAGTATTAGAGCTATATTTAATATTTCTAAAAGTTATATTAAGTGACATACATAAATAAATTGAACCGTTTATTTCAAAGTAAAAAAATACGTTTATATCTCAAAATATTTTAATATACAGTAAAAGAATAATATATGTGCATTCAAAACTTTCAAAAAAATTTATGTTATCAATCCTAGCCATTTAGAAGTTTCCAAAAATATATATTTAGGAGCTGAAGTGTCTATTGCGTTAATGTCAAAACATAAATTGTCCTAGAATGAAGAAAATAATGAAATGAAAATGTTCAACATTTTCCGTAACCTATGTAATCAGCTATTAAAAAAGTTTGATTTTAACAATAAGTTTCTATTATGTATTTGAACTAAACATTGATTTAGTATATTTCTCTACATATGTACATATGTATGTATTTGATTAAAAGAAAAATGTTTGTTTTCTATGTTTTGTTTCAATAAAATTGAATTGAAAATGGATATGCATATGTGATTTTATCATTATTATTTTTTAACAGTTTTTTTTTTGCAGAAATTGTCTGTTTTTCCAAAAAAAAAAAAAAAAAAAAAAACTATGGCAACACTGCATGGGTGGTATAATTATATGAGTTTCAAATTTCAATATTTTAAACAGATGTTAATTGACTTTATTTGAAATTTAACTATCCGAATTACAGAATAATTGTTCTAAAAGCTTGACAAATTTTGTGAGCAATTTCCAATTCTAAATGAAAAAGTTTTGAGGAATAATTGGTGCGCGATTTATACAGTTCATTTCCTGTATGCATTTTTTCTCTGTGTATATACATATTTACGTTTCTATTCGAACGCCTCATAGATAAAGAAACTAATTATTGTAATTAAAACATCATTCAACATCTCCATAATTATTAAGAGCTTAGTTTCTTGGGAGTAGTGTACTTGTACAACGTGTTGATAATGTCGAATGCTGTTTTCTCATTTCCGTTTTTCCAAGTATAAACAATAATATTTTCACTGTTACATTAATAATATATACATGGACTTCAGATAAATTACAAGTATTAAATATATACTGCATATGGAAGCTCTCACGCCCAATGCTCTGACCCATCCCTTTTATTACTACGGTAAACAACATTAAAATATAATTTAAAATGAAAGCAAAAAGAAAAATGAGTGGAGGTATACTGAAAAATTAAAGTGTGAAAGAAAATATGCCATTATTTTTGCTAGCTTCAAAGCTTTAATTTAATTTAATTTAATTTTAACTGATTGAAGTAATTTTAAGAAATTATTTACTTAACAGCCATAGAATATATGAAGGTTAGTCAAGTCTGAAATAACTAACGACTGATAACACTGGATAACACAATTCTTGTTTCCTTTATTTTTTTTCCGTTATTCTGTTATTGCTAACAGCTTTAGCCAGTAATACAGTTTTATATCTTAACAAAAAAAAAAAATGCAAGAAATAATACATTACGAGATTGTTAACAAAATTTATAGTGAACACTAGCAAATGATCTTTTATAACATATCCTGGAATGAATGACTCGATCTTGTTGCAAACTCCTGCAGTAGTCTGACATAATACGTGAGCCCCACCGTCTCTAATAACGCTCTTCCATTATCCAAAGATCCTAAAGAAATTTTTCACCCTGTTCCTGAATAAAATCACCCAGATTTTATGGAAAATGGACTGCAGGATGTGGGTTTTTATGCTCATGTTGCACCACAGCTCTTGCAAGTGCGATAGCATGCACTCAACAAGCTCGATAGGGTCGTCAGATTCCTTTTTGCCTAGGAAATTACTCATAACAAAAACAAATTAATTCCAAGCTTTGGATTAGACCTCAGTCATTGATTTGACAAAATTAAGATCTCTCACGAGTTTCCTAATCTGTGGCCCATCAAATATACCAGCTTCCAATTTTGCTGTACTTAATCCTGGAAATTTGCCATGCCATTTTCTTTGGAATCCTGATATAGCCCTGAGGGTGTCCATAAAATTGAATTTTAGTAAAAAATTATAAAACAGCATTTTGTCCCTTTTCTTAAATTCAAATTAAAATTCTAAATACAAAATTATAGCTAAGCTTGAAAAAGCTTCGAATTGTTATAAAACAATTTCGAAACCAGTCTGGACATACGGTATACAACTATGGGGCACAGCCAGCAATTCGAGTATTGAAATATTACAAAGATATCAGTCAAATACTCTTAGGTGCAAATTAAACGCTCCATGGTTTGTATCAAATAAATCGATTCATGAAGATCTCTTTATTCCAAAGATTATAGAAGAAATCACAAGATCTAGTGAAAACTATTTAGAAAAGTTAAGCAACGATATCAACCCATTAGTAATAGCTCTTCTTGATGACACAGAAGAAGTAAGAAGGCTTAAAAGGTTCCTTTTAAACTAAAAAAAAAAAAATTATTGCAAGTGAATGTTGTAATGTAAATATTTTATTATAAATATTGTACTGTAAATATTATATTAAACTCATACTTTCCTTTGGATTATTTTTATACCCTATACCACTATGTGGTTTGGGTATAATGACTTTGTGCTGCTGTTTGTAACTACCAAAAATATTTGACATAGACCAATCTTTTATTATACCGATCGAATCAGAATCACTGTCTGATTCGAGTTAACGATGTCCGGCCGTCCGTTCGTCCGTCCGTCCGTCTGTGTGTCCATGTAAACTTTTTATTCAAACTGCAGGTCGCAAATATGAACATGTTTGGATGAAATTTAGCATATAAGCTTTCACCGGCCACAGGATGAACGCTGTTGAAATTGGTGGTAATCGGTCCATGTTCAGACCTAGCCCCCATACAAATGACCCCTATGAAATCGACATAAATTACCATAAGATCCAAATTCTCGTTTAGATCTTAGTCAAATTGGGTTTGAATGTGTTTATTACATCCACTAATGAATAGTCCAAAAACGGTCCCTATGGGATAACATTTAGTCATAGTCATAGGCTGCTTCCGGATTTTCACTTAAATATATCAAAAAACAAATATATTGCACTGATTCTTCTCAAATTTTGTTTGTATATATTTTTGCATAATACAAGAGACTTTACCAAACATGGCCAGGATCGGTCCATTTTTGGGCCTAGTCCCCATATAGATATAGCATCCGATATGAACTTTTTCTTACCTGCAGCCAAAAAAAAATTAATAAATATCCCACTCAAATTTGGTCTATAAACGCATGGTATAGGCTATCGTAGAGCCGGTATAGACCGACTATAATTTTCTTACTTGTTATTATTGATGTTCTCAATCGAGTCCAATAATTACTGTTATTTACTTATATGTTATAAAATTTGCTTAATATCCTTAAATGAATAGATTGTAAATAAATAAATTAAAAAAAAAATTAAAATTCGGAACCTTTTCCCCATGAACAGACGAACAAAATGATATATGCCCCATGCGGCGCGATTTCATTGAAGTCCTGATATAGCCCTGTGGATGGTGTCCTCAAAATTGGATTTCAGCATAATTTTGGAAAAGAGCATTTTGCTTCATTTGGTCAGTTAAAATCTCTTACTAAGTCATTTCGTTCTTTCTGATAAAATGGTTGAATTTTTGAAAGGCTACATATATAGTGTGAATCAGAGTGCGGGTTTACAGAGATTTGAATCATCAGAAGATTTAAATGTGCTGGGTTTCACTTCTTGTGATTTTAATTGAGGTCTTTGAGTAGAAGATAAGTTAGGATACGGTTAATACTGTTTATTTTCACAACGCCGTTCTCTAAGTTCTCGCCACATCATGGGTGTTACGAACATTATTGCAACTCTTTTTCCGCTGGACCATAACCGCAGACATACCACACATTTCTTGTACAGAATATGAAGAACCCATGGCTTGTCCTAATTATACAATTTTATTTTAAAGTATTGGCGATACACAGTTTTCACAAAGTCTTATATAGGTTTTCGATATTTTGGAAATATATATTCACCATAAATGTAGCAAAAACCATCGGGATTCAGCACACAACATCCTCTTGACGAAACTATATCGAAAACTACAACGAAATATATTTTAGTGTCAAATAAAATACGAATATATAAGAAAACATATAAATGAGGGTAGTTAGCTATAACTCAAAAAGAAAAGCTGTTAGAAAAAAGTTGTTGCCATATTTAAACAAGTAAAAAAATTATAGTCGGTCTAGACCGACTATACGATACCCTATACCATGCGTTTAGAGACCCTATCTCTTAGGCCCAACTAATTGGATATAGAAAATAAGTTAAACCAAATTTGAGTTTAAGTTTTATTAATTTTTTTTGGCTGCAGATATCGGATGCTATATCTATATGGGGACTAGGTCCAAAAATGAACCGATCCTGACCATGGTTGGTAAAGTCTCTTGTATTTTGCGAAAATATATACAAACAAAATTTGAGATGAATAAGTGCAATATTTTTGTTTTTTGATATATTTAAGTGAAGATCGGGAAGCATCTCTACATGGGGCCTATAACCAAGAGTTATCCCATAGGGACCGTTTTTGGACTATTCATTAATGGATGTAATAAACACATACAAACCCAATTTGACCAAGATCTATACGACAATTTAGATCTTATGGCAATTTATGCCGATTTTATAGGGGTCATTTGTATGGGGGCTAGGTCTGAACATTTACCGATTCTCAGCAGTTTTCGCAGCGTTCATCCCATGGCCGGTGAAAGCTTATATACCAAATTTTATCAAAATATATTCATATTTGCCACCTACAGTTTGATAACAAGGTTTACATGGACACACAGACGGACGGACGGACGGACATCGTTAAATCGTATCAGATAGTGATTCTGATTCGATCGGTATAATAATAGGTCAAATATTTTTGGTTGTTACAAACAGCAGCACAAAGTCATTATACCCAAACCACATAGTGGTATAGGGTATAAAAATACGCATCAATTTGAAATAAAAAAAAAACACAGGAAACAAACAATTTTATTTATTTTCAATAATAATGGCCCAATTATCTATCTGCATTTTAGATTAAATAAATTTATAGTAATATAGTTATATACAAAAACGCTTAGGTACCTCGAAATGTATTATTAGAGGGTAATATGGAATATATAAATTGAGAAATATTGAAAACTGGCACATATCACTTGGGCATCGATAAAAGGCAGAAAGCATTATTTTGATTTAAAAAACTTTTTGTAAAGTGTAGCTCAGGGAACATGAAATGGTTTTGCTGTCAGCTAAGACCTCATTTAAAAATGTTTAATAGCTTTTACAACTTTTCGGGTATTTTCTGAATCCCATGACTGAATTTCACTTTTTAATCATGTCAACATATAAAATTATAATAACATTATAATACACCTAACAAAAAAGAAATTAAGTTTAGCTCTAGCTCGGCTATATAACACCGTACAGCATGGTATAAAATTAACAAAAATTATAAATATTATTAATTAATTTTGTTTTTATTAATTTATATATATTTGTAATTTTAAGATTTTCAAAGCAATTATATGCACAAAATCACACTTCGAACTCACTCAAAAAAAAAAAAAAGTCGGAAGCACCCAAAACTATTTGCGAAGTAACTGAGAACTGAAAACTAACGCTACGAATATTTTCACACCTGCAAATGTAATGCCATATTTGAGAAATAATCATTACTTTTTGGAATAAAGGGGTGGGTCATATTACCAGCATATCCTACAATACCAAAACTTACTCTTTGTTGAACCCAAATCTTTTTGACACGATTTAATAAAAAAAACAAAACAAAAAATAGTCACCACACAAAATAGTTATAAAAGCAACCCCTGGTTAAAGTTTTGCCACAATAAACCAAACTAAAAGCAGTGTAATAATCTTCAGTTAATCCTCAATAAAAAGTAAAGATGAAAAAGTATATATTTTTTAAATTAAGCATTTTAACGGACTTTTGTAACTAGTGCGTTAGTAAGTACAATAATAATCCTAATTACTTTTTAACTGAATTGGCCAGAAATAATAGTGCTATATTGTACATTCTCGTGTATAATATTTTATTTCGCAATAACATTTTTATGAACAAAATACATTTTATGTTGTTTGGTTGGATTGTTGGTTTTGAAATATTTACGACGATTATAATCCATTTTATTATAGCTGCAAGTAAAACGCAATAAAATATATCGTTAATTCCAATAACGATTTGCCCGAAATGATCCAATATCTAAATACGGTCACCAAATGTATACTCTATGCGATTATTTATGGTGTTTTCTTTTCTGAAATAAAATGTTACACCTTTACTATGTACATTTTTTTAATGTTTACCGCACACTTTTAAGATGTCGCATTTTAAATGGTCAGAATAGAACATAAAATCACAACTTTGTAAAACTTGTTTCAATGAACAGCTGTTTTTTGTTGACATTTTTCTTGAATATATTTCAACAACTAACACAAGAAGCCAAAGCCAAAAGTAAAAATATAAATAATAACAATTAAAATGGAAATAGAAATGGAAAATTTCGAATATTTAATGTTTAACAATGAAAGTGATGAGAGCCCAAGTAATAGTAAAACAGTGCAGTGTAAGTATATGAAGAAAATCATATAAAAAATATAATAATGTACATATAAATATAACTATTTTTTTAGTTTGGACAGATGGAGACATCCGGCTGTTACTGGAACTATACGGAAACTATTTTCCAGCAATTGGGCCAATGAAAAAACAAAAAATGAGAATAAGGATATTTTATGGGACATCTTTCAAAATCTGTAATTTTGTTAATCGTTTTAATCGGGTTTAAAATTACTGTCGAAGTTAAATATTGCTAATTAATTTCTTAATAAAAATTCATCGACAGGCATTAATTCTAAATTTTTATCGATTTAAAAAAAATTAAATCTAATATAATGAATCTGAATAAGAAATAACATCATATTAATATTTAACTACGACAGTAACTTTAAACCCGCTCTTCGATGTACAAAATTACACATTTTGAAAGATGTAATTTATGAAAATAATTTGTTCCTATTTCAATGCAGTACATTTTTTATCAAAATTAATTGAAAACTTTTTTTAATGTATAATTATTTTTATGAATTGAAGCCATTATTATGTTAATTTTTTTAGAAATAATTATATACATTAATTTATTGATGAATTAAAAAAAATTTAATTTGATTTCTTCATTGCTGCCTTTCACCAATATCTTCAGGAAAACTTTCATCCCTATCGATACACATGTTGTGAAAACACAATATTTTAATACACTAACACGACACGTGTTCTGAAAAATCTTAAATTATAATTTTTAGTCAAATCGCTCATGTTGCCATAATTACGAAATGGTTTCAAAAGATATTCCATTAAGGCGTATGCAGAATCTCCCAGTAAATAATTATCAGGAAAGCATAAACGCTGTAAATCTTTTCCTATAAACGATAAATGTAACATCCTAGAGTCGTGGATTTTGCTGGGGATTCCAATGTATATGTCTAGGAATCGTAACTTCGAATCACAAATACCCTGCATGGTTATATAAACACCATCATGCCTGTTCGCATATGTTGAGGGAATTTTTTCTTTTGGTGCCCTTACTGAAATGTAAATATTAATGTAAAACAGTTATTAAAACTGTTTTAATAAAATTTTTTCATAGCAATAGAGATTATCATACTTTTTCAAACTCTTTTGCAACAGCTTCTGATTGAGGACACTTTATTGCTTCCGGCGCTACATCTTCCATAATGAATTGTAAAACCCTGTTGAAGGAATTGTGAAGGTTTGACAATGAAATGTCGAAAAGGTTTGCCACTTTTCTAAAGGTGGTTTTGTTCCCGCTAACATACAAACAATATTTTTACTTCTTGTATTTTATGGCCAATCTTATCACAAAAATGACAAGATATGGGTTTCAACAGTTGACTGTTGTCTTCCTCCCTGGTAGAATCCTTGAAATAACACTATGAATATCTCTCAAAAAGAACAATGGCACGTTCCCGACTAATACGCAAATTCTTCTTAAACTATAAAAATAAGTATATATACATATATTAGAAAAAGGAGTTATTGTCCTATGAAATTAAACATACATCAACTTCAGAGCATTCATTAATTACGTTCTCCACAAATCATTTCACTCGCGGTTGTGGATTTCTTCCCATGATCATATCATATATTTCATCATCAGATGATGATAAAGATGAATTTAACAGCTCATCTAAAAATTTTTTTAGCACATAAAAGCGTAGTGATATTTTCCATGTTAATTTATTTTAAACAAAATAAAAATTGAACTTTTCTTAATTTCTTCACACAAATACACATTAATAAACAAAACAAATGTCAGCTGTTTTAACGTGCGATTCTCACCCTCTGTATTTTTAAAGTGCGAAAGATGCAACATTTTAACATATTTATAGTGCGACATTTTTAGAAAAGAACACGGTACCCTTTCGAAAGATTGACACTTTTTTAGAAAAGAACACAATAAGAGAAAAAAGTGCGAAATGGGAAAAACATGCAACATTTTTTGTCAGAAAAGAAAACGCCATTAGAGACTTCACCTATCAGACTCAAAAAATTGCAAATTTATTTATTAATTTATTTATTAGTCTATGGAAATTTTTCCTTACAGACTATAAAAGTAACATACATAACATTTGTAAACATACATATATAAATTCGATTAAAAACAATTTAAAATTAAAAAATGCAGGCTAAATATTTATTACATATTATTATATAAAGTATTATATTATATTATGTTTAAACACAATTTAGAATTCAAAATGGCAAGCTAAATATTTATCTCATATTATTTAGGTAAAGTATTATATCCCTTTTAAACAAATCAAAACTTTTCTGAAAATCAATAATGTTATACAGTTGATTAAATTCTATACACAGCCGATCAGAGTTGGCATAATTTGTACGATAATACTTTACAACTGAAAATACTGTGAACAGCGCTGTGAGGTATTAATATTGATTCTGCTAAAGAGAAATTCGGAATATATATCAAGTTGATCAAAAAAGTTGTATTAAGCGTACTTCTTCGGCTTTTAAGCGTAGGAAGCTTAATAAGAGCGAGACGGCTTCTATAAGAAGGTAATTGTATATTTGGATCCTATCCAAGTCCACGAAAGCAAAATATTAGAAATTGTTTTTGAACAGACTCAATTGAATTTGAATGAACGGTGTAAACAGGATCCCAAACTACAGAACCATATTCCAAAATTGGTCTTACTAGTGTAGTAAAAAGTTACTTTGTTGTGTAAGGATCAGAAAACTCTTTGATAAAACCAAACATGCCAAATGCCTTGTTAATTGTGAGTGATATATGTTTACGAAAATACATTTCCAATCGATCAATCGAAAGAATAACGACTTTAACTATATTGCAATGGTGCATGGTAGAGAAGAAGAAAGCATATATTTCAAAAATTCATAACTACGCTGTATTCGTAATCGGACCGGTTCCTGGCATTTCAGCCTTCATTATCGATTTATTGAACATTGTTATAATTGTTATTTGAATAGATTGTTTCTATAAGAAATTTTTCTTCTTAGGGCGGCCATGAGGTTTGAACCTGAACCTACACATACACTCGTATTTGCACTTTTTGTAAAGTCAGACCTACGAGCAGTGTGGTTGGAATCAGTTTTCATACCATACAGCTTTTACTTCGTATTAATTTCAGAAGATACCACTCTGTTGAAACAAACAATCGGTATTTTTAAATTTTTTTTAAAATTTTTGCATTTATACTTCTAATTTCCACTATTCTCGGCTTCGTAAGTGTTGCCATATGTGATGTACGGTTTGTACATATTGCACTTTCTACATATATTTGAGATGATGCTTTAAAGCGACAATTTTTGTTTTGTTAGATTTGAAGTCATATTTCAGACATATTGCAATTTATACTGTAATTAATATGCAAATCTTAAATTTGTTTCAATGGTGCGTGGTAGAGAAGAAGAAAGCATATATTTCAAAAATTCATAACTACACTGTATTCTTAATCGAACCGGTTTCTGGCATTTCAGCTTTCATTAGCGATCTATTGAACTTTGCGATAATTATATTTTCCTTTTCATACCCTATACCATTATGGGGTCAGGGTATAATTACGTTGTGCTGATGTTTGTAAATACCAAAAATATTTGACCTAGACCCATCTTTCATTACACCGATTGACTCAGAATCACTTTCTGAGTCCGTCCGTTCGTTTGTGTGTCCATGTAAACCTTATAATGAAACTACAGGGCGCAAAATTGTTATATTTTCAAGAAATTTGGTATATAAGCTTCCATCGGCCATTACATGAACGCTACTGATATTGGTGAAAATCAGTGCATGTTCAGACCTAGTCACAATAGAAATGAAATCGACTTAAATTTTCATAAAATCCAAATTATTTTTTAAATCTCAGTCAAATTGAGTTTGTGTATGTTTATACCCTATACCACTATGTGGTTTGGGTATAATGACTTTGTGCTGCTGTTTGTAACAACCAAAAATATTTGACCTAGACCCATCTTTAATTATACCGATCGAATCAGAATCACTTTCTGAGTTGATTTAACAATGTCCGTCCGTCCGTCCGTCCGTCCGTCCGTCCGTCCGTCTGTGTGTCCATGTAAACCTTGTAATCACACTGCAGGTCGCAAATATGAATATGTTTTGATGAAATTTGGTATATAAGCTTCTATCTGCCATGGGATGAACGCTGTTGAAATTGGTGAGAATCGGTCCATGTTCAGACCTAGCACCCATACAAATTACCCCTATGAAATCGACATAAATTGTGATAAGATCCAAATTGTCATATAGATCTTACTCAAATTGGGTTTATATGCGTTCATTACATCAGGTAATGAGTAGTCCAAAAATGATCCCTTTGGCCCCATATAGAGCTGCTTCCCGATTTTCACTTAAATCTATTAAAAAACAAAAATATTGCACTGATTCTTCTCAAATATATATTTTTGCAAAATACAAGAGACTTTACCAAACATGATCAGGATCGGTCCAATTTTAGGCCTAGTGCCCATATAGATATAGTATCCTATATGAACTTTTTCATATCGGCAGCCAAAAAAATTAATAAAAATCCCACTCAAATTTGGTTTTTGCTTATTTCCTATGTCCAGTTAGTTGGGCCTAAGAGATAGGGTCTCTAAACGCATGGTATAGGGTATCGTATAGTCGGTCTAGACCGACTATAATTTTCTTACTTGTTATTATTGTCATTAATCAGTAGTCCAAAAATAAACCCTATAGGTCATAGCCCGGATATAAACCTGCTTGCCGATCTTCAAAAAAATATTGCACAGATTTTTCTCAAATTTGCAAAAATAAGTAAACTTACCAAACACGGTCATGATCGGTCCTTTTTTCGACCTAGTCCCCATATAAATATAACATCCGAACTTTTTCATATTGAAAGGCAACAAAATTGATAACAATGTCACTCAAATTTTGTTTATGTTTATTTCCTATATCCGGTTAGTTGGATCTGAGAGATAGGGTCCCTATGGGCATGATATAGGGCTTCGTATAGTTGGTTTAGACCGACTATAATTTTCTCACTTTAATCAAAATCAGAAATAAGAAAAAAGTGTATAATTTTAATGAGTCAAATCTCAATCTACGAGTATTAAAATTGATTTAGATAATTTAAAATACATTTAAATAAAAAAAAAGATTTTGCTTTTCAATCCTTTTTATTTCGGAAACTTACTGATTCGAAGTTAAAAACTAAACTGCAAATATTAGGAAATCTTCTTACTTCATAAGGAAATTTAATATATTTTTATATGAAGCCAATAATACAACTGAAATGTGTTCTAAATCATTCCGAGCGATTAATTATTGACAAAAACATGGCTTGTTATAGCTACATGCCTTTGCTTTTCTTTTAATTTTCAAAACATCAACAAAAACAAAATTGTTATTATTATTATTATTATTATTTTTTTTATTGGTATTTTACTTAATAAACAAAAAAGGAGGTTTTTTCATTTTTATTTTTTTGAGCACTGCCGAAAAAAAAATCTGAGAAATATGAGAAAAAAACAATTGAACAATTTTTTGGTATTTAATTTTACTCTTTTTTTTCCTATGTTTAATTTTTAGATTTGCCCGAAAAAATTTTTTTTTTCAATTCAACTAGCAGAGCCCAACACTCTAAATTCGAGAGTGCAAATTCTAGGAAATTTTATTTTATCATTTAATTTATTTCTTTCAATGTTTTTAATCTATTTAATGCATTAACTTTATTTCATTATAAATATTTGCTGAACACACAGAAATAAAAGCCGCCTTGTATGCCACGTAAAGGTATTAAAATTTTTGGCAATTCACAATTCAACACAGGGTATCTGTTATGCAATTATTGTAATGAAGTCTGTACGTTAACTTTCGTGTTGCATAATGTAAAGTCGATTGTGCACCCATATCTTTCCTCAAATTCAACGAATTTAAGCTCAAAAGAAAGAGCTTGCTCCACTGAGTGTTCTGAGAGTAAAATGTTCAAGATCCATTCATTATAAGAGGAGCTATGAGAATTCGAATTTCTTTAGTGAATGCGTCCCATAAGAAGCGTACAGGGAGGAATCGCGTTTGAGTATAACTTGAGTAAGTTGGGAGTTGAGTAAATTTCAATGATTGATGACATATCTGTGTCTATATAGAATGACTGAATTTAGGTTTAATAAATTTTTTTAATATATAAGAATTCAATTTGTAATTAATTAATTTATATGTACGTTCATCCTTAATACTGAAAAAACCCCGCAAAGCCTTATGGCTTGTCTGCAGGTAAATGAAATTTTAAGGGTATTAAATTGTTGCAAGTTTATTTACATAGCGATGCTATTAAGTACTTTTTAAAAATTTGTTTTAATTTTGGACTTATCTGAAATATTTATTAGACTTGTTGGCGTTTCATTATATATTTGACAATACTACTTTCAAGGTTCGGTCACCGTAGCTTTTCCTTATGGTCTCGATTTTATGTCAACTTTTTTTTAGCGGATTTGGGTGTTATATTGGTGATCAATTGGGTGATGGAGCTGGGAGTTGTTGAAGTCTGTATATCGATATATATTTGTAATGCTCAATACATTGTTCAATGTTTTGTTGTAAAATGCAGTTTGTATTGCTGGTGTGAACTGTAGACTATTGCGATTGTTTATGATGGTGCTATCAGCGATGTAGTTAGAATTGGATAATGTGTCTTCTTGATATTTCAAAAGTATTTTGAGAAGACGATTTTGTACATGTTGAGGAATATTACAATGTGAAGAGCTTCCCCATGTAGGATTTCACCAACAAGAAGTATACCTGATGGAGTACTGTGTTTGTTGCAGCATAGCTGAGGTGATACGATGATTATTCAGTTTTGTATAGTTTCCTTTGCAACTCTTTGATATGCATCTTCCATTTGAAGGAGCCATCTACATCAATTCCTAGATATGTATATGTGTTAACTTATTCAATAGTGGTATTGCAGTGATCGTTTATGTGATTTGTTATGTTGTGTATGTATTTATTTAGTCTGATTTTGATTTGCTTCACGTGTGGTTGTCTGATATGCATTTGCTTTGATTTTCCATAATTTTCATAGGAGTTTCCACGTCTTTATTTATCACAACAATTGCTGTATCATCTGCATATGCATAAGTGTCGCATTCTTTCGGGGTGTTAAGCATAGCGATAGCGTATACTACATGGAGTAGAGGGCCTAGTTTTGATTGTGGAACTCCGTGGTTTAACTCCATTTCTTTGCTATATTTAATTTAAATATTTGCTTCGGATGCTTAAGTAGCCCGCAAACCAGTATAAGACGTTGCCTCGTATTCCATTTCTCTTTAGTGTTGATAAAAGTTTTTTATGTGCTAAGGTATCAAATGGCTTACTGAAATTCAAAAAAAAAACTAAACAATGTTCGTTATTGCTAAGAGCGTTATTTATTTTATCTGCGAATTTACCAAGAAGCTTATTTATATTATTTTCCTTTTGGAAGCCGAACTGGTTGGATGTATTATTTTAAACTTATTCAAGAAATTTTAAAGTCTATTAAGAATGATTTCTTCCAACACCTTTGATCTGTTGGTGTGTAATAGTTAACATTATCTTTTAGTTTTGGAAACACTGCTTTGATTTATTAGTTTCGTTATTATAGGTGTTAATATTATAGTATTATTTTTTATGTCTCTGGGTGCGATTCCATCAATACCTTGGCTTTTGTTTTTATTCAATTTTATTAGTATGTTAAAAATTTCTTCTTCGTTTGTTTGTTCAATATACATAGAGTATTGTAGAGCCGTTTGTAGGGCACAATTTACATCACAAGTGTGTAAGTTAACACAAAATACATTTAAAATACATTTAAAATAAATATTTCGCTAACAGCAACAACACACATTAAAAAATACCAAAATTAGTTCTCAAGCTGACGTTGCGTCTTCTGCAAAACAAACAAACAGTTATTTCACAACAATACCGTTGCACGCGCATCCGGCGCGATTACCAAAATACAGTAATTCTGCAAGGTAGTATTTTCCCACCAACAATATTGAACGGCATTGCACATGCCAACGAATAAAGCAGCTCATTTTACAATAATACCATTGCACGCGCAACACAGAAATTCTGCAAGGTAGTAAATTCACACCAACAACATTGAACAGCATTGCACGAGCGGCAGAATGACAACAGCGCGAATGAATGGCGTGATCAGCAAACCTGTTATTATAAATTAGGGTAGTTTTAAGAAAATCATTGCTTTTTATTTTGAATTACAAATAAAGACGGTTGTTGTGTCGCCATCAGCGCTCAACAATTAATTTTTTTAAACTAAAATTCATAAAGAAATTTAATTGGCGCCCGAGCAGGGACCTGCAGGATAAAGGTCCTCCGGTACATTCAAAAAAAAAAAAAGTCAAGCCTTACCAAGTGCCCTAGTAGTTCAAAAGGACAAAAGGGAGCGTACGTTAAGTCGCAGCTCGGTAAGCACGCGTTGTAAAATTCGCGTAGTGAAGTAATTATAAGTTTTACAAAATAAGAAAAATTTTCTAAATGAATGAACAGTAAAAATAATAAATAATAGTAACTAAAATAAATATTTTCGAATTTAAAAATAATAAGTGACAGTAAAATTTTTAATTAAAGAAAAGTGAAAATTAAATAAATACCTAAAACAAAATAAATAAAAAGAATAAGGAAAAACATAAGTGGAAACAGTGACTGTAGCAAATAGAAAAATTCTTAAGAGCTTAAAAAAGAAAAAACTTCAAAAATAAAGTAAAAAACTATTTGATAAATAAAAATAAAAATATTGCGTAAACTAAACTATAGAAAAGGTGAAAAAAAACTAACTATTATAAAAAAAAAAAATTAGAAAATTAGTAACTACTAAGAAAAAATAATAAAAAGTGAACTCCAAATTAAAAGTAAAAATAAAAATTACTATTAACCAAGCACTAAAATTATTTTGTTATATAAGTGAACAATAAAAATAATTTATAATATTAAACAAAATAAAATTTTTTCAAAAGACAGCAAATTAAAACAAAAAATTTTTTTTTTTTTTTTTTTTAAAGACTAGAAAGAAAAATCTAATTAAAATAATAGCTGAAAATTCATCAACTAATTAAGTTCGTGTAATCATCGAAGTTCGAGAAAACTGAACACTACCAGAGTAAGCTCCAGTAATCATCAAAGTACGAGATGCTGTTATTAATGTAAGAATAATTTTATATAAAATATCTTTTATAAAATAAGAGAAGAAAAGAAAAATAGTGACCAAATTAAAATTTAATCCTCTACAAAGAATTTTTTTTCATTCTATTTTTGATAATAATAATTAAATTTTAACCTCTAAAAATTTGCGTATAAAGTCCTAGTTGTATTTCTTTTTTTTTTGAAAACAATAAGACCTGATTTTTAAATTTACTTTAACAATCCAAATTTCTACTGTATTTTTTTTTGTTAACAAAATTAAATTTTAATCCTTTAAAAAATTTTACGTAAAAATTGTTCAGTGTATTTAAAAAAAATAATAAAAATAATAAGACCTGATTTTCAAATTTAACAATCCAATTTTCTCCTTGAAACAAAATGCCTGACGAAACAATTGAACAACTCTCGGACAGACTGAGTAGGACACTGTCAGTGTCTACAAGTGGGACAACAGCCAGAAACGTAACTGGACTAAATGAAATTCAGAGGAACCAGATTATTGAAATAATTAACGAAGCTTTGAAAACGCCTTCAGATTATCTCTCAGACGAGGGTTTTGACCAACCCATAGGTGCAGTTACGACAGAATTAGGAGAATTAGACAAAGTCCCAGACATAATAAAATCACTTAGGGAATTTTCTGGAAAACCAGGTGAGTTCAACTCCTGGCGAAAATCCGTCGACAGAGTGTTAGACCTATACTCCAGCCTTAAAGGAACAGGACGATATTATGCAATTTTACATACTATAAGGACGAAAATTACTGGGGATGCAGATACTGCATTAGAATCGTATAGAACACCCTTAGATTGGCCTCGAATGAAGAAATGTCTAATGATGCACTATTCGGATAAGAGAGATATCGGCACTTTAGAATATCAAATGACAGTTTTGTGTCAGAGCAATAGGAGTATAACTGAATTTTATCAAGCTGTCTATCAACATCTTTCGCTGATACTTGATAAAGTATCATGTTTAAATCTAGACGAAGGAAGCCTTCGCTCAATGACAAATACTTACAGGGATAAAGCCCTGGATACATTTGTTAGAGGTTTAAATGGTGATCTTCCACGTTTGCTTAGCGTGCGTGAACCAACTTCTTTGCCCGAAGCATTACATATTTGTTTAAAATTGGATAATATGACATTTCGTATGAATTACGCTCATGGACAAATATCTAGAGGTAATATCCAGAAAGACTGAATTGGAGTAACCAATTCATTTTTTGGAAATCGACAGAAATTCTTTCCTGAGCTCGCTTACGTTGGTGGTATGACAAATAACAGACCACCATTGCCACCCCGTAATGGTCCTATACCAAATTATAATCCAAATTATACTCGTAACACAATTTTTAGGCCAACCGGTTATCAAAATTTTAGCCCAAGACCACAATTTAATCAAGGAAACCAAATCGGTTTTTCGAACCAATATAATAAACCCCAATATTTAACACCGAATTATCAAAAACCAACTCCTAGAGTAGAACCTATGGACGTGGATAGGTCTATCCAATCAAGGCACATTAATTATATGAACAGACCACCAGTTAACCAAGTTTCTAAGAGACCAGCTAGAGGCTCATTTCAAGGTCCAATCAACAAACTCCAAAGGAATTTTCATGTGGTAACCAACAATGAGGCAACTCAGCGGCAATTAGACCAGGTTCCACTAGATTATGAATATGCCCAAGAAGAAGGCGCAGTTGGGGGGATAACAGAAATGGACGAATATTATAAGGAATTTACCAACAGCGGACTTGAGATGTTCGAGCATTCACCTGAAGATCTCGAAACCGAGAAAAATCATTCCATAACAACAGATTATGCACAAGAAGATTTACTAAACGATCTTAATTTTTTTGGTTAAATAGTTCCTCGTTACCATACTTTCAAGTTAGAACGAGGAACGGACAAACTCTCAAATTCCTTTTAGATACCGGTAGTAATAAGAATTATATAAAACCTAATTTAGTCACAAACCATAGACCTAATCAGGAAAAATTTAGTGCAAAATCTATTGCAGGAAATGTAGAAATTACGCATCATGTTCTTTTAAATATGTTTGGCATCAATGATGTCCCCATAAAGTTTTTTATCTTACCAGGATTAAGAACCTTCGATGGGATATTAGGCAACGATAGTTTAAAAGAATTATCAGCCGTGATTTACACTTCAAAGAATTATTTCACGGTAAAAGGGGGAATAAATATTCCAATATTCCAATACATTTCCCAAGATGTCAACAATATAGAAATTAGGATGGAACACCTTTCTGAAAATCAAAAAAGGTCTCTCGAAAACATTGTAAGTCACCATAAAAGTCTATATGCAGATCCTGACGAAAGACTCACCTATACAACAAGAGTTGTTGGTGATATACGTACTTCCACGGACATACCAACTTATACCAGAAATTACCCTTACCCAATGGCCATGAAGGCAGTAGTTGAAGAGGAAATTAATAAATTATTAAAGGATGGGATAATAAGACCATCACGTTCTCCTTATAACTCGCCTATATGGATTGTATCAAAGAAACAAGATGCTTCAGGTAGACAAAAATATAGACTGGTCATAGATTTCAGAAAATTAAATTCGATTACAATACCATATAGATATCCCATTCCCGAGATAAATGAAGTTCTCTCACATTTAGGAGGTAATAAATATTTTACTGTAATAGACTTAAAGAGTGGATTTCATCAAATACCTCTTAGAGAAGAGGATATAGAGAAAACGGCTTTTTCAGTTAATAATGGTAAATATGAATTTACAAGACTCCCATTTGGGTTGAAAAACGCACCGTCCATATTTCAGAGGACGCTGGACGATATCCTCAGGGAACAAATTGGCAAAACATGCTACGTTTATATTGACGATATAATTATCTTTAGTAAAGACGAAAAATCACATTTTAAACACTTGAATGAAATTTTTGAAACACTTAATGCTGCTAATATGAAAGTCCAGTTGGACAAGTGTGAATTCTTTAAAGAGGAGGTAGAATTCTTGGGATTCATTGTTTCTTACAATGGAGTAAAAGCAAACCCCAAAAAGGTCGAAGCAATAGTAAATTTTGCTTATCCTACCACACTAAAAGAGCTCCGGTCCTTTCTAGGCCTTTCAGGATATTATAGAAGGTTTATAAAAGGTTACGCAGACTCAGCAAAACCTTTAACTAAATTATTTCGAGGAGATGCAGGTACGATTTCCAAATCTGAATCAAACCGTAGGAAAATTCAAATGGATAATGAAGCCAAAAACGCCATCGATTCATTAAAAAATGCCTTAGTTTCTAGAGAAGTAATTCTCGCATATCCAGACTTTAAAAAAGAATTTCAATTGACAACTGACGCTTCTAATGTAGCACTAGGAGCCGTCTTAAGTCAGGATGATCAGCCAATAGCATTCATATCTAGAACTCTGTCAGAAGCAGAAGAAAATTACGCAGCCAATGAAAAGGAAATGCTTGCTATAATATGGGCATTAGGAAACCTTAGGAATTACTTGTATGGGTCAGCTAAAGTTGTCATCTTTACAGATCATCAACCGCTGACATATGCACTTAGCACAAAAAATAATAATAGTAAAATGAAAAGATGGAAAGCTATTTTAGAAGAATACAAAAATATAAACCTGGTAGAAGTAATGTAGTAGCAGACGCGCTTTCTAGACCTCCAGCGACTGGAATAAATTCTTTATCAGGCACGGTGCACAGCAGTGACAGCTCTCCACAAGATCTTATTCCGAGCATGGAAACCCCAATAAACGTATTTAAGAACCAACTTTTTCTTTCCATAGGTGAAACACCCACTTACCAATTTAAAATCATATTCCCAGGCTATCATCGACACCTTATAAGCGAACCTAACTATGATGAACAAAAACTTACAGAAATTCTAAAAAAGTATCTAAATCCGTCCGTTATTAATGGTATAAAAACTCCTGAACCAATAATGGGGAAAATTCAAACAATTTTTCCAGACCACTTTTCGAGTTATAAATGTCGATTTACACAATTGGTAGTCGATGACATAACGTCAGAACACGATCAAGAAAATATAATTGTGGAAACACATAATAGGGCTCATCGCAATGAGAAAGAAAACAGATTGCAAATTATGGAAAAATATTATTTTCCAGGAATGGCAAATAAAATTAAAAGGGTCATAAAACTATGTTCGACTTGTAAGAAAAATAAGTATGAGAGACACCCAAATACGCCTGAGTTGAAAGAGACACCTATACCAACTCATCCAGGCCACACAGTCCACCTTGTCATTTTTTCCACAGACAAAAAATTGGTACTAACATCGATTGACAAATTTTCAAAGTATGTCCAGACAAAATTACTAAAGGGACGATCGACAGAAGATGTTAGGAGACCTCTTAGGGAAATACTATTTTCTTATGGGGTACCGAAAAATATTGTCATGGACAACGAACCTTCTCTGAATTCAGCTTCAATCCTATTCATGATGAAAGACGATTTGAAAATAAACGTTTTCACAACTCCATCTTATCGAAGCGAAGCGAACGGACAGATAGAACGCTTCCATTCAACCTTAGCGGAGATAATGAGATGCCTTAAAAGTGATGGGACATCTAGAAATTTCGAAGAACTTTTGGAAAGAGCTGTAAATGAATATAACCATACCATTCATTCAACGACAAAAAAGAAACCTGTAGATCTTTATTTTGGTCGAACGATTGACTTTTCACCCCAAGATATAGAAATAACTAGATTATCTAACGTTGACCGACTAAAGCGCAAACAGGAAAATGACTTGACTTACCATAATAAAAATAAAAACCCAATTAAAGAATACGTACCTGGTCAGCTAGTCTACGTTAGGACAAATAAAAGATTAGGGACAAAACTTTCTAATCGGTTTAAGGAAGAGATAGTGAAAGAAAACCGTAATACAACTATAGTTACGGAAAGTGGCCGCATTATTCACAAGAGTCACATTAGAAATTGACAATTTTTTTTTTTATTTACATCCCATTTATCTTCTTTTTACAGATTACTAATTGGTACCGTCCTTGCGGATTTTAATATACTTGACTACTCTAATGCGAGATTAATAACCATTCAGAATGGGATCGCAAAAAAACAGAACGGCACCTTTAAAGTTATACATTCTATCGACTTAGAACAATATAGAATTTTATCACAGGACATTGAATCTACATTGAACACTAATATTACATATAGTCATCCGCTCCGTCCGTTTTTAAAACAACAAGTCTCCGATATTAATGGACTCCTTAATCGGTTAAGTCCACACGTAAGGAGAAGATCTATCGATTTTATTGGTAGCGCATGGAAATGGGTTGCTGGGACTCCAGACAGCCATGATTTTGAAATTTTAAATCAGAAAATTAAAAATGTATTAGAAAATAACAACAGACAAATGATTATAAACGAACTTACAACTAGCAGATTACAAGATATTTCAAACATTACAAATCAAATATTAAAAGTAAAGCGGGAAGATTGGAATAATGAACTGGCAAATACATTAGAACACAAATTAACATTAATTGAAAAAGAATTACAAAATATTGAATATGCAATACAATGGGCTAAAGTAAATATTGTAAACTCATTTATCTTGTCAAAAACCGAAATTGAAAATTTAAATTATGTTTTAAGAAATTATAGTATTCCTATTTTTAATGTAGATGAATTGTTATCATTTGGAAGCGTAAAGATTGTGACAAATAACAAAGAAATTTTATATATTTTAAGTATTCCCATTGCCCAAAATGATATCTGTAAAATTTTCTTAGCAAAGCCAGTAAAAATTGGAAATATTATTGATAAAATTGAATATGGCAAAATTTTAGATTGTAATAATAAATTATTCGCCATCAAAGAAAGCTGCAAAAGCTACAACGATTTAACAATATGTAATAGAGATAAGCTTGTAGAATTAAGTGATAAATTTTGTATAACTAGTTTATTTAGAAATAAAATAGGTAGCTGCACACAGGTTAACAACGAGCACGTCCCAGCAATAGAAGAAATCGGAAGCGACTTACTACTGCTGAATCAATACATTGGGAAAATTAAAGTGAACGAAGAAGAAATAGCATTAAATGGAACTTATTTGGTCAAATATTTCAACACAACAGTCAACATTGAGGGTCGAGAATACTATTCAAAAGAAATAAGTGGCAACAAACCTCTTCCAGCTTCACTACAACCAAAAGCATGGAATAGCAAAACCGAAGAAATCATATCACTGCAAAGACTCCAAAAATTGAATATGGGAAACATCAAAAGATTGGAAACACTGGAAAACAAATATAACTTTCTACTAACATCAAGCCTCATCATCATTGTATCCGTTTGTGTTATTATCGCTTGGATTTCTAAGAAGAAGAAAACAAAAAAAGAAGATGAAATAATAGAAACGAAAGAAGCCCAACCAGAACATCCAATTGTTGTAAAATCTACAGAGGAAAAAATTAGGAAAAAGAATTCCACCATTTTTGACATCCACACATTTTAAGCAATCGGGACGACTGCATTTAAGGAGGGAGGAGTTAACACAAAATACATTTAAAATACATTTAAAATAAATATTTCGCTAACAGCAACAACACACATTAAAAAATACCAAAATTAGTTCTCAAGCTGACGTTGCGTCTTCTGCAAAACAAACAAACAGTTATTTCACAACAATACCGTTGCACGCGCATCCGGCGCGATTACCAAAATACAGTAATTCTGCAAGGTAGTATTTTCCCACCAACAATATTGAACGGCATTGCACATGCCAACGAATAAAGCAGCTCATTTTACAATAATACCATTGCACGCGCAACACAGAAATTCTGCAAGGTAGTAAATTCACACCAACAACATTGAACAGCATTGCACGAGCGGCAGAATGACAACAGCGCGAATGAATGGCGTGATCAGCAAACCTGTTATTATAAATTAGGGTAGTTTTAAGAAAATCATTGCTTTTTATTTTGAATTACAAATAAAGACGGTTGTTGTGTCGCCATCAGCGCACAACAATTAATTTTTTTAAACTAAAATTCATAAAGAAATTTAATTAGTATAATTTTCTGAATATTTTCATTTAAATTCATGACAAACTTATGTGACTTGTTCTCAATATTTGCGATTTTAAAATTATTTTAGATTACATCATCTATGATATTAGAAATCTTACCACTGATTTCGTTTATTACTTGCCAAAGTACCCGCGGATTATTACGATTTTCGACAATATTTATACCTTATACCACTATGTGGTTTGGGTATATTGGCTTTGTACTGCTGTTTGTAACAACCAAAAATATTTGTCCTAGATCCATCTTTTATTATACCGATCGAATCAGAATCACTATCTGATTCGATTTAACGATGTCCGTCCATCTGCCCGTCCGTCTGTGTGTCCATGTAAAGTTTGTAATCAAACTGCAGGTCGCAACTATGAATACATTTTGATGAAATTTGGTATATAAGCTTTTATCGGCCATAGGATGAACGCTGTTGAAATTGGTGAGAATCGGTCCATGTTCAGACCTAGCCCCCATGAGATACAAATTATCATATAAATCTTAGTTAAATTGGGTGGTATGTGTTTATTACATCTATTAATCAGTGGTCCAAAAATGTTCCCTATGGGACAACTCTTTCTCATAGGCCAAATATAGAGCTGCTTCCCGATCTTCACTTAAATCTATAAAAAAAACAAAAATATTGCACTGATTCTTTTCAAATTTTGTTTGTATATATTTTTGCAAAATACAAGAGACTTTACCAAATATAGTCAGGATCGGTCCATTTTTGGGCCTTAGTCCACATATAGATATAGCACCCGATATGAACTTTTTCATATATGCAACCAAAAAAATTAATAAAAATCCCACTCAAATTTGGTTTATGCTTATTTTCTATATCCAGTTAGTTGGGCCTGAGAGATAGAGTCTCTAAACGCATGGTATAGGGTATCGTATAGTCTTACCTGTTTTATAATGGAACTTAAAAGACCGACACTTTTTGGGCGATGTGTCATGAAATGGGAGATATTTACACGTTTGTAGTGTCAGAAGTTAATTTAACACAAAATACGTAAAATACACTGTGGTCACCAATTATAAAAATACGTACATACCTACGAATATGTAGTCATATAAGCATGTATATATTATGTAATTATATTACGTGTTGTTGCAGAATAACTCGTTCAGCCTCGCAGAAGTTATAGTTTTTTGGTCAGAAATCAATTAATTTAATGATTTTATAAACTGAATGTAACAAGAAGAGTTAAAAATTAAATTGCCAACTGAATTTATTAAAGATATACTTGATTTTACCTTCAACAATGCTACTTTATATTTATTCTACATTTTCACACATACTTTTTTCTTGTTGTGTGTAGGTAAGTAAAATTTATTTGTGAAACGGCTTTTATTTAAATTTGTTATTTAATATTTAAAGCTTTATGCCAGAACAAGAAAAAAATGGATGTTTTTAACATTTTCGATTATTTCCAAATTCTTAAAACGAAATATGACTATAAAGTGTGTAGATCCAATCGATTGACTGGAGGTGGAGGTAGTGTTCAAATATATGTTACAAATAATATAACCTGCAATTTTTGAACTAAAATGCAGTAACGGACAAAGTCGAGTGTATTTTTCTTGAAATTTCATCTTCACACCAAAGAACTCTATTGATTATACTAATTTTATCATTAAAATAGAAACGTTAATCATGCCGGACAATGACGTGGTAATAGCAGAATACTTTAATTCTAATCTTCATACGGAATATTCGTTCAGGGACCATATGGAATCACTAGGTCTCACATCGACTGATAGCATGCTCCTGGATCTTTTTTTCGTGGGTTATAAATGAAAAGTATTATCTGCTTATTATCAAATTTCTGCTTCATACAGCGCCAATTTTCTTTATAATCACAATGACACGCTTGACCAGGACATATTTGAAATTTTCATGTGTCAATCAAATTGATGGTTTCTTTATGAATATTTATGAAACTGCTATATTTTTCTTAAATTTAAAATTTAGTGGAATAGAACTTCTAGGGAACAAAAGGGAACAAGAAACGTATACCACCTGGAGAAAGGTGGAAGTGTCCTCTTTAACCTTATATATACTTTTGCACCCGTGACGACCCGTGGGTAGAACAGTTATTTCATTGTAATGAAATTCCTCTAAAAAAAAATCAAATTGCGATAATTTAATCAGCCCTATAAGTACTCGTATACAATGGTGTATTAAATGTGTGCTTTAGGTATTTTATAGCTTATAATAGTTATTATTTGTTCTATTACCATAATATATTTGTAAGTAAGAATGTCAATACACAGAGGATGTAATTCATTAGTAACCTGGGTTTTTTTTTTATTATCATACCTTTTTTATACCTTTCTATTTTACCTAACAATGCACTAATGCAAATTGTAAAGAAAACACACACAGGTAATTCATTTGTATAGTTGGTTTTTTATACATTATTTTAGGTAGTAATGCACTAATGCCATTTTCTTACCTTTTTATTTTACCTAGAAACATGTATGACGGCTTATGAGAAGGCTTATAAGAAAGCGACATTTGAATAAAAACTCAATTGCTCTAATATATTGCAGCAATAACAGTCGCAAATAAAAATACTCAGAAAAATATGGAGAGCTTCAGTAATAAAGAACTGGCCGAAGAGTATTTTAGAAACAAAAACCAGGAAGATGTTCTTAGTTACGTTAAAATAAAATTAAACTTAAATTCGTGTAGCACCGAAATACAAGAGCGCTACAAAGAAGTTAGCTACAGTAAACAAAATTTTTATATAAAAAGTGCAAACTGGTTAGAAGGCCAACTTACTGTCGCTGCAGAAACAGCAAAGGAAGATAAGGCTGGAAGACCACTCAAATCATTTGACAACTGCAGCGACAACTAAGAGGCGGAAACTTAAAGATGTTAACGATGAAATTGGTTGTGTATATATAAATGAATCTTTCCTACATCAATTACGATCACAGAACCAATTAGCAGAAGTGGATATATTGAAAAAGTTGATAAAGCTAGTCCAGTGAGAACAAAACGGATTCTTAAAAATATACCAACTCCGAGCGATGCAAAACAGTTCACAAATGAGGAGGCATTAGCATTATTTCTGGATTTGAAATTAACAAAAGAACAATATATTCAGCTCAGATTGCGTGCGATTGAAAAAGGCTCAAATATGTATCCAGCACATCATCACATAACCGCTGCTAAAATGGATTGTTTGCCATCAAGGGACACTATAACAATCACACCAATTTTGGCAGAGGTACAACTACAATCTCTACTTGTTCACAAAGCCGAACGCTTGCTTCAATCAATAAGAGGAAATGAGTTAAAGAAATATGGAAACACAAGTTAATTCTTTTTTGTAAATGGAGATGTGATGGTTCTTCGGACCGAAACAATACAAACAAGTAGTATGTGAAAATATTTCGGACTCAGATAAGTTCATGGTATCATTTGTACCATTGCGATTGAAAAAGATTTTGGAAGATTAAGAGCCTTCGACTAGTACAACGCAAACAATGGATATTTGGAGAAATGAGACACCATCTTCTACAAAATACTGCAGGACAATCAAATTTGAATTCAAACAAGTAAGAAAATTATAGTCGTACTATACGATGCCCTATTCCATGCGTTTAGAGACCGTATCTCTTAGACCCAAGTAACTGGATATAGAAAATAAGCATAAACCAAATTTGAATGGGATTTTTATTAATTTTTTTGGCTGCAGATATGAAAAAGTTCATATCGGATGCTATATCTATATGGGGACTAGGCCCAAAATTGGACCGATCCTGACTACGTTTGGTAAAGTCTCTTGTATTTTGCAAATATATATACAAACAAAATTTGAGAAGAATCAGTGCAATATTTTTGTTTTTTTATAGATTTAAGTGAAGATCGGGAAGCAGCTCTATGGGAGGCCTTTGACTAAGAGTTGTCCAAAAGGGATCATTTTTGGACTACTCATTAATGGGTGTAAAAAACGCATACAAACCCAATTTGAGTAAGATCTATATGACAATTTGGATCTTATGGCAATTTATGTCGATTTCATAGGGGTCATTTGTATGGAGGCTAGGTCTGAACATGGACCGACCAATTTCAATAGGGTTCATCCTATGGCGGATAAAAGCTTATATACCAAATTTCATCAAAATATATTCATATTTGCGACCTACAGTTTGATTACAAGGTTTAAATCAAATCAGTTAGTGATCCCGATTCGATCGGTATAATAAGAGATGGGTCTAGGTCAAATATTTTGGTAGTTACAAACAGCAGCACAAAGTCATTATACCCAAACCACATAGTGGTATAGGGTATAAAATATGTTTCGACAAAATATAAATCTATACTAATATAACAAAGCGGTAATGTGTGTTTGTTTGTTTGTTTGTAGGAGGTTATCTCCGTAACTACTCATCTGCTATTCCTGAAATTTTCACAGGGTCTTACTGCGGATATTGCTATAATTTTTTAAATATCTTTAGTGGGCATGGCACCTCCCACACAAAGTAAATTTTTAATATCATTATTGAGTACTATGATAGGGAGAGCTTTGCAAATTTGTGGGAGGTCACTTATTATTAATGTGAGTAGTCGGACAAAAAATGGGCAGTATCAGACCAATAGGCGTGGCACCTGCCATACAAGGTAAATATAAAATGCCATATATCTGGAGTACTGTAATAGTGAGAGTCTTGGGACTTTGTTTGAGCCCATAAGTTATTCATGTGAATAGTTAGAAACAAATGGGCGTGATTGGATCAGTGGGCGTGGCATCGCCCGTTCAAAGTAAATATCTATTATCATACAACTGGTATACTACAAAAGGGAAAGACTCGACATTTTGCGCTAGTCCATCCGATATTAATGTGAGTTATCCAATAAAAATTGGGCGGGATAAGATAAGTGGACATGGTACCTCCTATATAAAAAATATTAAGTACTGCGAAAGCGACAGTCTGTTGACAATTATATTAGACATCAATGCGATTTGTTGTGGAAAATATATCGCCAAAATCAAAAATCGCCAAAGCCAAAAATCGCCCAAAAAACAAAAATCTTCAAAATCAAAAATGGGCAAAATCAAAAGTCGCTAAAAAGAAAAATTGCCAAATGATATTTTAAAATCAAGGGCAATAGTTAAGCGTTGCCAGATCTAACTTGGAAAATCCATGTTCTTCTCATGGGCAGCAACAAACACCTTGCTCCAGGGTAGGAACGCCGAATAATCTGATAATTGTTGTACCGAATGAAAAAACAAAAAACGTTATATATCAGCAAGTATCGAAATAAAAACAATCTCTACTAATAATCTATACTAGCACAGTAAAGAGGTTACGTGTATTTGTTTGTTTGTAGGAAGTAGCCTCCGTAATTCCTCATCTGATCTTCCTTAAATTTTCACAGAGTCTTACTGCGGATATGGGAAGTGCTACAGGCTTTATTTTTTTAAAATATTTTTAGTGGGCGTGACACCTCGCATACAAAGTAAACTTTTAAAATCATATACATTAAGTACTATGGTAGAGAGAATTTTGCAAATTTGTCTCAGGTCATCAGCTTGAGTGGTCAGACAAAAAAATGGGCGGGATTGGACAAATGCGCGTGGCATCCCATACAAACTTAATATTAAATGTGATATATCTGAATAACTGTAATAGTGAGAGCCTTGGGACTTTCATTACGATTCGGTGGGAGGGGGTAGCGAAGCACGTCGGGTTACATCTAGGGTTCAGTTTCTGAAGCAACTTCGTTAGGAATAAGCCCTTTTGTTACATTCATTTAATATATTCATTATTTTTCCAATTATATACTTACGTATGTATAAAAGAATGAAAAAAACATATTTATATGCGTACTGATAAACGTCATTTCAATTAGTTTACGCTTTACTTGTAAATATTTCATAACAGAAAGTATTGTTGCAAAAGTAGATATTTGAGAATTGTTTCTATATATTGTAAATATTTACAGATTGAGTTTTGTTGAAGTAACTACAGTTTTGCTGTAAAATACAGGACTATTTCCCAACAATTTTAATAAATATTAAACAACAATTATTTAATATTATCCAATGCAAAACATATTCTAGACTTAAGGCCATTATTGTATTATTGCAATGATTTCGTCTGACCTCCTTATTGATTTACTCAGTAAAGAAGATTATTGAAAAATAAACCTAGCAAGTCTTTGAGACCTTTAGTATATAAACAAACTTTTTTGTAGGCCAATTTCTATTTTTTTCATGTTATCACCGTTTAGATTACTTCGTTATAGCAAAGATAACTGCGAAATAAAATGTATATTCATTCAAAATCTTGTCCAGATTTTGACTATGAAGGTTTCTATCATTATTAACGATTTAGCATAAATACACACAAAGTGTTCACATCATCATACTGACTGTACAAAAACCTGAGATGAAATGAACCAGATCCACCCCTAAACAACCATTGAAAATTATGCTAAAGTTAATGAAATAATAAAGTTCGGTTGACCATTGAATGTATTAGTAGTTTGCAGTGACTGTACAGGTAGGGCTTATTGGTTTAGAAACGTTTATCATTATTTACAATAAATAAGATTATAGTTTTATATAAATTCACTTATTTAAAGCAAACTATTGAGCCACGGATAACTCTTGTTGCATTATTAACTTAACAATGCTATTGCTTTTGTATTCGTTTTCATTTTTTTATTGATTGTTTTTTTTTTTGCATTGTTTTGTTTTCCTGTTTCCGCAATTTGAGGTCGGATGTGTATCCAGCATGTCATGTCATGCTATTAAATCGAGAAAGTCTGCGAACAACAGAAATAAAAACAAACCATATATAACAACTACAACAGTACCAGATGAATTGAACCATGTATAGTGGTTTTTTGGTCAATATTTAAACAAACGAAAAAAAAAATATTGTATTTTATGGGCACCAAACAAACCATCAACTACAAAACATATATGAAAATAGATAAATGACATTCCTTATATATTTTATACTGGTAATTATTCGAATGAATGTAAATTAAATTTATTTATTTGTATTGAATTTTTGTTTATTGTGGATAAGAAAGAATGGAGAAAAACATAACGAAATGTGGCCAAACAAATACCAATCGAACAATCCATAATTTATTTGGAAGTTTTAATTACAGCAGGGTAAATTGTCATTCCAGAAATTTTAATTCTTAAATATCAAAAGTGTAAAAAAATGCATACGTGACTACCGCGGAGCTTAAGGGGGTTACTCGCATTGCAATATCTTTTTTTTAAGCGATTTTATTTTTTTTTTTTCAAGTTTAATACTTATACAATAAATTAAGTCAACTATACCACTGTGTGGCTTGGGTATAATGACTTTGTGCTGCTGTTTGTAACTACCAAAAATATTTGACCTAGACCCATCTTTTATTATACTGATCGACTTAGAATCACTTTCTGAGTCGATTTAGCGATGTCCGTCCGTCCATCAGTCCGTCTGTGTGTCCATGATAACCTTGTAATCAAACTGCAGGTCGCAAATAAGAATATATTTCGATGAAATTTGGAGTATAAGCTTCTATCGGCCATAGGATAAACGCTTTTGAAATTGGTGAGAATCGGTCCATGTTCAGACCTAGCCCCCATACAAATGACCCTATGAAATCGACATAAATTGCCATAAGATCCAAATTGTCATATAGATCTTACTCAAATGGGGTTTGTATGCGCTTATTAAATTCATTAATGAGTAGTCTAAAAATGATCCCTACGGGACAACTCTTAATCATTGGCCCCATATAGAGCTGCTTCCCGATCTTCACTTAAATCTATAAAAAAAATAAGTAAGAGTGTTAAATTCGGCTATACCGAATCTTTGATACCCTCCACCTCGGTTTGAGTGTTGATAGTAAATGTAAATGAAAAAGTAAACAATTTGTTAAACTTAATACCAAGTTATTTCAGCTAATTTTTTGGGTTAATTTTCGTCTTTTCTATTTATTTCGGTGTTTGCTTTTTGGTCATCGTTGTTGCTGATCGCCATGCATTAGGTTATATACCTATATGCATGCGTTTCCGGTTATATGACATAACTTCTCGTTTAATTTAGTTTTTGCTAATTAAATAGCTCGCCCTAACCTCCATTGCAAAGGTAATGGTTGTGTAGGGTGGCTATATGCATTAAATCGTGCTAATTGGAGATGGCTGTATAGTTTCTTTTAACTGGCCAAATATTTCTTCATTGTGGCCATATAGGTCGGATGGATTAACAAAATAATAACCAAAAAGAAAAAAAGCTCTCTCAACTTTTTTTTTAAAAATGGCCATATTTTGAAAACATAGAGTATAAATTTATAATAATAAATAATCAAATTAGGGATGCCAAGCGCAAAAAACCAAAAGTCCCAAACATTTTAAATAAAATAATTTAATGTTATCTTTACTTTCTGAAAAACTTAAAATTTTCATCCAAAAAAAATTGTGAAAATTTATATATAAAAAATAACATTCTCATCATATTACGATTACTTATGTAACAATTTTTATGTTAGCAATTCTTAAATATCATTTGAGGTTTTCTTAAATTCATTCAATTCAAATTAATATTTTCTGTAGTGCGATTCTGTAAATTTCAACGATGCGACAATTGCAAAATATATCACAAGCTATTGTTGTTTGCACTAAGGATTAAGTGATTCACTAAGTACAGACATCTTAACGACAGTCGACAAATCTGTTTTTCTATTTATTTAAATTGTAAACTAGTGGCACGTCTGTCAAAATAAGCGAAAAACACAAAGCATAGAAAAAAACAAATTACTTCGTGTTTGACAGGATGATTTTATGTTTATATTTAATATCTTTATTTTTTTTTTTACTAATATTTCTGTTTATTTATTTGAAAATGAAATAATGAATTGAATATGCTATTTAATTTTTTTTCTTTATATAAAAAAGTTTTTTAATAGAAGCAAAATATTTTTACTATTTTATGATTTTTATTTATGTATGACGACATTTCAACCTAAAAATTTAAGTTTTTATCGATTGAATAAACAACACAAAAATGGTTGTCGTTTAGATAACAACAACAGCTGACTTCAACAATAGCGAATATCGTTTAAAAATTTTACTGATAATTTTGCAATTTTCTTTTTTTTACGATTCGACTATCGTTAAAAGAAGTTACTGAATCGCGGTACTGAAAAGTTATTAATATCTCCTGAATGGCAATATTTTTTTTTAAATGTAAACATTTTTAAATGTAAACATATTTGGTGTTTTTTTTTTGGAATTTCAATTTGTGTTTAACGAATAAAATTTATATATTAAAGATGCAATTGATGTCTTCTAAATTTAAAATTATTATTTCCGACGTTTTGATATGATTTTCTGAAATTCAGTTAATATTTTCTAATTTATAATTGGAATTTTTAATTCCAGTTTTTAGAATTGATATTTTCTTAAATTTGAATGGAAAATTTAAAAAGTGCAATTTTGTATTTATGTGAATAATAATGCTTTAGTAATTATAAACAATTTTTAAAAATTAGATTTAATCGCAATCAGATATTTTGTAGGTAAAGCAGAATAATAATTCTATATAACTATGTAGAACTGTTTTGAAAGCAAAAAAAACTCATTGATAAACTCGGTAACTCTATTTTGTAAAGACAACAAAAAGTTAATATGCCAAACTTATGTTCATATTTGTAAAAGAATAATGAAAAAACGTATGAAATAAAAGACCAGCCCGTGTATACTCTTAACATTGTTCTGTATGATATCTAGTTGAAAATATTGACATTCATGTTAAGAAATAACTATTGCAAAGCTAATTAGAACAAAATTTGTGGCGCCATCTACTGTGGCATAGTCACGCTGAGCAAAATGAAGTTACACTCTGTTAATGCAAAAGAAATTTATTTTCCCCACAACAAAATATTGCAGAATTTTATGTAAATAAAATAATATACCGATTTATTTCTAACATGCAGTTACTATGAGTATACATACATACATACATATATATAATATATGTATATTATTTGTATTATTTAAAATGTGTATGTATGCATATGTAAATATTACACACAAAAATACAACATCAAACGTTATTTTTGTGTTTTTCTCTTTAAATAAACTAATACATAAATTTTTTTGCTAAATTTACATTTGGGCAATTCACAGCAGGTGTTGTATATTGTATGTTGTATTGAAATACACAATACAATCATTTGTTGTGAACACTCAGTTGTATTTTCATATTGTAAAACGCTTTCTTTTGTAATTTTCGATCCTACGAGGAAAGATCGCTTCGGCGCTTCTGCTATTTTGTATAAGAGAAAACACTTGTCAGTGTTTGCTTTTTGGTCATGAGATATACCCTGGAGTTTTAGTTACGTACATCTTGCTTTTTAATTTATAATGAAAAAAAAAAAAAAATGTTAAATGTTTTGGTTGGTACTGAAAGACAAAATACATACTAAAAATACAAACATTAATTTTTATATAAATAAACTTATCGATGTATTTGCGTTATTTGCATTATTTGTCATATTTTATCTTATAATTATTTATGCTGATAAAATTCTATGTATTTGTTTTTTCTTTTTCATAAAAACTGGCATTCACTTGGAACTGATATGTTATGATACAATATACAACATTTACTAAACATAGCAAATGAAGTTGGATCGTGTATCAGATTTTTCAGTGAAAATTACCAACAACAATTTTACACTATTGTAAAGTGATACACGATACAACAGATACAACGATACATTACCCATTGTGAATTGCCCAATTGTTTTTTTTTTTTTTATTAACAACTAGGTTTAGCATTATTTGCTTTAGATGTTGGTGAATTTTTACTCCCTTTATATTAACTCGTAGTGTCTGCTTGTCGAAAAAATTTTGGATCGCTTTTAACCACTTTCCCGTGACCCAATCGATCTGAAATTTTGCAGGCAGGCTCGTGGCAATGACAGAAATTTTTTTAGTGATGCCAAAATAATGGAAACTCTTAAATTTTTCTACCAGAGTTGATAAAAAAATGTACAAAAGGTTTGTTTTTATTATATTATTACCACAACGACCACAAAAACAACAAGTCCAGCTATGACAACAATATTTAGAATAACAACAAGAACAATATAGAAATATCATGTTTTTCATTTTTTTTTACTTTTTCAGAGCTTTCCCTGGACCTGCTCCACCGATTTTTTTTTAGTTCTTCATTCACATCTCGGGCCCTAATCGACCGATTTGGACGATTTTAACCAGCAAACTTCTCAGGATGTTACTGAATCATTTTTTATATCAACGAGCACCCTCGCTGCCCGATTAATGCCGTCATCGTGATTTCCACAGACGGACAGACGGACAGACGGACATCGCTATATCAACTCCGGTTGTTATAAGGACCACAAATATATATATTTATGGGGTCCAAAATTTGTTTTCTAATTATTACAAATGGAATGACAAACTTATATATACCCTCTGCACACTGGAGTGGAGGGTATAACAAAAATATTGCACTGATTCTTCTCAAATTTTGTTTGTATATATTTTTGCAAAATACAAGAGACCTTACCAAACATTGTCAGGATCGGCCCATTTTTGGGCGTAGTCCCCATATAGATATAGCATCCGATATGAACTTTTTCATATCAGCCAAAAAAATTAAAAAAATCCCATCCAAATTTGGTTTATGCCTTTTTTTTATATCCACTTAGTAGGGCCTTAGAGATAGGGTCTCTAAACGCATTGTATAGGGTATCGTATACTCAGTCGAGACCGACTGTAATTTTCTTACTTGTTTTAATATATCCTAAATTAAAAGCAACCTTATCTTATACATCAATCGAAAGGTCTCAAAGTCGAGGGCTCGTAAATCGCAAAAAATTGTAACCATAGACTTCCTTCAGTTTATAGTGTGAGAATATTGCCACATTGTTCCCCTTTTTTGAATATTTTCACCCCATGAGTTCAAAGAGGATAATAATCAAAATTTTTTGCATTTTATGAAAACAGCACTTTGAAATCAAGAGGGAGGTTGGAGATGGTTAATGTATGTAGATATTTGGCTCAATGTTGTACAGCGTTATAAGGAAATATAAAAAAGGGAATTTTGATGTTAAGATAAATGATGAGACAGTTGTAATAACATCAGTAATGATATGCGGATATGCAGCTTTGATATTGAAATTATCTGGCATTGCTCGGCTAGATAGAATAATGCAATTTTAAATTTTATTATATCTTTATTTCATTCTAGTGATACAATTAATCCTTACAGACAATCACCTTATATCTAACAAATAAGTTATCTGCGATTTATTATTTGGTTTTTACAGTTAGTATTTGCAAAACCTATATCTAATTTATTACAATGGTTATTGAACAATCTTGTGGATGTAGTAAGTGGCTGATTAAGTGCATATTAAATCCTATGAAAATCAATATGAAACAATTCACGTTTCCCCAAATTTCGTTGAGGTACCATATATTTAATTAAATGCAGTAAATCTGCACAATCAATTAAACCACAAATAATGCCAGGAAAAAACAATAATGTAGAGATATTCGTACGAACTTTCAGAGATTTTATAGGTTACCTAAGACATCTATTTCTGTAAGATGTAAGCGGATTGGAAAAGGTTAGAAAGGAAAATGTTTACTTAGCAAATTTCACCTATAATTTTTCAAGAAGTTTACTGTGGATATAAGCAGTGGGACTCCAAATTGAAAATCATACTCTAACTTGGGACGGATGAAAATAAAACCTTTTTAACATGATATTAGCAGAGTTACGACGAATGAAACTTAAAACGAAATAAGATTTTGGTACTATGTCGTTGAAATGACTACAATATGAAAGCTTATTATCGAAAACCACTCCTAAATCTAAAATTTCATTCACTGCAGACCCTTTATTGACCCTTATGGTGACATATATGAAATGACATTTGGCGGCATTTTCGTACATTGAAAGAAAGGCCATTTTGTACGGACCATCATTCTAAATAATTCGGTAATTCTTAAACATCTTTGCTGTTGAAAATCTGTTTAAAAAAACTTAAGCTCATCGGCATATAAAATATACCTAGAATTTGCAATACAATGACCAATGTTATTAATAACAAGTAAGAAAATTATAGTCAGTCGAGTGGTATATGGAGTACATGATGTCAGAACGAAAAAATTTGAGCAAGCTTCATCAACAGAGACGACACAAGATCTGCCCGTTAAATAATAGCGGAATCAACTCAGCATTTGATAATGTAAACTAATTTAAGTAAGCTTTAGCAACAGTAACTCATACGGTACTGGGTCAAATGCCTTAGCAAAATATAAATAGAATCAATTTGCGCTCCTTTTTCAAAATGGAATACACAAAACTTTGCAAAGACATCCAAGTTAGTTGTTGTTGACTTGCCAGCCATAAAACCATGCTGTGACCAAGAGATATGACGTTTTAAGGTATGTCCTACCTTTCAATCCCACATAAATAACGTTTTTAAAAGAGATGTAGCTCAGTCATTTTTCAATTAATCAACTTTGAGTTTTTTTACGTAAAAGTAGTCGTAGTTTTCTAACTTCTTCCGTACTTGTTTATGTTTCTATTTTTTTTCTTATCCTCACCTTCCAGAGCGATAAAAGGGGTACGTAAAAATGAGAAGGTAAACAAGGTGTCGTTTTTCTTGAGAACCAGATGTCGTAACGAAATTCTGCGGACGGCATTTTGTTGGTAATCACGTCCGGCAGGTCCTGAACTAGGATATTTCAAATATCAAAATTTGACAAAATGGCGCGATTTCTTTAAAAAAAATTCAAAAATTAGCTGTTTTGGGGGAATTTTGCCCCACCCCCCCTTCGGTAGTATAGTTAGCCCAATTATCCTAGTTCAGGATCTGTCTGACGTGATTGCCTACAAAACGCCAACCGCTGAATTTCGATAGAACATCTGGTTCTCTAGAAAAGCGACACCCCAGTTTGAAAAAAGGGATTTCGAGAAAAACGCGTTTAAAGTTTTATTACAAGAATTTTCTATATTGTCGTACAAATATATATATATATATATATATAGCTCTGTAAGGGCATTATTTCTGAAGGATTTTAGAAGACATTTATGCAAAAAAAAAAAATTCGAAAAAATGTTTTTTTTAAGAGAGGTCATACCTTAAATGAAAAAAGGACAAATGTCCAAATTGGTCGGTAATCAGACACTTCATTCTTATTGCCTGACTTTAAAATAGGAAAAAATAGAAATGAATTTCAATGAATAAAAAATGATGAGTTATTAAACTTTATTTTAAGAGGCAGGTTGATTGAAGGAATACCGTTTTCAGTATAGAATCTGAAACGTCAAGTTGAGAAATCTGCATTGCAACAAATCAATGAGTGAATATATATTATCCAAATTAAACGCAATTAGAAAATCATCATTATCAAAACTAGATTGAAGATAATTAGCAAATGGATTAAGGGAATCGTTTAAATTAGTTGAAATTAAACGATTATATGATTATGCGAAATTGAGGAAGTACTTCTTTTAAAATTAACGAAATACCAGAAACGCTTAAGATCATGTTTAATATAATTATTAACACTCATTAAATATGAATTATATAAAAACTCCTTTAAGATGTAGGACTCTCTTTCGTAATGTGGAAAATTGAGTTTGTCAGTAGCATTATTTGTAGATTTAAATTTCTTATTAAATTTGTTTCTTAGATTTTTTAACTTTTTAACTTTTGGAAATTTATGCACTTTTTTATTAGCCAAAGAAATATTTTCATGAAAAATGTTTATAACATTAGATAGGAAGTTTTTATAATTAATGGAAACTATATCACCACTTAGTAATTCATTCCAATTTAAATTAAAATTGAAGAATTTAAAATATTAAAATCGCAGGCATAATTCTGTGGTTTTCTAGAATAACCGCGTATGTACTTTTTTGTCAGTTTTGGGTTAACGATGCCAAATATATTATTTTTTTACGCTCTTTACAAGTGTTCAATTTATTTTTTAAAATATTGACCATTTCTGAGTTCTTTAAGTAACGACGTAACTTAAACGTTTATTAAATTAATTTGCAGCAATGACGACTTATGTCAACCTACGTTTGATCGCTGACAAATTATTTTCTCAGAAAACGACACATAGCAACATACGTTGTTATTAATGAAAACAAAAAAATCCAAAATAATATTGGATTAGTTTTCAGTATAAAGTTTTCACCTTGCAAAAACTTGTATGTTTATTTCTGTTATTTCTTTTCACTATTATTCTTGATACATTATTATATTCTCACCCTAACTCCCGTTAACTTTTTGTTGACGAACAAAAAAATATATTTTTCAAGCAACAACAACTTTTGTCTACATGGGCGGTTGCATTGGTAGTTTTCCTTTTTATAGAAAACCACGTTTGTCGACATAAGTTTTTTATCTGCACACACTTTAAGTGTTATTTACATATTGTTTTTTTCGTCCTCTTCTAGGATCTATTCCTCTGAAGATTTTTGACTCAAAATTTTATATAAAGTATTCACTGCCATATCTACAGGACTGTTAAATAAAAAGCTCTAAAATCTTTATATCGAGCCAATAATTTCAAATATAACGTTTTTTGGCTCCCCTGAACATTTTGATTTTATAAAATACGCGGTTATTCTAGAAAACCACAGAATTATTATATCGAATATTATCAATTCCACTAGTAGATGCAATTTTAAATACAATGGTGCGCAGTGGGAGGCGAAACTGGAACTTAAGATTCAATTAGACTCATGCGAAAAATAACAATGATGAACATCTGTTGAAGAATGAAACCGTTATATCGCTTATCATGTCATAGCGTGTACTGTGGGCTGAACATATGATTAGATTTAAAGTATTTAAAATTGACTCTGCTAAATATATTCGAAAAATTTGGCAAAGCACTTCACAAAGTGAGGCTCAAGCTCTGTCTATGATTATTTGGGCCGTCTCATCTACTTTGAATGTTAAATTATGATGAGATAGAGTCTCAAAATTACTGAAGAAAGACAAATTTATCACAATTGAGTGAAGATATTGGTATTCCAAGACCAGAAATTAGTTAGGAGTAAACGTGAAAAGAGGTCTGATATTTGTCAGTTTTCTTTAAATGATAAACCAAAATTTAGAATTTCGATTGCTTTTAATCGATATCAAATGCGATGATTACCAATTGACTGTAGAATCCATATAATCTCTAGAGGGAAATTAAATACGATTTCTGAAAAAAATGTGTTTTTCAACAGGTGTTTTACAAATAAGCTGAAAGATACTCCACAGGCACGTATAATATATTTATTAAGTTGTTAGCTCCGACAAGTATGGCAAAGCGGCAACTCTACTCAAATCTAATTGGACCACACAATCCCATTTAAAATCACAACTATGTTTCGCACAAACTATAGCACCGACTCGCAGTATACGCAAAAATAGCAGATTAGTCGTATCTTTGCGACTGTTTAAATTATTGGAACTCAATAAAAATATCGTAAGTCAAAAGTGTGTACCTCTAATGTTCATGTGGATTGTCAATGTACCAAAATAAGAATAAGAAACATTGGCCGAAATTTTATTGCAGTAAATATATTAATAGAATCAGCCAGAACAGAAGATATCTTTACTCCCCTAATACCAGTAGTTTTTCCATGCCAATTTAAACATTTTCAATTTCCAGTTAAAATGGCATTGTCAATGGCCATTAAAAATTCGCAAAGGCAAACACAGAAAGTTGCTTATAAACAATTGGTAACGTCAAGTATTTACTTTATGTTGGTCTGCTCAAATACTCCATCATGTAAACATTTAAATAGTTTCACTTAAAATTTTTATAAAGGCAATGTAGCTATATATTTGATCAAATATATATTTTTATACCCTATACAAGCATGTGGTTTGGGTATAATGACTTTGTGCTGCTGTTTGTAACTACCAAAAATATTTCACCTAGACCCATCTTTTATTATACCGATCGACTCAGAATCACTTTCTGAGTCAATTTAGCGATGTCCGTCCTTCCGTCCGTCCGTTCGTCCGTGATGAAATTTAGTATGTAAGCTTCTATGGATCGTAGGATGAACTCTATTGAAATTGGTGAAATTCGGTCCATGTTGAGACCTAGGCCCCATACAAATGACCCCTATTAAATCGACGTAAATTGCCATAAGATCCAAATTATCATATAGATCTTAGTCAAATTGGGTTTTATATGTGTTTATTATATCCACTAATCAGTAGTCCAAAAATAATGCCTATAGGACAATTCTTAGTCTTAGCCCCCATATAGAGCTGCTTCCCGATCTTCACTTAAATCTATCGAAAAACAAGTAAGAGTGTTAAATTCGGCTGTGCCGAATCTTTGATACCCTCCACCTCGGTTTGAGTCTTGATAATAAATGTAAATTAAAAAGTAAACAATTTGTTAAACTTAATACCAAATTATTTCAGCAAATTCTTTGGGTTGGTTTTCGTCTTTTCTATTATTTCGCATTTATTTCGGTGTTTGTTTTTTGGTCATCGTGGTTGCTGATCGCCATGCATTTAGGTTATATACCTATATGCATGCGTTTCCGGTTATATGACATAACTTCTCGTTTAATTAATTTTTGCTAATTAAATAGCTCGCCCTAACCTCCATTGCAAAGGTAATGGTTGTGTAGGGTGGATATATGCTTTTAACTGGCCAAATATTTCTTCATTGAGGCCATATAGGTCGGATGGAGTAACAAAATAATAACCAAAAAAAAAGCTCTCTCAACTTTTTAATTAAAATATTGCCATATTTGGAAAACATAGAGAATAAATTTATGAAAATAAAAAATTAAATTACGCAAAAAACCAAATGTCCCAAACATTTTAAATAAAATAATTTGTTATCTTTATTTTCTGAAAAACTTAAAATTTTCATCCAAAAAAATTATGAAAATTTATATATAAATAACATTCTCATCAAATTGCATTTATTTATGCAACAATTTTTATGTTCGCAATTCTGAGGTTTTCTAAAATTCATTGAATTAAAATTAATGTTTTCTGTAGTCCGGTTCTGTAAATTTCAACGATCCGACAATCGCAAAATATATCGACAGCTATTGTTGTTTGCACTAAGGATTAAGTGATTCACTAAGTACATACTTCTTAACGACAGTCGACCAATCTATTTTTGTATTTATTTAAATTGTAAATGGGTGGCATTTCTGTCAAAATAAGCGAAAAACACAAAGAAGAATAGAAAAAAACAAATTACTTCGTGTTTAACAGGATGATTTTATGTTCATGTTTAATATTTTTATTTTTGTACTAATATTTCTGTTTATTTATTTGAAAATGAAATAATGAATTGAATATGCTATTTAATTTTTTTATTTATATATTAATAGAAGCAAAATATTTTCAATATTCTATGATTTTTATTTATGTATGACGACACTTAAACCTAAAAATTTAAGTATTTATCGATTGAATAAACAATACAAAAATGGTTGTTGTTTAGCTGATTTTAACAATAGCGAATATCGTTTAATAATTTTACTGTTAATTTTGCTATTTTCTTGTTTTAACGATTCGACTATCGTTAAAAGGAGTTACTGAAAAGCTATTATGCCAATGCCAATATTTTTTTAAATGTAAACATTTTTTAAATGTAAACACATTTGGTGTTTTTCTTTTGGAATTTCAATTTCTGTTTAACGGATAAAATTTATGTATTAAAGATGCAATTGATGTCTTCTAAATTTAAAAATATTACTTCCGACGTTTTGATATGATTTTCTGAAATTCAGTTATTATTTTCTAATTTATAATTGGAAATTTCAATTCCAGTTTTTAGAATTGATATTTTCTAAAATTTGAATGGAAAATTTAAAAAGTGCAATTTTGTATTTATGTGAATAATAATGCTTTAGTAATTATAAACAATTTTTAAAAATTAGATGTAATCGCAATCAGATATTTTGTAGGTAAAGCAGAATAATAATTGTATATAACTATGTAGAACTGTTTTGAAAGCAAAAAACTCATTGATAACTAGGTAACTCTATTTTGTAAAGCAACAAAAAGCTAATATGCCAAACTTATGTTCATATTTGTAAAAGAATAATGAAAAAACATATGAAATAAAAGACCAGCCCGTATATAGTCTTAACATTGTGCTATATTATATCTATTTGAATATATTGACATTAATGTTAAAATAGAAATAACTGTGCATTGCAAAGCTAATTAGAAGAAAAATTGTAGCGCCATCTACTGTGGCATAGTCACGCTGTGCAAAATGAAGTGACACTCTGTTAATACAAAAGAAATGTATTTTCCCCACAACAAAATATTGCAGAAATTTATGTAAATAAAATAATATACCGATTTATTTCTAACATGCAGTTATTATGGATATACATATATAGAATATATGTATATTATTTGTATTATTTAATATGTGTATATATGTATGTATATGTAAATATTACACACAAAAAATACAACATCAAACATTATTTTTGAGTTTTTCTCTTTAAATAAATTAATACATAAAAATTTTTTTTGCTAAATTTATATTGTATTTTTTTATTGACAACTAGGTATTTTAGCATTATTTGCTTTAGATGCTGGTAAATTTTTACTTCCTTTATATTAACTCGTAGTGTCTGCTTGTCGAAAAAAATTTGGATCGATTTTAACCCCTTTCCCGTGACCCAATCGATCTGAAATTTTGCAGGCGGGCTCGTGGTAATGACAGAAATGATCTAATAAATTTTTTTAGTGATGCCAAAACAACGGATACTGTTTAATTATTCTACCAGAGTTGATAAAAAAATGTACAAAGGTTTAGTTTTTATTATATTATCACAGAAATCTTCCCATGAACTTGGAGAATCATTCTCACTGAAAATGATCACCTTAGCTATCCTATTGAGTGCGTGATCGTGACAAGAACAACATAGAAAATTATATTTTTTCAAGACTTTTTTTAGTTCTTCATTCAAATCTCGGGCCGTAAGCTACTGATTTGGACGAGAGTAAACAGCAAACTTCCCAGGATATCAATGAATCATTTTTTATACCAACGAGCACCCTAGCTGCCCGATTGATGCCGTCATCGTGATTTCCACAGACCGACAGACGGACATCGCTATATCAACTCCGGTTGTTATAAGGATCACAAATATATATATTTTATGGCGTCCAAATTTTTTTTATAATTATTACAAACGGAATGATAAACTTATATATACCCTCTGCACATTGGAGTGGAGGATACAACAAAAACATTGCACAGATTTTTCTAAAATTTGGTTTGTATATATTTTTTCAAAACATAAATGACTCTACCAAATATGGTCAGGATAGGTTCATTTTTCCACCTAGTCCCCATATAAATATAGCACCCGATATGAACTTTTTCATATCTGCAGCCAAACAAATTAATAGCAATGCCACTAAAATTTGGTTTATGCTTATTTTCTATATCGAATTAGTTGGACGGAAAAGATAGGGTCTCTAAACCATGGTATAGGCTATCGTGTAGTCGGTCTAGACCGACTATAATTTCTTACTTGTTTTGGATTTTAGTCATGTATTCAAAAAATATATGATGACATAGATTTGATGATTGCGAATGAAAAATATTAATATTCTATCACCATACATATGTATAGAAAACAAAAACTGTATTTTTTTACTAGGTCCTCATACGATTAGCAACTGATAATTATGTTATACGATTAAAGAGTTCTATCTAACGTTTTTATAGCCAGACATCGTACAGTGCTAAATAGGTGAATACGATGGTTGTGGAATGTTACAAATCCAATTTTTACCAATATGATCTCGAAGATCCAATGAAGTGTGAGACGGTGCCTTATGGTGATGCGAAACCAAGTGCTGGTAGCCCGTTATTCCGGCCTCTTGTTGTAAAGTAAACAGACTTCTTAACAATTTTCTCGGCAGTTGGAAATTATAATGCACCACACCACTATAATCGAAAAATTTTATATAATATTTTCGGTCTTGCTTCACCGTTTGCACGATAGTTGGTAGATTGTTTCATGGTCGTAAATATATATCTGCATGATTTTTTATGTTGACTAATCTTTTGGAAATGTCCACAGTATCTACATGATTTGTAAATCCCAACTGCCGATTTTCAGCACCAAATTTCGATTAACTTATATTCATGAGTGGCTGTTTTTATGTCGGGATAGCTCTTTGTCTTCAAAGCTTTCTCTGCCTTCTTGAAACTTGTAAACAATTACTGTTCATCACAGCATGACCACGAAAAGTCATTCAAATTCAGTTTCGCTTGATTATAAAAAACACGTCAGGCCAATGTGCAGAGGATATACATTAGTGTTTCATAACGTTTGTAATGCATTGAAGAAATTGTGTGCTACCCCAGAAAGTATATATATTCTTGATCTTTATAACAACTCGAGTCGATGTAGCGATATCCGTCTGTCCGTTTGTTTGTTGAAGTCACGCTCACTTACACCTGTATAAAATTAGGAGAATATGGTTTATTATACAACGAGCAGATCGGTACTGAAGTTGGAACCACGTGGCCAAACATATAAGGAATGACGCACGGATATATAAAGGTACTCCAAAAAAATTCCATATAAAAATCTAAAAATAGTGAAAAATATTTGTACGAATCAGAACATGTATCAGCGATTCATACACATTTGGTTCTTTGTTGTTTTTCTTTTTATATACATTTTCAATTTAGGTTCCCATGAGCAAAAAAAAAATATCAATAACCTCATGCAAACAAAAATGTGTATGCATCGCTGGTTAACAAATAAAAAAAAGATGTATTTGTATGTTTTTACATTTATGCTCATTGTATTTAATAATTGTTTCCAATTAAAAACGAACGAAAGTGCCCCATATTTTTGTTAATTACTCGTATCTTATTAATTTCAAAAATTATTGTAAGCCATCTAGTCATTCTAATTTGAAATCTAGCCTATTTTGTCTCTTACTGTTAACAACCGTGGTTATTATATTGTGCTCAGAACACGGGTGGAGAGTATAAAAAGTTCGGCACAGCCAAATTTTTTTTATAAATTTATTTATTGACTTCCTGCCCACAAAGACAAAGTCTTATAATCATAGTGCAGGATTATATATTTATAAAGATTTACAATTGGTTATGAAGTATTATATAATATTATTAATTTACAATTAAACATAAATCATAAAAAGAAAAATTATATATAAAAATAATCTAACTCATATAAACAACGTTTTTGTTAAAACTCTCTTTCCTTATGCATAAGAGTTTTGAATCTCTCCGTGACTGTGCGTGACTTTGCGTGACTATCTTAAAATTAATCTTTGGCCACAAAAAGTCTATGGACAAAGTTTCGTATCGATCGAATGAGGTGAAGTGAGGTTTTAATCTCTCCGTGACTGTGCGTGACTATGTGTGTCTATGCGTGACTATGTCAAAGTTAATTTTTTTTTCACAGCAAGCCTATCGACCAAGTTTCAGATCGATCAGATAAGTGTAAATGTTTTATGAATCACTCCGTGACTGTGCGTGACTATGCGTGACTGTGCGTGACTAAGTCGAAGTTAATCTTTCTTTACAGCAAGTATTTTGACTAAGTTTCAAATTGATTGCATAAGGGGAAATCCATTTTAAATCTCGCCGTGACTGTGCGTGACCTTGCATGACTGTGCTTGACTAAGTCAAAGTTAATCTTTTTTCACAGCAAGTGTACGGACCAAGTTTCAGATCGAGCGAATGAGGGGAAATGACATTTAGATCACTCCGTGACTATGCGTGCCTACACCAAAATTAATCTGTAGTTACAACTAGACTATGGGCCAAGTTTCAGATCAATTGGATAAGGGGGATTGGGGGTGACCCACAACAGACCGACAGACAGACAGACAGACACACAGACAGAAAGTGCGAGTTAAAAGAAAGAGTTTAATAAAAAAGAAGATAAGAACAGTAACAAGTAAGAAAATTTTAGTCGGTCTAGACCCTATACCATAGTTTAGAGACCCTTTCCCTTCGGTGCAACTAATTCGACTAATTTGAGTGGCATTTTTCATATCAGATGCTATATTTATATGCTATATAAAATGGACCGATCCTGACAATATTTGGTAAAGTCACTTACATTTTGAAAAAATGTATACAAATGACTAAGAACTGTCCCTTAGGGATTATTTTGAACTACTGATTAATGGATATAATAAACATACACAAACCCAATTTGACTGAGATCTAGTTATATTATAATTTGGATCTTATGGCAATTTATGTAGATTTCATAGGGGTCATTTGTAGGGGACTAGGTCGGAACATGGACCGAATTTTACAAATTGCAATAGCCTTCATCCTATTGTCGGTAAAGCTTATGTACCAAATTTCATCAAAATATATACCACATAGTGGTATAGGGTATAAATATAACGGGTGATTTTTTAAGAGCTTGATAACTTTTTTTTAAAAAAAAACGCATAAAATTTGCAAAATCTCATCGGTTCTTTATTTGAAACGTTAGATTGGTCCATGACATTTACTTTTTGAAGATAATTTCATTTAAATGTTGACCGCGGCTGCGTCTTAGGTGGTCCATTCGGAAAGTCCAATTTTGGGCAACTTTTTCGAGCATTTCGGCCGGAATAGCCCGAATTTCTTCGGAAATGTTGTCTTCCAAAGCTGGAATAGTTGCTGGCTTATTTCTGTAGACTTGACGTAGCCCCACAAAAAATAGTCTAAAGGCGTCAAATCGCATGATCTTGGTGGCCAACTTACCGGTCCATTTCTTGAGATGAATTGTTCTCCGAAGTTTTCCCTCAAAATGGCCATAGAATCGCGAGCTGTGTGGCATGTAGCGCCATCTTGTTGAAACCACATGTCAACCAAGTTCAGTTCTTCCATTTTTGGCAACAAAAAGTTTGTTAGCATCGAACGATAGCGATCGCCATTCACCGTAACGTTGCGTCCAACAGCATCTTTGAAAAAATACGGTCCAATGATTCCACCAGCGTACAAACCACACCAAACAGTGCATTTTTCGGGATGCATGGGCAGTTCTTGAACGGCTTCTGGTTGCTCTTCACTCCAAATACGGCAATTTTGCTTATTTACGAAGCCATTCAACCAGAAATGAGCCTCATCGCTGAACAAAATTTGTCGATAAAAAAGCGGATTTTCTGCCAACTTTTCTAGGGCCCATTCACTGAAAATTAGACGTTGTGGCAGATCGTTCGGCTTCAGTTCTTGCACGAGCTGTATTTTATACGGTTTTACACCAAGATCTTTGCGTAAAATCTTCCATGTGGTCGAATAACACAAACCCAATTGCTGCGAACGGCGACGAATCGACATTTCACGGTCTTCAGTAACACTCTCAGAAACAGACGCAATATTCTCTTCTGTACGCACTGTACGCATTCGTGTGGTTGGTTTAATGTCCAATAAAGTAAACTGAGTGCGAAACTTGGTCACAATCGCATTAATTGTTTGCTCACTTGGTCGATTATGTAGACCATAAATCGGACGTAAAGCGCGAAACACATTTCGAACCGAACACTGATTTTGGTAATAAAATTCAATGATTTGCAAGCGTTGCTCGTTAGTAAGTCTATTCATGATGAAATGTCAAAGCATACTGAGCATCTTTCTCTTTGACACCATGTCTGAAATCCCACGTGATCTGTCAAATACTAATGCATGAAAATCCTAACCTCAAAAAAATCACCCGTTATATATAATTGAAGAGTAAAAACTGAAAACAAAAGTTAAATTAAAGAAAAAAATAAATAAATAAATAAAAAAAAATAAAAATTAAATAATGGTTTTTTAAACTGCATTGCATTGCTCGTAAGTTGAAGGAGGCTATTCCAAGGACGAACAGCATTTATAAGCAAGCAGAAAAATTATAGTTGGTCTAAACCGACTATATGATACCCTATACCATGCGTTTAGAGACCTCATCTCATAGTCCCAAATATCTGAACATAGAAAATAACCACAAACCAAATTTGAGTGGGATTTATATTAATTTTTTTGGCTGCAGATATGAAAAAGTTCATATCGGATGCTATATCTATATGGTGTTTAGGCCCAAAAATGGACCGATCCTGACTATGTTTGGTAAAGTCTCTTGTAGTTTGCAAATATAAATACAAACAAAATTTCAGATGAATCAGTGCAATATTTGTGTTTTTTGATAGATTTAAGTGAAGATCGGGAAGCAGCTCTATATGGGGCCTATGAATAAGAATTGTCCTAAATGGATTATTTTTGGACTACTGATTAGCGGATATAATAAACACATAAAAACTCAATTTGACTGAGATCTATATGATAATTTGGATCTTATGGCAATTTAAGTCGATTTCATAGGGGTCATTTGTATGGCGACTAAGTCTGAACATGCACCGAATTTCTACAATTTTAAGAGCGTTCATCCTATGGCCGATAAAAGCTTATATACCAAATTTCATCAAAATATATTTATATTTGCGACCTGCAATTTGATTACAAAGTTTACATGGGCACACAGACGGACGGACGGTCGGACGGACGGACATCGTTAAATCGAATCAGTTAGTGATTCTGATTCGATCGGTATAATAAAAGATGGGTCTAGGTCAAATATTTTTGGTAGTTACAAACAGCAGCACAAAGTCATTATACCCATACTACATAGTGGTATAGGGTATAAAAAGTGCCATTCTGCTACTAGACATCGATGATTAGGAATAATTAACTTTTTTCCCCTTTTTGATCTAGAAAATTGTAAATGGTTATATAAATATTGTGGCGTTCCAGATATATATCTGTTTGTGGAAAAATATGAGTACTTTCATCTTCAGCAAGTTTACGAACGATACTTCGTACAGGCATTTGGAGAAGGATGTTATGTGATCAAATTTCCTTAAGCCATAGACATATCTAACAATATTGTTGTACACAATGTCCAGCTTATTTTTGCTGAATGAGTCACAGTTGGCAAATACTTCTTATCCATAAAGAAGTGTGGGAACGAGGTACGTCTTTGCCAGTAATATTCTGACCCTTAATGATGTATAAAATTGCGTAGACCAAAGTGTCTTGAGTTTTAATAGAAATTGTTAGAGGTTCTGATATGGTATTATTTTAGAATACTAATTGGTTCAGTCTGATAGATATGATGATATCATTTGAATTGATGTTGATGAAAAATTAAGAAATTTACTTAGCTTCATATATAAAGCGGATTGATTAACAGTTTCAAAAGCCTTAGAGCGGTCGATAAGCACCAAAAAATTTACTTTGCCATCATCTAGCTCACGTCTTATGTATGTTCTCGGAAACATCAATTAGGGCAGTAACACTGATATGGTTAGGACGAAACCAGCATTGCATGTCAGTCACTAGTTGTTTTTCAGGTATATAGGTACTCATTTGTAAGTGCAGTAATTTTTCCAATATTTTCAAGAGTAAGCTAATTATGGCAATTGGACGATACTCCGAGTGGATTTAATTAGCGGAATTATCTCGCATGCTTCCATTTAGCAGGAAATTGACCTGACCTGAAGTTTTGCAAGTGAGAAACAAGAAAAAACATCTAAATTTAACACCTTTACCTGTTTTTTTATTCAGTCTCCCAGTTTACCGAAATGGTAACAACATGTATACTGGGCATTGGAACATATCAATGCCATTGCAGTGGATGCAATCTGTCGTTTTTATTTTGCTCAGACGTGTGATGATTATCTGAAACATATATGTATTTAAGTCATAAATAATATATAACCTTTTCAGTATTAACAAAGTAACCTTTAAATAATAAGTAAAACTCTGAAAATTATTAGGATAGTTATAAAAATCTATTTTTATCAAACGATTTCGTTAAAATAAAACAACATGTACATATGTTTTAATTTTTTCGTTCCGATTTAAATATAAGATTATAAATAATACATTTAGGAGTTTCATTTGAGCTTTTGAAGCAAGCAGTTCAATTTTAATCAAAAATATAAAATAATTTTCAATTTAATTTAAAAAACGAAAAAAAAAAATTTTTTTTATTTTATATCCAATCCGTTAAATAATTTAAAGGTTCCTCCAGATAAGCAGTTGGATTATACAATTATCTCTGAACTGATACATCAACCGAATATTAACAAAACTACTTTTTCATCTTCATTGTCTAAAAATGTTGAAACATCTAATGATAGCCATCAATTGGAGCAGCATATACAAAACAAAAATGGTAAAGAAAGTATCAAAATTTTGGATAGTAAAGAACTTCATTCTGGTCTAACAGATTCAGATTCGGTTTCTTCAATGGAGTACGAAGATCAAAATGGAAGCGCTAACAATTTCAAATTGTATAATGTGAAAAAAAAGAAACGTTTAAATACTCCTTCTGAATTGGATCTGTCTGATTTTAGATTTAATAATAATAACCAATTTTCTATTTTGGGAGAATTAAAATTGAAAAAGAATGATGGTAATAAGAGAATCGGTAATGTGGATGCCATTTCAAAATTCAAAACAGTTTATTCAAGAAAGAACAATGTGGACACAGGTCTGTTTTTAATTACTGTGTTACCAGGTAAAAATGTAACTATGCTATCACATATAAAATATATTTTAAGTCAGGCTGTGTCTTGGGAGTCCCCTAAGGCCAATTTGAAGGAAGTTCAGTGCTGGCACTGCCAACAATGGGGATACTTTTCTAGACATTGTAACAGGTCTCATGCTTGTGTAAAATGTTCAGAACTTCATAAGCCTGGTGAATGTAAATTAATTGTTAATGAACAATCTAAACCATTTTGTGTAAATTACAATAAATTAGGACATCCGGCAAATTGGCGAGGCTGTCTTACTTTTAAAAGTTATGTAAACAATAACAAAAATTTAGCAGAAGTTACTAAAGAAAGGAATTTGTTAGCTTCTCAGAATATAAATAGGGCAGTAAATTTTATTTCAAATAATAAAACTTTTGCACAGTGCTTTAATAATTCTCCAACAATTAATGAAAACAAAAAACAAAAATCGCCACTTATCGAAGAGTTTTTAAAAATTGCCAGAGTGCTTTGTAAAGAGGAAACTCTTACATTATTTATTCACTTCATAAATAATTATAAAAATTCTACAATTTCTGAAGCTAAAACTGAATGTTCAAATCTTTTGAAAGAGATTCAAAATGTTTATGGTAAATAAATCATTAAACATGTTAACTTTTAATGTAAGATCTCTTGTAAATCCTAGCAGAAGAATTGATTTAGTGAATACTTTAAAAAGTAATTTCATTGATGTAGCTTTTTTTGCAAGAAATGCATCTGAAACAAAATCAGATGTGTTTTTTTAGAAGACTACACATTTATTAGTGATAATAGCTTAATAGGTGTTGGCATTGCCATAAAACATTCATATTCCTTCTTACGAGTCAAAATTGATGGTATTTTATTTCCAAATGTTTTTATTGAAATGTTTATTTTGATCGATTTTATAAGAAAAAAGTTTATTTTTGGTTCTCTTTACATTCCTTGTAATTCGAGTCCATCAACGATTTCTAACGGCATTTCTATTATTAAAAACTACTGTAGTGGTTATGATGAGATTATTTTAGGTGGAGATATTTAAATTCTAGAAATACTTCTTGGGGTGATAATTTTAATAATGTTAATGGAAATACTTTATTGAATTGGTTACAACTTTTTTCTCCTAATTTTATAAGAATTTCTAATATAATTCCATCATTTCCAAATGGTTTATCATTTTTAGATCATTTCTTAATAAGCACTAATTTAATTGATGTATTAAATCCAAACTTTAATATTAATCTTTGCCTACTTTTTCAGATCATTTTCCTTTGAAATTGCGGTTAGATTTTTTAAATTTTGAATTCCTTTTACGGCAGCCTCGGTTGTTTACTTCATTTAAAAACACAAATTTGTTAAATTTTCGAAATGATATTAAACATCATTTATAAATCCGTTATCCACTGTCCGATAAAAATTTAAGAAATACAGAAATTGATATCTATGTTAATGAATTTTCTTCCTGTATTAACCAAATTTCAAATACACACTCATCTCAATTTGAAATTAACACTAAAAGACTTCATGTTTCTGACAATACTAAACAAGCAAGAAAATTATAGTCGGTCTAGACCGACTATACGATACCCCATACCATGTGTTTAGAGACCCTATCTCATAGGCCCAACTAACTGGACATAGAAAATAAGCATACATCAAATTTGAGTGGGACTTTTATAAATTTTTTTGGCTGCAGATATGAAAAAGTTCATATCGGATGCTATATCTATATGGGGACTAGGTCCAAAAATGGACCGATCCTGATCATGTTTGGTAAAGCCTCTTGTATTTTGCAAAAATATCTACAAACAAAATTTGAGAAGAATCAGTGCAATATATTTGTTTTTTGATAGATTTAAGTGAAGATCGGGAAGTAGCTCTATATGGGGTCTATGACTAAGAGTTGTCCCATAGGCATCATTTTTCGACTACTCTTTAATGGATGTAATAAACGCATACAAACCCAATTTGAGTAAGATATATATGACAATTCGGATCTTATGGCAATTTATGTCGATTTCATAGGGGTCATTTGTATGGGGCTAGGTCTGAACATGGACCGATTCTCACCAATTTCAATAACGTTCATCATATGGCCGATAGAAGCTTACATACCAAACTTCATCAAAATACATTCATATTTGCGACCTGCAATTTAATTACAAGGTTTACATGGGCACACAGACGGACGGACGGACGGACATCGTTAAATCGAATCAGTTAGTGATTCTGATTCGATCGGTATAATAAAAGATGAGTCTAGGTCAAATATTTTTGGTAGTTACAAACAGCAGCACAAAGTCATTATACCCAAACCACATAGTGGTATGGGGTATAATAATTTTATAAGTTAAAATATTCTTGGCAAAGAGAGCTGACAAAAAAATTGTTTAAAAGAACTTTGAACCATTATGTCCCTAATTATTTATTAATTTCTTAAAAAAAATCAGTTAATTAAAATTATAATAAAGGAATAAGTTCAAACAGAACAGTCTAAAATGTTTGATAATCGTTTGAATAAAATAAAACCTGGCCCAAGAGCATATAAGGAAATTTATAAAATATTAGGAAATAAAAAATCTAATTTTTCGGAGTTGTTGGTTAGTGGTGTCAAAATAGCAAATACTGATGAAAACTTATTGCATCTTAAAGATCATTTCTCTTCAATTTATGCAGGTTCCTTGCCAAATAGGAATATAGTTGAAATTAATGATACCATAAATACTAGTCTCTCTGCTCTTCCAAATTTTATGTATATGTTTAATAAACATTCTTCGACATTGAGTAATCAAAATGAAGAAAAATTAACTACAGTTTATAGTATTTAGAGTACTCTAAATTAATTAACATTAACAAAATTTTCAGGATTAGATAACATTTCAAATTTTATTATTAAAAACGAGGCTATCATCCCACAGATCGGATCAAAGGGCAATTGATAAACCAATTGAGCAGAAAACTGCACTCGCAGCACACTGTACCACTACGGGACACAAAACCAATTTTAAAGAAGTTAAAATATTACAAGAAGAAAACAATTATGCAAAGAGATACACTCTAGAGATGTTGCATATAATAAATATACCATACTCTAAGGGATTAAATTACAAAACAGATACAGACATACAGTAGACAAATACCGACGATCAAAACAATAATCAGTTGAAAGAAGATAGCCGGCAAAAACGGACGTTTTTCAACTCCACAATTAGAATATATAAAATAAAGTGTATGTATTTATTTATTTTTTAAAATTTTATATAAATAATATTGTTACGAAATTGTATTTTGTTAGATCTCGGTAGATGATTAGCGAAGCTAATTGAAATATCGGAAGTAATAAAGAGAAATATTTATTTAAAAACCAGATCAAAAATTTAATTTTAGTGAGTTTTTGTTTGTTTTTAAATACATACATGACCTAAAGCCAGACAAAATAATCACACATTATTAAAAAACTTCAGGAAAAACCATTTGAATATTTGACTATTATATTTAACAATTGTATAAATAATTCTTACTTCCCAAATGCTTGGAAAGTTTCAAAGATTTGTCCAATTCAAAAGAGACCTGGCAATTTCGATATAGGTAACATTAGACCTATTTCTTTGTTACCTAACGTGGGAAAACTCTTTGAGAAAGTCATTAGAGAAAAAAATGGATTTAAATTTGCAACAACCATATATTCCACATCATCAATTTAGTTTCAAAAAGGATCATTCCACTTCCCATGCTGATGTTATTAATATTTTAAGAGAACAACGTTGTACTATTGCTATATCTCACGACATAGAAAAAGCTTTTGATCATGCCTACCATAATGTTATTCTATACAAAATGATCAATATCGGTTTTGAGCTTTCCATCATAAAATTATTTCAAAGTTTTTTTTACTAATAGAAAATTTTGTTTGCCACTCCAAAACGAGTTTTCAGCCTTTGGATATATTTATTGTGGTGTGCCGCAAGGATCAATATTGGCTCCCCATTTATATAGTATTTTAATTTCTGACTTTCCGCATGAAATTTCTGGTTCTACAAGTATTCTATATGCTGATGATTCATTGCTTTATGCTCATGGTGTCTCTCCAGTTGATACTTTAAAATGTGCATCACAACATTTAAATGTAGTAAATAATTACTACAAAGAATAGGGTATAAAAATAAATATTTCCAAATGTGAAGCACTGTGCCTTAGAAAAGCTTCAGGAAAATGAAAACCTTTTGTAGTTCCAGAAAGTAAGCATCTAAAATTGATTCTTGATGGTCACGAAATTCGTTTTGTAAGTAGACTTAGATATTTAGGTGTTCATTTCAACAAATTGGTTAAGTTCAATATACATGCGAGGATTTTGCTTTATAAAGCATATCGCATTAAAGGATCGTTTGGAAGATTACTTAAAAGTAAATATTTACTAGAGGAAACAAAATTTTAATTTATAAAACAAGCATCAGGCCAGTTTTATTATATGCTTTTCCAATATGGTTCGCTTGCTCACCTACTGTAATGAAAGACTTTGAAATTCTAGAACGGAAAGTTATTCGGTTATGTATTAATAAACATTTTGAAGAGAGCAATAAACGATATTCAGACAAATTTATTTATGACATGTCTAAACTCACAACGTTAGCTTCTTATGCTTTTGGTTTAATGAAGAAGTTTATTGAAAATCTTCATTTTAACAATAACATATTAATAAAAAATGTTATTGATGACCAAATTAACTTAAATTGGTCCAACACTCAATATTTATCTCCATTGGGATATTTAGAAAATCTTGTTAATTGTTCAAACTCCTTAGTACCAACTCTCTTTGTTTCGAAAACCTTGGGGACACATAGGGGATAACTTTTCTTTTTGTTTTTGGTTTTTATTTATGTTTTTGTTATTAGTTTTAAATTTAGATTTAAGACTATTTTTGAGAATATTCTTCATTTAATTTTCACAAAATGTTGTGCCAGGACCAAGCAATTATCATCACGATTGTAACACTTGTTATTACATTTAATTGTTAAGCTGGTTGCTGTATACACTATACACTTCATTAAAACAATACGTTATAGTTTTAAGTCTTTTTCAATTTTGTATATAATTGCCTTTTTTATGTTGTAAAAAAAAGACTTAAATAAACTTAAAAAAAAAACTTAAATAATACATTTATTTTTAACTCGAATTTCATTTAATTAAAAAAACAGTAATTCATTTTTATTTCACAATAGAAAATAACTAATTAGTGGCCTTAAATTGTTATTTAAATAAATTATATTTTTGACATATTTATTTTATGTAAAAAAAAGGAAAACGAGTATTTAAAACATGTTGTATTTCACATAAACTTAATTGCAAACGTGAGTGCAAATAATTTATTTAAAACTTTATATTACACATTTAAAAAAATTACAACTGAATACACAAGCAATAGTAAAAAGTATTTACATATATAGAACAGGAGGATAGTAAATATTGATGTAAGCAAATTATTTCATTTCAGTTTTACTTTATTTGACTGACACTTTAACCCTTTCGCACCAGAATGTGAGCAATAAAAAACCAATATTGATTTTCTTTTGTATTTTAGTTTTTATATTTGCCCTGCTATTTGTGTTGGTGTTTACAGGGCTTTATGAAATTTTGTTAGCAAAAATTGCTTTGTTCTTTCACGTGCTTCCAAAGTGTATTGATGGACGAGGTGTTATATTGTATGTTGTGTCTTCTTTATTACAATATTTAAGCCGGCTGTCATGTCATGTTGCCATTTAATTTCAAATAGTGTTTGTGTAGAGATAGCTGAATTGATGTAAGGGCAATTGCTGTTTGTATCGGTATTGTATCCCAGCAAAGAGGTGAGAATAAGATGAGTTTGAAGTCATATTTCATTAAACTATACTCAAATTTTTAAGTTTCATATGATGCTATAAAGTTGAAGAATATAAAAATTCGAAGCTAAATCGGAGAGTTTGTTAATCGTCAAAGAAATAAAGAGCAAACATAATTCAAATGGGAATGAGATGTCATATGGCTGTTCGCTGGTATTAAATCGGTTAATAAATGGTTCTGTTATGATCATATTTGTTATGAATACTTTTATAATATAAAACATAAACAAGCCAAGTTTTAGAAGAAAAAAAAATTATAGCTAAGAGTGTTTAATTGGGCTGTGCCGAACTTTTGATATGCTCCCCCTGCGCCTTGAACTCAATATTACAACCAATATTGGGTATGTCTACCATTTTAAAACTGCTACCGATACTGAACCTCAAATTAGGATACCAATTATATTTTAAGTGGTTTGCTTTTATATTTAATCAGTTCTATTATAAGTTTTTGTTATGAAAAACAATGACCATGCCTTCCGCAGAAAGAATTAATTACTATCTGAAAAATTATGTTGTTATATTTTAATACACAGTTCTTAAAAATCATACAATCAACAAGTTTCAAGTGATTCTTGGCTAAAAACTTCCAGATGACAATATAAAAAGCCATTTTTAAAATATTTTTATCTGAAATAAAAAAAAAAAATTAAAATAAAAACAGGTAAGATATTAAAGTTACTCTACACAGATAAAAGATATAGCCGATCTTTTTTTCTCTTTAATTTCTAATTCGTTCTTCGAATTTTAGCGACCAATACAATTACAATTTTTTACATTTTTAACATCATCATTTTATATATTATTTAGTAACTCCGGAAAAGAATCTCGATCTCTTGCTTCACTCAGAAGTCTGCCCATATATCTGATACCAGTCCACACTTCAATATTATCAATTCATGTTATTTGTTTTCTCCCTTTAGCAGCTTTTCCTCCAATATTCGCTCATGTTATGGATTGAAACAGCTTGTATTTTGGGTTTCTCATAAAGTGTCCCAGGTATGATGGTATTTTTTTTTCTTTATAACGGTAAATAGCTCTCTTTCGCAGTGCATTTTTCTTAAAACTTCGGTATTTGATACCTAATATATAGCTGTATACGCCCTTGGATATAGCCATACTTTCAGTAAGTTGTCCGTCAATCCAATTTGTGCTGTTCGGTTCCAATATAATTCATTGTATTTCCTTTTGGTTTATCCCAATAAATATGAGAATTTCCATCAATTAATCATGTAATAATCTACAAAGCATAGGAAAACATCCTCTTGTACGTTACATTTTTGAACCAATGTATATATATTGAAAAAAGTGCCCGTCGAGTACTCAAGCCCAAACTGTGTCGTATCCATTACTTTTTCACATTTCTCATATTCTCTACTGTAAATTATACGGAGGAAATTTTGAGGACATGACTCATCAGGCTTATTAGTCTATAGTCGCCACAATACCGGGGGTAGCTTTTTTGGGAATGGTTATGAAGGTTGATTTCAACCAATCTTGTGGGTATTGTGCCGTATTAAAAATGTAATTAAATAATTCATTTAATAGTTGGATGTTGTTGTCATCTATGAACTTTAGAATTTCTGCGTGTATCGCATCCGGGCCACTAGCTTTCTTGTCCTTAAATGAGATAACTGCCGTCTCTACCTCTAGTTTATAAATAGGGCTTCCTGTAAGTTGTTGTGTTATTGATTCATAAATTGGTCTATTGGTGTCGGTGAATACTTGCTTTAGGTATTCCATCCAGATAAATTTCATTTGTTCATTGCCAAGTTCATTGTCGTTGTTGTTGTTATATAAAACCTTCGAAGTGGTTTTGCGGTATATTCCCGCCGCTTCTTTTAGCTTTTTATGGAGATTGAAGTTGTCATTCGATCTCCAAGCATTATTTATTCAGATCTTCATTCTTTGCGATACGTTGAGCAGTTCGAATCTCCCTATTTAATTCCCATGATCGTTCGTAATTTACGTTTTTATGTTCACGGCATTCTTTTATTAATTTCAGTATTTAACTTGTTATCCATTCGTTCCTTTTTGTCCGTTCATTGTCTCTTAGATTTCTTTCCGTATTTTCTGTATCTTCTCTGTTCACATTATTTAGTTATATATTTATTTCTCCACTTACGTTTGTAATTGTATTCGACTCTTCAAGTTTTCCAGTATTTATTTTCCTGCTTTTGCTTTTTTTGCTTTTCTTCATTACTGTAAGTTTCATACGTATGTTTGTGTCTAGTTGATTTTCTTGTTATAGAAGAGCTATATCTTTTGTTTATGAGTATGTAGTCAATTTGATTTCGTATAACGTTTTCTTTTCTATCTTGGAGAGATATCCAAGTATAGCGTCTTGTGGCAGGAAGGCAGAACAACGTGTTTGTGATTTTCATTTCGTGTTCTAGGCAAAATTGTATGAGTCTATCACCTCTTTCATTCCTTTCTCCCAGAGAGCAAAGTTGTATCATAAAGTTACTGGTTCGCCAGTGACGGCTGATACTTCGCCCAGGCCTAGCACCTGCCTCCACGTGGTGCTCCCGGGCAACGCTAGGCAAAACCAGTTAATTCTGGTGATTATTCCTAGCGGCTAAAGGTTAAGGTCAGGTCCTCCAAGTACTATTCTATGTAGGGAATAACTTGGTAGCGGCTAGTATGTGGCCAGACTGACAACGAAGCCTTATCTGAAGCTATAAATGGGTACCACGGGTGAGATATTGACCCCAAGGTTACCTCAGAGCGTTGTCAAAGTTAAAGGCAGCACAAGCAAAAACATAAAACTGGAGATGTCAAAACCTACCAGATGAAATGGTTGTCATGTCCAATAATTGTGTTGGTGTCCCAAGGTGTAAATGTTGGTAGAGATGGTACATGAGCGAAAAGAAGGCCGGGTGTGGGTGCGTCAGTGTTTCTGACAAGATAACATGATTGAGGAATTTGAACGAGAGTGTGGGTCGAAGACGAGTCAAAGGCGTTTGAGGCAGGTGCACATGTCAATACAGCGTCCAAGACGAGTCGGAAACCATCTAGCATGATGGCGCCGATTATCTAGTTCGGAGCGTAGTATACGGACGAAGACATGAGTCGAAGAATCAATGTCGCGAATGGGTGAGCCTGTACAAGTCCGGGCAAACGTGACCATTACGATAGTATTATAAGACGAGAGGTCCGGATGGAAGACGAGTCCAAGAGCGCTTGAGTCATTTGACAATACAGTATTTCGCGGATGAGACGGATATCGGTTGAAAAGTTGGTACGGAACGTTGTACATATCAGGGCCACCTGATAATAACAGCTAGCAAGAACGAACGTAGTAGACAGATGTGCGGTTATTGAAGGTATGTGTTTTTGCAAGTGCTTTTGATTACCGACAATAAGGTGTTGTACCCTTAAATAGCTTTTTAGGAACGGCCCCTCGGGCAGTTTCCTGGTGGATGTGGTAGAATACAGTTCGATGTGGAGTTGCATTCAACCGGGTTCTACGACCCATAGAATAGAAGTCTTTAAGATCGGGCCAACGCAATAGCAAAGGGAGGAGAGTATGCCAATTCATCTCTCCTAGCTTGCTACCATCTAAGGAAGGGGCGCCTTGTATCTCACCTAGTGCTTAAAACACCAAGTGGTTAAGTCGACAAGTCATGCACGCATCAGAAACCATATGACTTCTTCCTTTCTCCCAATCCATATTGACCTGTTACTTTAAATATTATAACTAAATTGTATGTCTTCAGTTCCTAAAATTTAAGATAAATCCGTGAACGTTAACCCATTATTTGCCAAAGCCAGCTTTGATATTTAAGATACTTTTATACCCTACTAGCTGAACCCGGTCTGCTTCGCTACCCCTCATCGTTACAAAATAAAATAAAATAAAATATAAAAAAATATTTATATAACAAAATATTATTTATTTAATTTAGAATTAATTATTGCAATGCTTAAGGATATACAATATTTTTAGTTTGTCCATCTGGAGCATAAACATAAAAGTCGGTTGGTTTCCCTACACGTGAGCATGCAAGATAAAGCTGTCCATGCGAGAAACATGGATTTGCTAAATTTAAGCCGCAAACTTGAAGATATTGACCTTGAACTTTGTTAACAGTCATCAAAAACGCTAATGAAACAGGAAACTGTAATCGTTTGAAGTCGAATGGTAAATCAGTTGGGATCATTGTAATGCGTGACAAAAGTACAGCTGTTCCTTTGTATTTTCCTGTTATAATGGTCGCTTCTATTAAATTATTTAGCATTTTTTTTACTGCAAGTCGAGTGCCATTGCAAAGCCGTGGTGGATCGATATTGCACAGTAAAATAATGGGCACTCCAGTTTTGAGTTGTAGCATATGTGGTGGAAAACCTGGCACATCGAGTGAATTCAAGAACTCAACAGGATAATTAACGGCATATTGTGCTCTCGTAACAGTATCGATAGACTTGTACGTTGTTGCAGTTTCGTTGATTTAGTTCAAAATGGCACTGCTTATGGAACTAACACCAGTATTTTTAGCGGGAAGTAACGCTCGTTCACATAGCCTTCTTTGTTTTTGAAATTACATTCAATATTGGGAAATACACTATTGATTAATTCTTCAACAGATAGTGCCATTTTACAACAGTCAGGTGGAAATGTGATACAGTTTGTTGTTGGATCAGTTAGCATTGTTCCGTTTCCTAAATCCAGCAACTGCTTTGAAAATCGGGAAGCTGATGCATCGCGTTGTAGTTGCACAGAATATACAAAATTGGGTATAGTGAATGAAAGTTTCATACTGTGAAAGTTTAAGGAAGAATGATGTACAGGTCCTGGCTTCCTACAAATCGGAAACAAAAGGACGTGGCCCGCCGACTTACCAATTAAAGAAAACACCTTATTTAGCAAATCAATCCATGCCAAATATTGAGTTATATGGGCGGGGCCTCACCCCTTTGTCCACAACCAGTTTTATATAGTCAAAGGCTTAACAAAAGTTATTATGGATTTTTATTTTTCCAAAAAGGGCGTGATCCCGCCCAGTTTTCTTGTAGTACTATTTCTATTAATTTCAATTGTAGTACTATTTCTATTAATTTCAAAAAATGGCTGAGATATAACGATTTTAAATTTTGGGTTATATGGGCGGGCGGTTATGGGGCGGGACCACGCCCCTTTGCCCACTAACAACTTTATATAGTTAAAGACTTAGTATTTCGCAAAAATATCCTTTTGTGAAAATTTCATGACGATCCTTCCAGTAGTTTAGAAGATATTACGATTTTTTATTATTCCAAAAAGGGGCGTGGTCCCACCCACTTTTCTTCTGGTATGTATTTCTATTCATGCCAATACCATATGTACCAAATATGACCGCTGTAGGTCAAAAATTCCCGAGATATGACCATTTCAAATTTTGGGTTATATGGGCGTGGCGCCTTTGTCCAATCAAAAATTTATATAGCCTATTATTCCTTCCAGAGCCACAGTAACACGCTGCGAAAATTTCAGGAAGATCGGTTCAGGGGTTTGGCCTCCTATAAAGCACAAACAAACACACATTCGCTTTTATATATATAATATATACCATATTGAAAGCAGATTAATTATAATTTAAGGTAAAGTGGGGCGAAAAAGGGGGATTTGGTAATAAAAAAATGTATGGCTACCTTACCTGTAGATAAAAAGTGTATAAAACTTTAGGTAAATACATATTACAAAAAAAGTATTTTGTATAGCAAAAACTGTTAGTGGTATAAATAAGTATCTGAATTAAAAAAAGGAGGCGGTGCAGTGGGCGTGGTTCATAGTAATATGGCGACGTTAACAGTATTAAGAGCAATATACTACCAAATAAAAAAAAATCCGTTGGAAGGAACAAATTTGTACAGAGAACAAAAAGTTTAAAACTTTCAAACAAAATTTGGCGTGAAAAGGGGCGTGAAAGGGGGCGTGGCATAAGAAATGTTTATTTCTGCCTCGCCTGGAGTATAATGTGTATACAATTTGAAGTAAATCTGTTAAAAACTATATGGGAGCATTTACATAATTAAAAAAAAGTAGGCGTAAAAGTGGGCGTGGTTGAAAAAAAAGTACCCTATTAAAATCGGGCCTGAGGTTTGGTCTCCTATAAGATACAAACAAACAAACACACATTCCATTTTATATATATAGATACCACTATGTGGTTTGGGTATAATGACCTTGTGCTGCTGCTTGTAACTACCAAAAATATTTCACCTATTATACCGATCGAATCAAAATCACTATCTGATTCGATTTAACGATGTCCGTCAGTCCGTCCGTCCGTCCGTCTGTGTGTCCATGTAAAGCTTGTAATCAAACTGCAGGCCGCAAATACGAATATATTTTGATTAAATTTGGTACGTAAGCTTTTATAGGCCACAGGATGAACGCTGTTGAACTTGGTGAGAATCGGTCCATGTTCAGACCTAGCCGCCATACAAATGACCCCTATGAAATCGACTTAAAATGCCATAAGATCCAAATTACCATATAAATCTTAGTCAAATTGGTTTTGTATGAGTTTATTACGTCCATTAATCAGTAGTCCAAAAATGATCCCCATGTGACAACTCTTAGTCATAGGCCCCATATAGAGCTGCTTCCCGATCTTCACTTAAATCTATCAAAAAACGAAAATATTGCACTAATTCTTCTCAAATTTTGTTTGTATATATTTTTGCAAAATACAAGAGACCTTACCAAACATGGTCAGGATCGGTTCATTTTTGGGCCTAATCCACATATAGATATAGCATCCGATATGAACTTTTTCATATCTGCAGCTAAAAAAATTAATAAAAATCCCACTCAAATTTGGTTTATGCTCATTTTTTATATCTAGTTAGTTGGGCCTGAAAAATAGGGTCTCTAAACGCATGGTATAGGGTATCGTATAATCTGTCTAGACCGACAATAGTTTTCTTTCTTGTTAAATAAAGATTACCTCCAGATCCAACATTTGGACGCTAGGCAGTTAGCTGTCTATGCACATAGCCTTGTACATAGTGACATCGATGAGTGAGTTTGCATTCCCCATTTACTGTTATACATCGCCAGATCATGACTGACCCGCCTCCATGTTTCAGTGTGGAATCTTAATTCTGTGGTAATAAATTCTTATTTTGCTTACGCCAAACTTTGGTCCGACCATCGCCTTCGAAAACCACAAATTTGCATTCATCGGTGAATGTTAGCAGTTCCCAAAATGTTTGGTCTTCGACGTAAACATTTTCGTCCTTTGGTGGTATTCTACGCGTTTCTGCTATTTTCCTCAGTCATTAAGAGACATGCCACCAATCGTCAATTTAATGACCGTTTTCCGGATTGGTTCAGAAGCTTTTATATATATATACATATATATACATGTATATACTTTCATATACTTTTTTTTCCAAATATTACCACTTTTTGTGAAAGTTCAAGCTGTACTAACGATTCGAAGCAAAGCATCATTTAATTTCTATCGGCACTTATAAGGAACGGTACATCATTTTTTTTTTGTGGGTATGTATACTTACGGGACTTTTGATAATTACAATTTATACGTTTTTGGTTGTTATTTGTTAACAATAGCAAAAAAAAATATTTTACAATATGCCCAAAATGCTTTGTGTTTTTTAATTTAGATAAAGAATGCAACTGCAAAGTAAGTAAAATCATAGTTTTTTCATATGGGGTCTAGTTCCAAAAATGTACCGATTGTGACCATGTTTATTAAAGTCAGTTATTTTTCCCAAAAACACGTATAAATTAAACTCGAGAAAATTCGTTGCAATGTTTTCGATATCTGCTATGTGGAGTTTACGGCAATATTTACCTATCGCATAGATGCTATTTGAATGGAGGATGGCTTAACATGAAGCGACAGCGTTCCAATGGCCGACAAAAGCGTATGTCCAAAATGTTAACAATTCAGAATTGCGACCAGTAGTTTTATTGCAATATTTACTTGGACACACAGACAACCAGATAGGCGGATGGATGGTGATAACCAAATCGACTCAAAACTTCGAGCGTTATAATGAAAAATAGGTCTAAATCAGATATTTTTGGTAGTTAAAAACATCAGCGGAAACTCACTTACGGTATTCGTAAGAGTGTCCTAACTGTTGTATGATACGTAAGTGCTAAAATTGTACAAATTGTTGTTGATCTTCTACATATAAAAAAATTATACGACAGTATAATGTTTGTTTACTATTTAATCAGCTTTTGTAGTTTATTCCAAATATTTTTTTTTTTTACATTTTAAATTTTTTGGAAAAAATAGTAGAAATATATAAAGATGGAAGAAAATTATTACCTTCATTTAAGTTTTTGTGTAAATGAATAAATGCTTTTTTAAAATATTTTCAGATTTTAGTATATGAATATACGACAAGGTGTTCACAACATACAACTTTAGCACACTTTATGAATTGCGTAACTTTATCATTATTAAACATAGAACCCTAAATTTTTATATCCTATACCACACTGTGGTCAGAGTATAATGAGTTTATTTTTCACAATTTGAATAATTATTACAAACATACACATATAATATCGCACACATGCACACCTTTTTAAAGACATGTACTTTATCGTTCATATTTATTTGTATCTATTTACAATTTTTATTGTTATTTAGTATTATTACAAATACACTGAAGAAAAATCACTCTAAGTAGGATAATAGAAAGTTTCAAACCTTTGGGAGTATTTACCAAGCGAGAATTCAGCAAAAACAAATAAATAATAATTGTCAACGTTTCATTCTTTAAGCTATGCAACAAAATTTTAACTTTTTTCGAAAAGTCCCATATAAATATGTGTTTATATTATAAAAGAATGACAAAACTAAGAATAGTCGTATTGCAATATTGAAATTTGTAAAAGGCTAGCAACGTTGCATAAGCAGGTGTCTGTTAATCTACGAGATTTAATATGTGTGAATTTTTTTGGAACTAATTATTATATACGCCTCACAGTGGCTGAAAATCGTTTTTCATTGGCCAAAATTCTGTAACTTTTGAACCGATCAAAATGTAAGTAATTATTCTTTAACGGATAGATATTTAGTTTAGATCGACTCAGTTTTCATTACATTAAAACTGCTTGAGTACTTTTTAAGGAATTCTAGGTCAAAGTTGAACTTTTGATTTTTTTTAACTTTTAGAATTAAATATGTGTTTATTATTTTTTTATTTATTAAGAAATTTAATATTTGGATTTTAATTTTAATTATAAAAATTTTTTGTAATAATGAGATTTTTTTAATGTTACACTCAAAAAAATTTTTACACTAAAAAAAAAAAATTAATAAAATCAACTGGAGAGTTTGCCATTATTGCAGAAAAGTTAAAAATTTTTTGTTGTCAAATTTGCAAATTTGTTTACACTGAATATTTACACTTAAAAAAAAAACGTTAATAAATTATCTAAAAATTTTGCTATTACTACAAATTTATTATTTTTTGCTGTCAAATCTGATAATTTAAAAAATAACATTTTAAAAATAAAAACTGCAATATAATTTAATTTAATTTGTAACAACGGTAGGTTCTGTTTATTAATATTTTTTACTAATACTATGTTTTTCATACTTAAATGAATTGCAATGAAAGGCAATTAAATTTATTACTCATTTGACTCAAATATTGATTGCAAATATTCCATATTCTGTTCTGTGTTATTTCTGTTCTTAAGCAGTTTTTTGACTTCTTCATCTAAATCCCGATGTTCCACTTTCCATTGATTTCGAATACTGGAGATGAACGCATCCGACGTTGCCAATAATATATTAAATAGATCTTCATTTGTGGAATTTCGTGAAATTTTTCTAGTATTGTGCTCTCCATAAAATCTGTAATCCTTATTCCTTTTTTCCTGAGCCTGCTCTGATAGATCTCCAAGTGGCACCAGATGATATTTTATGACATCTTCTCCATTATAAAGGATTTTATGAACTACTGCAGACATATTTCTGCATGGCTAGTTGGTTGTATATATTTTTCCTTAGCATAATCTCCAAATTTTCTAGAGTCAATGAAAATAAGGTTTGAGTCCACCTCTGTTATTTCAGATGTTATTTCTGGTTCTGAAAAGAATCTTCTTGCAATATTGCCATTATTTGTATTGCCTGACCCTTGTTTTGGCTGATCTATATCAATCCAAGTTTGCGATATTCATCTTGAACATGTTTCTTTTTTGAACTTCTTAACTTTTTGTTGGTTTCGTTGTTTCTGATTGATCCTGAGGACCCGAAATCCAAATCATAATTGATTTTTAGTATGTGTTCCATAGGTCATATTCTTGCATGTAGTGGTGATAATCCAAACTCATATGCATCGGTATTATCTAATGATTTTGTCGGGACTTGGTTTAATTAGATTGATGTTGCTTAGCATATAATGTTGCTGGATGCAGCCTTCGTGTTAGGCAAAGACTGACCTACTGTTCCATCTATCATTGTCAGCACTAATTGGTAGCTTACTTCAATTTGCTGCCTATCTAACTGTAATTGTAATGGCTGTAGTGTTGCAATTTGGGCCTTGATATCACTAACTTCTTTGTTAATGGCCTCACGAGTTTGTTTTTTGAATTCAAATTTGATTGGCCTGCAGTATTTCGTAGAAGATGGTGTCTCATTTCTCCAATTATCCATTATTTGCGTTGTACTAGTCGAAGGCTCTGAATCTTCAAAAATCTTTTTCAATCGCAATGGTACAAGTGACACCATAAACATATCTGAGTCCGAAACATTTTCATATACTACTTTTTGTATTGTTTCTGTCCCGAAGAACGATCACATCCCCATTTACAAAAAATAATTAAAGAATTAATTAAAAATCCAGGTTACTAATGAATTACATCCACTATGTATTGAAATTCTTACTTACAAATATATTATGGTAATAGAACAAATAATGACTATTATAAGTTATAAGACACCTAAAGCACACATTTAATACACCATTGTATACGAGTACTTAGAGGGCTGTTTAAATTATCGTAATTTGAATTTTTTTTTAGAGTAATTTAATTAAAATGAAAGAAAGTGCTCTACCCACGGGTCGTTACGGGTAAAACAAGTATATATAAGGTTAAGGAGAACACTTTCACCTTTATCCGGGTGGCATACGTTTCTTGTTCCCTTCTGCTCCCTATAAGTTCTATTCCACTAAACTTGAAATTGGAGAAAAATATAGTAGTTTCATAAATATTTCATAACGCCCCTAATATTAAACGGTTGAGCTGTGACCACTTACAACGACTGAAGACTATAATCCTGCCAACATTATAATAAAGAGCGCGGGTCAATAGCGATGACAGCTTGCGAGTAGTAACCATTTATTTTTGATAAAAAACAATAAAAAAAAAATCACTTTTTTCTGAAATTAAAAAAACAGTTGAGTTTGACAGCATGCCACGCCCACAATTAGCAACAGTTTAACCTAATTCTTTAGCTGCCTTAATCTGGATATATTAGCTACAAAAAGGGGTTAAAATTTTACAAATCGGTGACGAAAAAAAATTAGAGTTTTGGCCAATGAAATCAAAATTTCAGCCACAGTGCGCCTGAAATGTTATATGTATTAACTAAGCGAAAGCTGTCATGCTCACAAGAATCATTAATATTTGATTTAGGTGGTTGTTATTGTTCCTGTAATTTGCGTTATCTTACTTATAAGGACTTACTTTAGCATGGATCGAATTATGCATTTCATCAATTTCAGTTTAATTTTTTTAAGTGTGCTAAAGTATGTGCGGATTTTTATGATCATTATTAATGTTCATTTCATATGTGTCACGTATTTCGTACATTGACATTTTCACATACTTTCATTGCTCACTGATTACCATTTAGCACATACATACATGCCTCTGCATGTGCGTAGCTCTTCGATACAAGCAAGCCCATTCAACAAAATTCAATTTAATAATCGTACACACACATATATGCAATTTCGACAACTCCGTTACATATACAAATAATAAAGTATTATCAAATTTCTATAAAAGTAATAAATCGTAATATGTGTGTGCGTAATCCCTCTATATAAATACTAATATATTCGGAATATATATTGTGATATTCGAATATGTCAGTATACGTACATGTGCTATTATTATTTGTAATGAATATTATATACGAGTAGGATTCTAAATATGTGCATGTAATAAAAGTTGTTCTATTCAACAAGTGTCAGATACGTTTATAAGTTAAAAACTAATATCATATGTGATTATTATCATTTTATTGGAGGCACATATTGAATGTGTTCTTTTTTTATTTAAGCATAAACTTATTTTGTGATTTTGACACACACAACTAGTTATACAGTGTGATTTTATGTGGTTAAAATTAATTGTATTTACCAATCAAAAACCCGAAATAAGTGGACCAACATCAAAATTGATTTGATAATTTTATTGTTGGATAAATACTATGGTTAAATGAAATAGTTAGAGACTACAAACATGGATAATGATGTATGAAAAATAATAAAATAATTCTCTGAGAATTAATTGTGTTGGAAATTATTTTGGCTTTAATTATAATAAAAACATTTTTACATTTGTTTCAGTATTTGATATGTTTCTACAATATTTTTTTAGAACCTACACAAAGAAAATTATAACACTAAATTTAGTTGATTTACTTAATATTTATACCCTATACCACTATGTAGTTTGGGTATAATGACTTTGTGCTGTTGTTTGTAACTACCAAAAAATATTCGACCGAGATCCATATTTTATTATACCAATCGGCTCAGAATTACTCTCTGAGTCGATTTAGCGATGTCCTTCCGTCCGTCCGTCCGTCTGCATTGCTATGTAAACTTTGTAATCAAACTACAAGTCGCAAATATGAATATATTTTAATGAAATTTGGCATATTAGCTGTCACCGGTCGTAGGATGAACCCAGTTGAAACTGGTGGAATTCGGTCCATGTTCAGACCTAGTCCTCATACTAATGACTTTTATGAAACCGACATAAATTGCCATAAAATCCAAATTATAATATAGATATCAGCCAAATTGCGTTTGTATGTGTTTATTAAATCCATTAATCAGTAGTCCAAAAATAAACTCTATAGGACAATTCTTAATCATAGGCCCGATATAGAGCCACTTCCCCATCTTCTTTTAAATCTATAAAAAAAAAATATTGCACAGATTTTTCTCAAATTTGGTTTGTATATATTTTTTCAGAATATAAGTGACTTTACCAGATATGGTCAGCATCAGTCCATTTTTCGACCTAGTTCCCATATAAATATAGCACCCGACATGAACTTTTTCATATCTGCAGCCAAAAAAAAAACTAAAAATGCCACTCAAATTTGTCTTATGCTTATTTTCCATATCCAATAAGTTGGACCGAAGAGATATGGTCTCTAAACAGTGGTATAGGGTATTAGGGTGGCCCTTAATAAAAAAGTGTTCAATTTTCGGACTCGCCCCCACGAAATAGGCGAAGAGCAAAAAAACTGAGAAATTCAAAGTTTTGGGCCGATCAAAAAAGTCATGCCATAACGCGATTGAAAATTTCGTGTGTGTTTATATGGGGAAAATATGACCTTCTTTCAGATTTTACGAAAATTTCGTTGTGTAGTTTAATTTTTACGACAAGTTGTTATATAATTCTGGATCAGTATTAAATTTGTCTTTCAAAAAGCTATGAAATTTCAAAATCAACTAATACCTCGCCAATAAATAGCAAATGCTCCAGACCACTTTTGTGCTAAAAAAAACTAGCTCATGGAATATGATGGCATTTTTTTCGCCATTAAGAAATTGATTAAAGCCATAACTTCTTTTTGGTCTCCACACCCACAGGTACTCAGATGTGAAGTATTGTTTTATTAGAGCGTTATTAACCTATTGTGCATTGAGACCGAAAATGGGAAATTTTTTTGCTTAAATTTTAAAAACTTCTTTTTCAAGTTTAAAAAATTTTCTTAAACAAAATCTAAAAAATAGGATCTGAAACTATAAGGTTTTGTTAAGTATATACTACAGATTAACCGTGCGAATTTTTAAGTAAATCGCTGCGCCAGAATTTTTTTGACAAGGATTTAATTTTTGGGGATTTCGAGGAAAATGGGATTTTGGTAAAATATTATGTAAATGGCCTCTTTTTAATACTTTGTATCAAAAATTCATCACTTTTCTACTTTTGAATATCATATTTTGTCTTAATACCCTAGGGTTTCGGGAAAAAGTAATATGACCCCGTTAGCACTTTTGTAACTGGGGTCATATATGACCCCAAGCTAATAAAAGACAATTTATTCAAAAAATTCAAATATTTTGTAAGAGTTGTTGAATTTTTAGATGCGATTCTCAAAACATAATAACCGAATATGTAGAACTTCCGCTCCTAAAACTTGGGATAAATCCGTCAACGTTAACGCATTATTTGCAAAGCCAGCTTTGGATTTTAAGATATATTGAAATAAAAATGACCGAAAACGAGTTTTTCTATTAAACTCGATGAAATCACTATTTGGAATTTAAGAAAAATAATTCGCTTAATTTTTATTTATTTAAACATTCAGTCGTCCTGGGAGCAAAATAAGCCATTATGAATTATCTTTGGTGCATTATCTGCCTATTGCTCACGAATATTAATTAAAACTACTTTTAACCAATTTTGTTATAAAATTAATTTATGTATAAAAACTATCTATATTTTTCTAAATAAAAAAGAAGACACACAAATTATGCAAAGAATATGAAATACAAAATTAATATAATAATATAAAACTAGCAGATTCCAGCCCTCGAAATTCGAGTGCAAATTCTAGGAAATTTTAGTTTTTAATTAAATAAAGACCCTAAAGTTATGCTAATCAATTATAGCCTATTCACAAATCAACACAAAAAACAAACTCATTTTTATTACAAACACATTAGCAAATTAAATAAACAGACACATAGCATTGTATAATTGTATGTATGTGCTAGTAGCAAATTTAAATGCAATTTACTCAAAATAAAGGAAAAAATTTAAAAATCTGTAAGTCTGCAAATCGGCTAAAAAGAAATACGTTTCAAATAATATACGTTTGGACAAAATCGGGATAAAGCGGTAGATTACGACATCGGTCACAAGAAATGGCCTAGCCTATTAATATTATAGATTAAAGAAAAGCAATACTTATTGCAAGTCGTAAGTGATTACAGAAAACGATTTGAATCGCACACTAAATCATCCTTAAATACACCAAAATAAATTGGATTAATTTTGTATTTCATATTATTTTGAATAAATTGTCTTTTATTAGCTTTGGGTGACTTGAGTGTCTTCTTATTTTATTTAAAAAAATATAAAGAGTGTTTATACACAAAACGATTTTATAACAAAATTGGTTAAAAGTTGTTTTAATTTATATTCGCGAGCAATAGGCAGATAATTGCATCAAAGATATATCACAATGAATTATTTTGATCCCAGGACGACTGAAGGGTTAAATAAATAATAATTAACCAAATTATTTTTCTTAAATTCTAAATAGTGGTTTCATCGAGTTTAACAGAAAAACTCGTTTTAGGTCATTTTTATTTAAAAATATCTTAAAATCCAAAGCTGGCCTTGGCAAATAATGGGTTAACGTTCTCGGACTTATCCCAAATTTTAGGAGCGGAAGTTCTTCACATTTGATTATTATAGTTTAAGTACCGCATCTAAAAATTCGACAGCACTTGTAAAATATTTGAATTTTTTAATAAATTGTGTTTTATTAATTTGGGGTCATATGCGACGCCAATTTCAAAAGGGTTAATGGGGTCATATTATTTTTTTTCGAAAAGTGATGAATTTTTGATACAAAGTATTTAGAAAGAGTTTAGTTACAGTATATTTTATTAAAATCCCATTTTTCTCGAAATCCGCAAAAATAAAATCCTTGCCAAAAAATTCTAGTGGAGGGATTTACCTTCAAATTCACACGGTTAATATGTAACGTGCATTTAGTAAAACCTTAAAGTTTTAAATCCAGTTCTTTAGATTTTGATAAAGAAAATTTTTTAAAACTTGAAAAGGAGTTTTCAAAATTTTATCAAAAAATTTCCCATTTTCGGTCCATTTTCGGTATTATTCGATTTTGAAGTTTTATAGCTTTTTGGAGGATAATTTAATATTGATCCCGAATAATAAAACAGCTTGTCGGAAAAGTTAAACTATAGAACGAAATTTTCGTAAAATCCGAAAAAAAGTCATATTTTCACCATATAATCACACTTAAAATTTTCAATTGCGTTGAGGTACGACTAAATGTTTTTTGATTGGCCCAGAACTTTGTATTTCGCAGTTTTTTTGCTATTCGCATATTTCTAGGTGGTGAGACCGAGAGTTTCAACACTTTTTTTTCCTCCATATAATGAAGGGGCACCCTATTAGGGTCGGTCTAGACCGGCTATAATTTTCTTACTTGTTTTAGTTGAGTTTATTTTGCAGCGTGTACAATTTTAGCAACATACTACAAAAATAAAAATAATATATATTTTGCGTCTTTTGTTTCGGTTTCTAAATAAAATCGCCAAAAATATTTATGCCCTAATTTTGTAACTTCATATATATATCACAACGGCTCTATGTTGATTCTATTCTGAGGGGCTACGATATCACTTGCGTTGTCAAATAATTATATAGCTATTGTTATCTACATATATGTCAGTATATAATTTAAAATGCAAATGATGAAAAAATCAAGTTTTTGGGGCTTGGCAACCCTATAAGCTTTTGTTAATTACATAAATATAAACACAGCTGATTTGATTTAAAATGAATTTCTATTTATAATTTCTTTAGTTGTTATTTTATATTTGTATGCTATTTTACAAATGTTAGCCCTTTTGTGTGATAAGAAAACTTAAGCAATATATGGGAATTGTAAAACTTTAGTTGCATTATTTAATATAATAGAAATCTAAATTCTGCGCGAGATTTCCCCCCGTTGTGTGTGTGCAGTAATAAAAGCAACAAAATTGGCCAGAATATTACGATTTCTGGCAACTGGAGGTAATAAGTATCGAATATACGTTATCGCTTTTATAGTCAAAGGTCTGTGAAGTATCAAATGAATGTTTAGTGGCCATGGAACAAAGCCTTTGTCCAAAATTAATAAAGTTTCACCTTTCACCAGAAGAGAAAGATGAAGAGAGAGATGAATATAATTAAATGTGTTTTTTGAATACACATTATTGCCGCTAAAAGAGGGCGCATTACATCTATATTATAATAGAAAAGGCTATTATTACATTGTTCAGAACATAAGGCTATAATAATGATTAATGTTTGTTGTGCTTTGCATAATATTTGTATCTTTTATAAAATTTAATGGCCCCAAATGGATGAAGCTCAAATAGGAAATGATAATACCAGCGTGGGTTTGCAAATGATGTTTCGGTTTCATCAGCTGTAATTATATAATACCACTAAATGTTTATTTACATACATGCAACTAATAACAACACCTCAATAAATTAAATTTTTTACAATAAATATATATTATATATATATATATATATATATATGTATGTATGTAACGGGTGATTTTTTAAGAGCTTGATAACTTTTTTTTAAAAAAAAACGCATAAGATTTGCAAAATCTCATCGGTTCTTTATTTGAAACGTTAGATTGGTCCATGACATTTACTTTTTGAAGATAATTTCATTTAAATGTTGACCGCGGCTGCGTCTTAGGTGGTCCATTCGGAAAGTCCAATTTTGGGCAACTTTTTCGAGCATTTCGGCCGGAATAGCCCGAATTTCTTCGGAAATGTTGTCTTCCAAAGCTGGAATAGTTGCTGGCTTATTTCTGTAGACTTTAGACTTGACGTAGCCCCACAAAAAATAGTCTAAAGGCGTCAAATCGCATGATCTTGGTGGCCAACTTACCGGTCCATTTCTTGAGATGAATTGTTCTCCGAAGTTTTCCCTCAAAATGGCCATAGAATCGCGAGCTGTGTGGCATGTAGCGCCATCTTGTTGAAACCACATGTCAACCAAGTTCAGTTCTTCCATTTTTGGCAACAAAAAGTTTGTTAGCATCGAACGATAGCGATCGCCATTCACCGTAACGTTGCGTCCAACAGCATCTTTGAAAAAATACGGTCCAATGATTCCACCAGCGTACAAACCACACCAAACAGTGCATTTTTCGGGATGCATGGGCAGTTTTTGAACGGCTTCTGGTTGCTCTTCACTCCAAATACGGCAATTTTGCTTATTTACGAAGCCATTCAACCAGAAATGAGCCTCATCGCTGAACAAAATTTGTCGATAAAAAAGCGGATTTTCTGCCAACTTTTCTAGGGCCCATTCACTGAAAATTAGACGTTGTGGCAGATCGTTCGGCTTCAGTTCTTGCACGAGCTGTATTTTATACGGTTTTACACCAAGATCTTTGCGTAAAATCTTCCATGTGGTCGAATAACACAAACCCAATTGCTGCGAACGGCGACGAATCGACATTTCACGGTCTTCAGTAACACTCTCAGAAACAGACGCAATATTCTCTTCTGTACGCACTGTACGCATTCGTGTGGTTGGTTTAATGTCCAATAAAGTAAACTGAGTGCGAAACTTGGTCACAATCGCATTAATTGTTTGCTCACTTGGTCGATTATGTAGACCATAAATCGGACGTAAAGCGCGAAACACATTTCGAACCGAACACTGATTTTGGTAATAAAATTCAATGATTTGCAAGCGTTGCTCGTTAGTAAGTCTATTCATGATGAAATGTCAAAGCATACTGAGCATCTTTCTCTTTGACACCATGTCTGAAATCCCACGTGATCTGTCAAATACTAATGCATGAAAATCCTAACCTCAAAAAAATCACCCGTTACATAATACAACTTCTAATTGAGTATTTCTTTTGTTATTTTGTAGCGTTTTGTTAGAACTTCTACAGCAGCACTCAACATTCCTAAAGACACATTCATTTATGTCTTCTCCTCTGTCTGAATTTCTTTTAACTTCATAATTTTATTGTTTTCTTCCTTTTTCGTTTCTAACCGTAGTTTCCATGAGAAATAAATTGGTTTTTTTGATGTGTTTGGAGTGGTATTTTCTACATTGTGTATGTTTTTTATGAAAAGGGTGATTTCACCACAAAGACAGACTCCGAGCTGTGATAAAGACTCAATCAATGTGTTTTGGTATTTGTTTAACCAAAAAACATTACCATTGGCAGCTACACTGATATTTATAATACTGTCAACTGTATTTTCTCATGCCATAAGTTCGGAGAAACCGAACGGTATTCCACCGGTTTTTTAGTTGAAAGTGCTTGCTTTGCTAGCTGAATTCTTTTTCAGTGTTCATATGTAATCAGTCCATATCCAGAAAAAATATTTTTTTATAGGTTAAAAGAACAATTAAGGAACAATTTAATAGCTATCCAATGGATTCATGCAATAGTCTTTAAAAGATATGATACTTTCCATTTCCGCTACCCAACAATTGAAGAGATTTTGTTGATAATATGCAGCCTCTCCCAAAATAAGAGTCCAGGTGATAATAATTTATTTCCAAAAATTTTTGTTGAATGTATGGAAAAAATATCACCCAAGTTGTTATGTATCCTTAATATTATAAACTCATCTGAATATACGTTTAATTTGAAAATTTTAAGAATCGTACCGACACCGAAGCAGTTGAAAGCTAACAGCGAGGATAACTATAGGCTCATTGCATTACTGACTATAATAGATAAATTTTTTTAGAAAGTTATCCATAAACAACGGTTATCAGATTTGGAACCTATTAATCTTCTTTATGATTATCAATATGGATTTAGAAAAGGGAGTGGAACAGAGAATGCTGTTTGGAATGTTATTAATTATATATGTAACAGATTATGTCAGCCAAGTGTCTGGTATATCTTCCGAATTTTCAAAAGCATTCGATCTCATAGATCATGAAAATATGATTCAAGAGCTGCGGTACTATGGAATAATGGGTAGCGAATTAAGTGTTTTTTCAAAGTTACGTGCATAATAGAAAGCAGTTTGTCGAATTGAATAATCCAAAAATTCGTGGAACACAACGTGCCACAAGTCGGTGTATTGGGCCTGCTCTTGTTTACAATTTATGGTATTGACGTCGTTAATATTGGGCTATATGGAAAACTGTTTACGTATGCCGATGATATTTCACTATTTTATTCATACAAATATGAAACGACAGTAAAGGCATATATGGAGAGAGATGGTGCTTTAATTTTTGAATTTTCAAGACTGAGCAGATTGGTGATAAATGCGAAAAAACAAAATTGCTACGGTATGAACCATATTTAGATAATGATGCTGCAAGTTTTAGTATTTATGCGGATGGTCAAGAAATATTTCAAAGTCAGTCAATAAAGTACTTGCGAGTGAATCTTCAGCGTAATCTGTCATAGAGTTTGCATATATAGGATTTATCATTAAAATTAATATCAGTTATTGGATGGCTATATAAATTCAAGCACAAGCTTAATGAAAGAACTAAGTTGGTTTGGATTGCTATATAAACTCAAGCAGAGGTTTAATGAAAGAACTAAGTTGATTATTTATCAAACAGTAATACAAAGCCACCTTAATTACCTGGTGTTAATATATGGAAGCAAAAACAGTACCGATCTACAGTCTCTGCAGAGATCACAAAACAACGCATTAAAAATTATATACAATCTATCATCACTTTACTCAACACTGTCATTATATAAAGATGTATCTCAAAATACGTTGCCTATACAAAATGCAATTATTGGTCTTTATTTTTAAGTCGCTGCAAAATATTGGTCACAACACGATACAATTTTCGATAAATCAAACAAGGTTCAACACAGAGCTCGAATTTAAGAGTAGCTAGATACAGATTAGAAACCACAAACCAGAAACTTGAATACACAGGAAGTCGTGAATTTAATAATTTGCCACAAAATTTAAAAGATATTCAAAGAATTTCAGTTTTTAAATTAAATTTAAGAATTATTTGCTGCGAAACTTAGAAAATCTTCTAAGATAAATAAAAAAAAAATTTGATTGACCTCATTATATATTTGTTAATTCATTTATAATATGAATTAAATTAAGCCAACTCGTCTCAATAATGCCTTATGACACTGGGGCAATTTATAACGTTAAGTAATTCTTACAGCTTAGTTTGTGGAAATATGACAACCGTCATATCTCCACTTTGATACTGTTCTAGTCGATGGGCCTATTATGTTGAGTGTTTGAAATTATGGTCAGAGTTAATTAAAGCATCATGCCACAAGAGTAGGGTTAGATATTAATAACTTCAAACATAAACATATTGTAGGCGCTTGTAGTGAATAAATTAAATAAAATCGATTAAAAAGTTTAGGTGTAAATTTTTTTTGTTTTGTCTAAAATTCTAGTAATATTTTGGTTTATGTAATAGCTCTCTCGGATTCAAGATATAAGCAAAACTCACGAAGGTGGAGCCAGTTTTAGAAAAACAATCTTACGCCATATCATTTAGCTGTAATAAGTAAGGAGTTGGAGGCTAAAGCTTCAACGAAGAAGTATACAACTGACGCTGCTTAGAGTTGGAGAATTCACGTAAACATTTTTTTTTTATTTTACTGAAATATAAAAAATATAACACTAGGTACTAAGATCCCATTTTTATATGCTATCTAATATCTATGCGATTATTTCAACTATTTTGTAAATTAAGTAAATTTTTCAATGCTATATTTAGCAATATGGCAAAAAAATTACTTTTTAATTTTCAAGCTATGAATGCCGAATAATTTTTAATGCTTCGGGGGTAGAGTTAACTACGTTAATTGCTAATTAGAGTGTCCCTCACTGGTCCTAAAACGGAAATTTAGGGTGGCCTTTAAAACTTGGATTTTTTAACTTTTTATGTATTTAACGCAATATATACGTTAACAGCTACAAAATCAATGTTTTTATTTATTGCATAGTTAGCTTGGGTAGTAATCTTCCATTTTCGGATATTGAGAAAAAAATGGCAGCAACAAAACTTGGAAGTAAGAAAAAAATTGGGCTGAATATTATGCCTTGGAAGTCAACACAGTTGTTGATGACTACAATATCTAAAATTCTGCGGTGGTGCGTGACGATCGCATTTTTCGTTTACAAGAAAATTTGGGAAATGTTAAAAAAACAAGCGAAATAATTGAAAAAAATTCGTTCTTTTCACTTTCATTCACATATAACTTTTGCAGTAGGAATGTAATCTTCAAGCACCACCGCAGAATTTTCGATATTATAGTCATCGACAACTGTGTTGACTTTCAAGGCACAATATTCAGCCCAGTTTGTGCCGTACAAAAAACATTAAAGCCTATTTTCGGCATATTTTATTCATTCATTTTAAAAATAGAGTGAATATTTAAGAAACGGGTCAGGTAAATATACCTATATTGCATTTACTATTGTGATAAGGCGGCAGAAGATATTCTAGCCGGCACCATGTATGTTTATTAATTACCAATCTCTTACTATCTGTTCTCAAATGATTTACTAAATAAAAAACAAACGAAAAAAAAAGGTAAACAGTCGTTTACTTGACTTTCAATTAATCAATAAAATAGATAATATGCAAAAGTTGGGAAAATTACATATTACGGCTAAAGAATCAGCTAAAATTTTGTAATGCAAACAACAATATCATTGAATCAAAACAAAATGATATTACTATCTACAAGATGTTGGAAATGTCAGTCAGCTATACTAAAATCGTGGAAGTACTGCGGCTTGTTAACAAAAGTACTTCCCTTGGAACAATTTTTCGATTATTTGGTTGAATTATCAACAGCTAAAATGCTAGGGCAAATACTGAAAAATGGTAACAACTTTACTCTCCATCATGACGAGACAACTATGGGAATGCATAAACTTCAAGCTTTTGCTTTAACAGCCATAATGGAGAACGAATTACATGAAATCTTAATCGGAATTGAAAAAGTACCTACGAAAGGAACACTTTATCAGCTGCAGGTGTTGTTGAGCTGTTTAAATAGAATGGACAAACTCTTGCATTCTGCAGGAAATTTAAAAAAACAATTTCTGATGAAAATATAGGCATGCCTTGCTGACAGTGATGCAACTTCCACTGCTTTTAATAAATTGCTTAGTGCAGAGAGACTAAAAACTGCAAACGAAATTGAATTGGCAGTACTTAAGGAATTGCAATTAAAAGATTGCTTTGTACATGCTTCTAACAATATTTCCAAAGACATTATTGAAGCACTCAGTAATACTTGCAATGAGTTCGTTTCCAAAATCAAAAACACAAAAGTTATGAATTTAAAAAATGCTGCTTATCACGCAATATCCGCTGATTTCAGAAACTTTCAGACCGAAAAGGTAATTTACCAGAAAAAAGCATTGGGGATTTGGCAGGCCACAGGTTCAAGTTTTTATCTGATTTAGCATGGCAATTATTGCAGTTGAAAGATTTGCTATTTCAGTTTGTACAAATATATCCTGAAGTGTACACTGATGCGAAAATGATTCATGATTATATTACAGACAACAATTTTCTGTATCAACTTGAAGTGTGTGTACTTATTCACGCAGCTTGCATTGAACAACTGAAACATATTAGCCTTGTAAATCAATTGGTGCTCGTGATTATCTTACTTTCAAGGATGTGCTGTATCAAATATTCGAATATTTAGAGTTAGAAGATATAAATAAAACATCGTTCTTGAATTTAGTTCCCCACAAATTTCAATTTGCTTTTAACACAGACAAGCTTAATTTGCTTACTGCAAATTTGAAAAAAGATGTTAACATTTTCCAAACAGTTTTAGCTGCTGCGAAAGATTTAATGTTAAAAATATATATCGATAGACCTGTGGATGATGTATACTCATTCAACAGTAATGTTAATGTGGAGAGAGTGTTTGCGATGGCGAAGAGGAATGAGGATATGGACCCCATAAATAAATATACACCAGATGTCAGCAAGTAAAAGCCCGGCAAAACAAATGCATTCCCTTCTTTTTGGATATTCTGCAGTTCCATCCAACGAAGCAAGATATGGAAAATGGTGTTAAAATAATGAAAAAGGTTTTTCAGAAAAATAAAAAATGGAATGCTGAGGAACGAATAACGAGATTGTAAGAGATGGAGAGCAAACAACAAGCAAAACAAGTAAGAAAATTATAGTCGGTCTAGACCGACTATGCGATACCCTATACCATGCGTTTAGAAGCCCTATCTCTTAGGCCCAACTAACTGGACATAGAAGATAAGCAAAAACCAAATTTGAGTGGGATTTTTATTAATTTTTTGGCTGCAGATATGAAAAAGTTCATATCGGATGCTATATCTATATGGGGACTAGGGCCAAAAATGGACCAACCCTGATCATGTTTGTTAAAGTCTCTTGTATTTTGCAAAAATATGTACAAACAAAATTTGAGAAGAATCAGTTCATTATTTTTGTTTTTAATAGATTTAAGTGAATTTATGGGGCCAAAGGGATCATTTTTGGACTACTCATTAATGGACGTAATGAACGCATACAAACCCAATTTGAGTAAGATCTATATGACAATTTGGATCTTATGGCAATTTACGTCGATTTCATAGGGGTAATTTGTATGGGGGCTAGGTCTGAACATGGACCGATTCTCACCAATTTCAATAGCGTTCATCCCAAGGCCGATAGAAGCTTATATACCAAATTTCATCAAAATATATTCATATTTGCGACCTGCAGTTTGATTACAAGGTTTACATGGACACACAGACGGACGGACGGACGGACGGACGGACGGACATTGTTAAATCAACTCAAAAAGTGATTCTGATTCGATCGGTATAATTAAAGATGGGTCTAGGTCAAATATTTTTGGTTGTTACAAACAGCAGCACAAAGTCATTATACCCAAACCACATAGTGGTATAGGGTATAAAAAACGACGTACCGATAGTAAAGTCCTATATATAAATTTGCTTGGTATGGATGAGCCTATGGAATTATTTAATTTATTACATGAACTACCTTATACCGATGTACAGGGTAATCGGATAAAAATTCTTAAAAAGCAAATAAACGTTTTGAAAAGTTTAAATTATAAATATAATGGTGAAAAAGTTTGGCGAACAACAAATTTGGATTTAGAGTCCCAACTCAAAGAAAAACTAAAGAATTTACAAGAATAGACCTCTAAAAATTTAAAGTATAAAAATAACTTGATGTTTTTAAAATTATATATAACACGGTGTTACAAAAAAGAATGAAGTCGAAATCCCTGGGATATCATATTATTTTTCTGGTAGGTATTGTCGAGTAGAACAAGAATCTGTATTTGAAATTTTCCAGGCACGTCAGAATTTTGAGATACGGGTAAAAAACCGGTTTTTCGTACCTCTATGCACTTAATAACGGGTAACTCAGTTGGTTCTCCACCGATTAATTTTATAAACGGATTTGGATAGAAGAGACTTATACCTTTAAAATGATATATGTGATTATATGGTTTGATCCAAAAATATGTGTGTATGTCTGCACCAAAATCATTTTTTTACCACTTTTTTCGACATTTTTTAACTTTGGCGATATTTTTACGCACTTTTTTTATAAAGGAACCGTAAAGTTTTATAATTTATTTAAATAGCGTATTTAGTTGTGAGCAGTGTTGCCAGATTTGTTGAGCATAAAATCGTCAAAAAAAATAAATACTAATAAAATTTTATATTATTTTAACAAAAAAACAACTTTTAGCCATTTTGGTCAAAAATGTTTGCTGGACCGTCTTTTTTTCAATTCCGTGCCACCGGTTTCTCTCTGAAGTGACCAGCGATATTCAGAAAGCATTTTTATTTTATTTTTTCCCTCAAATCTGTTCTCAATGGCGATCATCTCTTGATGAAAATGTTCACCTTGCTCATCGCTGAACTGTTCCAGATTGTTTGGGAAAAAATCTAAATGAGAATGTAGAAAGTGTATTTTTATGGACATATTGCAGCCCATTTCACCATACGAATCCAAAAATTCATTTACAACAGCGACATAGTCGTCGCTTCTGTAATTCCCAAGAAAATTATCACAGAGTGCAACAAAACTTTTCCATGCACGCTTTTCCACTGAATTTAATTTATTAATAAAATCTTCATCTCTCATAATTTTTCGAATTTGAGGGCCAATGAAAATACCTAAAATACATCGAAAAATATATAACTATAAAAAAGTACTACAATTGGAAACAAATATTTTAGTACCTCCTTTTATTTTAGCTTCACTTAGTTTTGGGAACATTTGTTTAAGATGGCAAAAAGCATCGCCGTTTACATTTAACAAATTGTTTCATGTATCCCAACTTCAGATGCAGTGGTGGCAGAATCACATCTTCAGCTTTCACTAGTGGGACGTTTACCACATTTTGCCTGCCTATTTGATGAGATTCACGAGATGGCCATACTTTACGTTCATACCGATTTGGTGCACGACTATCCCATTCACATAAATAACAAGGATGTTTTGTGTTACCACCTTGCATTCCAAATAAAATAGTTAAAACCTTTAAATCGGCGATAATTTTCCATTTATGAGCGGTATAGTTGATAATTCTAAGTATTTTTGTCATCACTTCGTAGGTTTCTTTAGTGTTTGTAGCATACGCGATTGGAACAGATGGTAACTTATTCTGGTTATGTAATAAAACTGCTTTCAAGCCTAGAGATAACAAATCAGATTTTATAAAACAGAAATAAAAACTTTTTTTGGATTAAACATACTTTTACATGAACCATCAATGAAGAGTCGCCATTCGTCTGCCTTATAGTTTTGATTTAGTGCCGAAAATAGTTTGGGTACATCTCCGCAATAAACAAGATTACAATCATTTTCATCCGTCTTAAAACTTTCTTCAATTGACACTGTATGGTCACTCCTTCTACAAGTTGTTACACGAAAATCTTGATCCACCAAATTCCACTGTTTTAATCGTGACCCGAGAATTTCACATTGTCGTTTTGACAAATGTAAATCACGAATAAGGTCGCAGAAATATGCATTGGAAATTAGATGCCGTTCCATTGAAGAATACTTAGGTGGAAGGTACTCTTCATCTTCCAAATCTTTTTCAATTTCAATAGCAGCTTTGCTAGTTGTGGGAACTTCATCACTTACTATATCGGTTTTGTTACAGTTAAAACATTTGCGTATTTGACACTTTTGCGCGTTCTAAAAGAGTAAACTTTTGTATTGGTTTGACAAAAATAGCAATCACCTGGTTTATGGTAGAGCTGATGATGCCAAATCATACGTGTCGAAAAGTGTAAAGTAACTGACGGCTTTTTTAATGTTCTACAGCAATAATTACAAATTAATTCAGGTTCATACCAGCGACTAAATTTATAAGAGCGATTGAAGAGTTTGTTATATATTTCCACCACTCCACCATTGTTTCTAAAATCACGTCTATGATCATTATCTAGCAATAAACCACAAATATAACAAAATTTATTACGTCTGTCGCACATTTTCTATTTTTAATAAAATTTATTTATCGGGATAAATTCAAATTTAATTTTAATTGCACTTCACTATTATAATATTATCAAATGGCTAACTTTTTTATTTATTTAAGTAAACAAAAGGATAAACAGAACAAATTAAAAAAAAACAATACTTTTACATGATTTAAGCTCTCATTGCTAATTGTTGTTGTAATTCTAATTTGAGTTTAATATAACAGTGATTTACAATTTATAGTCCTCAGAGTACATCAATCACATTTATTATAGTTAGTATATATCAAAAAATATACAGTGCAAATAAAATACCACTTATGTTTAAAATCATTATTTTATATTAAATAAGAAAACCCCCCCAAAATCTTTTTTAAGAAACATTTTCAGTTTTCGGAATGTAAAGTTTTGTGCAAATAACAATCTGACTCCAAGCAAAAAAAGTTTGGCAAACTCTGTTGTCCCAATTTGCTCCACATTGCATTTACAAAATTTTACCCGCTAACTTCTAGCAAAACATCACTAGACAGAGAGCAAAAAAACTAGAAAAATAATGTGGAAGCAATTATGCAAAAATTTAGGTTTAAAAACAAAATTAATAACTCTCTTAATTTCTAACGGATTTTTTAAAACAAAGTTGAATTTTACTCAGTAAAATTTCTGTATAAAATAATGCGTAGGAATATCATATTGAGAAATTTGTATTTTGCAAGAATTTTGGTTTGATACAATATTTAATAACTTAGTCATTTTTTAACGGATTTTAAAACCGTAAATTGCATTTTACTCCTAACCAAATATGCTACTAACATAAATTATAAAGCTTTACGGTTACTTTATAAAAAAGTGCGTAAAAATATCGCCAAAGTTAAAAATGTCGAAAAAAGTGGTAAAAAAATGAAGTTGGTGCAGAAATACACACATAGTTTTGGATCAGACCATACAATCATATATATCATTTTAAAGATATAAGTCTCTTCTATCCAAATCCGTTTATAAAACTAAAATCGCTGCAGAACCAACTGAGCTACCCGTTATTAAGTGCATAGAGGTCCGAAAACCCGGTTTTTTACCCGTATCTCAAAATTCTGACGTGCCTGGAAAATTTCAAATACAGATTCTTGTTCTTCTCGTTAATACCTACCAGAAAAATAATATGATATCCCAGGGATTTTTTTTTTTTGTAACACCGTGTAATAGAGATTCTGTTAAATACAATTCTATTAAAATAACTATAATTTTATTCGCAAAATTAAAAATGTAAGTATGTACAAAACTTTAATGATGAATTTAAGTTACATACATATTGATATAAATTTGAAACTATTTCATTATCTTATTTCACTTTTTTCCTCATTTGGGTATTTTTCAACCGATTTTCAAAAATTTTTTGTTGAGAAGGTATTTAAATTACCTTTCTAATTGCTTAATATAGGTAGTACAAATTATTGCCCCTAGATGGCGCAAAATTCATTTCTATTGAAAAATGCATAAAAACACCCTGTGTTTGCAAATATTATGAGTTTACATGTTCAGCAAAAATACTTGTCAAAGATTTTGTACAAATTTGGCAAACATTATTTGGTCGCATTCTGGAAATTTAAAGGTCAAAATTTTGATTTTCTTCAATAACTTAAAAATAACGGTAATTTTGTAAATAACGGAATTATGAAAAAGTCGAGGAACAAAATGTGCTGCTGAAGCCCTAAAGAACCAGTCTCAAAAATAAAAAAGTTCTTTTTCGCAAAAAGTCGATTTTGGCATATTGCTAGCTATATTCTAAACTGGATTTTATTTAATTTTCTTTATAGTTTGAAAATAATTGCAATTATTATTCAATATGAAAAGAAAGAAAAAAACATTTCTTATGTTCTTTTCTTTCAAATGTTGAGTTAAATAGTTGATTAAGCATGAGTTGAAGGAATAGGCAGAAAGATGCTGAAGGTGAACAAGTCTCTTTGTTCGAAAGTAGCTTATAGCAAACAAGATACTTTTGTGTTTTAAATAGTATTTATTATTATTATTATTTCAGCTCTATCTAGGAGCTAAACTATTAATTGATTGATTGATAAATTATTAATGAGTAATTGATTATAAAAGGTTCTTCTTTATATACATATTTTCAACCTATATTAACAACAACAATGTGTTACCTGCACTTGGGTCAGCATAAACATAAGTGTGCCAGCGTAACAACAACATACAATAAGAATATACGCAGTCATACAATGTTTTGCAAATGCAGTGGTCAACAATATTGATATTTGTTATTTCCGCATTTGCAAACATTGTACGCTATGCAGTGTGGGTATTATACAGCACACTACGAAAGTCGTGTTACGCTACACCTTCCTTTTTTATAAGAATGTTCATATAACATTTTGTTCTATGGACATTCTTTTATTATTTGTGCTGTTGGGTTTTTTTTTTTTTTTTTTTTTTTTTTTTGTGGTTGTATCAAGTGCAAGTTTCACATTTTACAATAAATTTATTTTATTTTATTTACAAATATAGATTTAAAGAAAAGAATGCATATTGTTTATTTAATATTGTATAACTTAAGTCTATTCTTATGAACTATTTGTTCTTTATTTGTTTTCTTATCAACTATGGTTACATTATTTCTGAAATCTATTTTCTTAATTTTATATGGCCCTTTATATGCCATCTCTAACTTATGTCCTGCATCATTTCTTACTAAGACTAAATCTCCTATTTTAAAATTGTAATCTAATTTTGTTTTATCATAATTAATTTTTTGTTTTATTTTATTTATGTCTAATAGTTTTTTAACTCTATCTATTGCTACTTCTAATCTAAATTTAATTTCCTTAGCATAATTATCTATATTATAAAGTGGTGCAACTCTATCTACTTCACTAAATTGTCTAAAATTGTTTGGAATTTTTCCAAAAATAAGCTCATAAGGGCAATAATCATGTACTGTAGATGGTGTAGTGTCAAAACAGTACGTGAAATATTTGAGCCATTCATCCCAGTCGTCTTTATCTACTGATATGTAGTTTCGTACGTATTCGTTAAAAGTCCGGTGACTTCTTTCTATCGTACCTAGTGTCTGGTGATGATATGCTGTCGATGTGCGTTTATCTACCTTCAATAGGTTGCAAAGCTCTGTCAGTATAGAGTTCTTGTATTCTGTGCCCATATCCGAAATGAACGTCTTCATTGGACCGTATATAAGCACAAAATTTTCAAATATCGCTTTTGCGATCGTCTTAGCTGATTTATCTTTTATTGGTATTGTTACCAAGTATTTAGTTAAGTCACATATCATTGTGACTGCATATTCATTTCCATAAATTGACTTTGGAAATGGTCCAATTGTATCTACGTACACCGTATCAAAAGCCCTATTTGGTGTCTCCGTTATTGTCATTGGACTTTTTATATGTTTCTCCGTTTTAGCCAATTGACATTTATGGCATGTTTTCACATATTTGGCAATGTCTTTTGTCATATTTTTCCAGTAATAGTATCTCCTGATCTTCTCAGTGGTTCTATATATCCCACAATGTCCTCCTTCTATAGGATCATCATGGTATTTCAGCATTATCTCACGTATTGCCTCTGCATTCGTGTTATCAATTTTAGTTACTTCGTTTAATAGCGCTATTCTGATTTCATTCAGTGTTTTATTGCCCATATTCTCAAATTCACTTATCGAGACAAATTCGAAAATCTTCTCATGTGGTGAAATTTGAATCTTATTAATATTTAGTTTACAGGCTATTCGTTCTAGCCTAGGGAAAAATTGTCCTAAGTCAATATTCCCTTTAGTAAACAAATCATCTATTCTTATGCTAGCATATATGGATTTTCCCTTTTTGATGTAACATCTGTTGGGTAAAATCTTTAATTTATAATATCTTTTGACGTCTATATTATTCAATGGTATATATACCTTGGGCTTATTATTATTATTGATATTTTGCTGATTTACTACTGGTTTACTAATTTTCTCTTCCTTAGTCATCGATCTTGTCGTGACCCTTAAAACGGATGAAATCTTGTCGTTAATATCCTTTAAGTCATTTATTGTAATGCGCGACAGTGCGTCGGCAACATAATTATCTTTTCCCCTGAGATATTCTACTGTGAAATCATATTCCTCCAGATCGAGTCTCATTCTCGTTAGCTTAGAACTTGGATTTTTCATGGAGAACAGGTATGAAAGTGGTCTATGGTCTGTTCGGACCGAAAAATGTTTTCCATATATATATGGTCTGAAATATGTGACAGCCCAGTGTATGGCAGTTAATTCCTGTTCAATGGTCGATTTGTTGCTTTCGCCTTTAGTGAAAGTTTTAGATGCATAGGCCACAGGTAGGTGTCTACCTTCATGTTCCTGTGTTAAAACTGCACCGCAAGCATGCTTACTCGCATCTGTTGTTATGCAAAATTCCTTCGTAAAGTCTGGGTACTGAAGCAATGTTGGGCTCATTAATGCCTTCTTTAAGTATTTAAATGCGCACTCACAATCTTTTGTCCACTGAAATGGTACTCCCTTTTTGGATAGCCTTGTAAGGTGTCTGGAATATTCAGAGAAGTTTCTAATAAATCGTCGGTAATAGTTGCAAAACGCGACAAACCTTCGTGCGCTATCGGCGTCCGTAGGCGTCGGGTAATTTTCTATCACCGAATATTTACTATCATCCGGTAATATTCCTCTATCAGTACATTTGTGGCCAAGGTAGGTTACCTCTCTCACAAAGAATGAACATTATTGGGGGTGTAGTTTAAGATTGTGTTTACGGCAAAGATCAAATACATCCTTCAAATTTGAAAGCATATGTTTTTCAGAACATCCCAATACAACCAAGTCATCCATATATAGGAATGCTTGATTCGGCTTCAGACCACTGAAGGCTAATGTCATCATTCTTTGGAATGAATTCGGTGCTATTTTTAAGCCATATGGTAGTCTAGTAAATCTGTATGAACCATTGTTTGTTGAAAATGACGTCAAGTCTCTAGAGTTCTTTTCCAAACCAATTTGATGAAACCCGGACATCAAGTCCAAACAAGAAAAATATTTTGCTCTACCTATTCTAGGCAACGGGAATTTATCTGATATTAGTTTTTTATTTATCTGCCTATAATCTATCACCAAGCGCCATCTTTTTTCATCTGTTCCGGGAAGTGATTTCTTTGGTACCAACAGAATTGGGCTATTGTATTCCGAAAATGATGGTTCGATTATCTTGTCATCTATTAGTTTTTCAACCTGTTTGTTTATTTCCTCCTTATGAGATTCTGGTATGCGATAATTTTTAATATACGTTGGTTGATTATCATTTACTCTCAGTTTTTGTTCATAGAAATTGTTGGTAGTAATTGTTTCAGTCCCTAAGCCAAAAATATCATTGTATTCTAAACAAAGCTTAGTTAAAATTGTTCTGAACTGTTCAGGAAAGTTTCCCTTCAAAAGGTCCAAAACTTCAGATTTTCTTTGGCTATTTTCATGTGGTTTTTGTTTTACTATTTCATAGTCAGACATTTTCTCGGTTTTTATGTTATTTTGCCTAATTGTTACTATTTTATGTGTGGTATTTAAAAAACGAACCAATGCGTTATTTGATTTTACCAGTGTATTTGGTACAAAGACACCTGGTACGATTTCTTGATTTGGTATTAGTACATCGTCTTCAAGCTCCGGAAACCTGATTTGACGAATCACTTCTGACCTTGGTGGGAGTGTTATTCCATTGAAGCCGTTCGTAAGTGGAATTTCTATTACATGCGACAGATTGGGTGGTCGTAGTACGAGGTAATCATGGTTCCCATTGAAATCTAGTATACATTTATACTTCTTAAAAAAATCCATTCCAAGGATACCGTCGCAAGGTATTGGAAAATTATTTTGTACTACTTGGAAATCATGTGGTATCAAAAAACCTCTAAATTTTAGGTCAATAAATACATTACCTATTGAACGAATTTTACCCTGTCCTATTCCACTCAATGTGGTTGTTCTGTTTCTGTTAATTTGTGTTTGATAAAAATGTTTAGTTTTTATAACCGAAATGTCTGCTCCTGTATCTACCAACAGTGTTACCGTGTTGTTCGTGTCGTTAATTTTTATATTAACATAAAAACTTAAGCTGAGGTTAAGGTTGTATATGTAGTTGGTATTGTTATTATGATATATCTCAGAGGATTTTAGCAGTTTTCCGAATCATTTTCATGTGACTCTGCTGCTCTGACGTAATTTCTGTTACGTCTGTGGTTCTGATTTTGTTGAACCCTGTTGTGAATAGGTTTTTGTTGGGGTCTGCCGTTGTTACTGTTATTACTATTATTGCGTGGGTAATTGTACCTTCCACGATATTGTCTGTAGTTATTATTTCGGTTAAACTTCTGCCCGAAATACAATACGGCATTTTGTTGCCCTGTTGCTTCAGTGCAACTGTTTATGAATTTGCCAACGGCCTCATTCATGTTACTGAATTGGCCTGCTTCCATGATAAGTTTAACTTTATCGATGGTGCAATTTTTGGTTAGTGCCTTTACTGCAACCTGTGTTGAATATTTACATGCCAATTCGCATGGCAAACCATCTGATAAATAGGCATTTTCTAATGACTTCGTTAAATTCTCTATTTCACTGCAATAGTTATTGGCAGTTTTATTGTTTTGTCGGGTATTCATTATTTTTGCTGTCAATACCTCAACCGACTCGCCCTTTACTGAGTTTTTTAGTTTATGTATTATCTCAGTAATGGTTTGTTCATTACCTATTAAATTTCTTGCACTCCCCTTTAACTTTGTTTTTATTAAAGAGACTGCGATAGATTCGTGGTCACCTTTGATGGATTCTATTAACTGTAACGAGTCTATAAAGGAACGTAAATTTTCTGGTTTTCCATCAAATTCTATGATCAGCTTTGAAGCTGTGTTCAGAAAGTCAACGACTGTTTGTGTCATTTTTACTTCTGTACTTTCTAAAGAGGTACCAGTATTCTCTGAATTTTCAGTCTCTTCTAAGAATTTTACCTCTTCGTGTAGTGTATCTGGTAATTTTACCTTAACACCCTTCTTAGATGATATAATCAGGATTCTAGTCTTGACATCTAAGAAAAAACTTTCAGCAGCTGTCCTATGTGGTGTCGTGAGTCTGTTATAATTTGCATTTAGCAAAACCCTGATTTGTTCTAACTTTTCGCATAAGATTCTAATATGTTTTATTATTGTTTCCTCTTTTGTGCTTCTATCTATATTTAAACATTTATAAGATTTGTCGAACTCCTCTTTGATTAGTCTCACCTTCTGAATTATTTCTTGCCAATCCATGGGAAAATTATTTAAATTTTGTTTAAGTCATTGGCTCTGCTCAAATATTTCTTTTTTAATTTCTTGGTGTTTAAGGCATAAATATGTAATGCAAAATTTAAGCTAATCAGTACGGTTATTATTAGTAAACAACACTCAATTAATTTTAGGTCGATTGAGTCTTCTTTTATTTCAACTTCATTAATAACATTTGCATTGGGATTCTCTATTTTTGATTGACGACCTCCCATTTTCCTTCGCTATTTATTTTGCATATTTTCCTATTATTTATTTCTATTAAATATTTTTCTGACTGCCTTAATAATCTAACCGAATCTTATATCTTGCTAATTATATATCTTCCCTAGTAATTCATTATTTTTATCAATAGCTTATACTATTTTACATGCATCATTTTATTTATGTATATTTAATTTAAAAAAAAATTTTAATTTAATTTGTGTTTTTTTTTTTCTCTCTTAAACAGCATAATTACAAAAGTTATTTTTTTCTCTTTATATAATTGTATCAAGATTAAATAATAGCTTTTTATACAGAACAAATCAGATTAATTGAACTACATTCCTTTGTGGATTTTTATTTTTTTTTTTTTTTTATATCTCTTACAATTTTTTCCCTCTTATAAATTATTGTGTTTTCTATTTATTTGTTTTTGTTTATTTGTCAAGAGCGGTTAACGCTTTCTGACCTACGGGTGCATAACGGGATGCTCCACTTTTTTTGTTTTTTTTGTTTTTGTTTTTGGTAAAACTAGGATGAACCTGTTAGGGGCATATTGATGTGTATATTGATATATACCAGAGGTCTTTTGATGTGTTTTTCCTTCTTTTTCTGCTGGCCCGTCCTTCTTCTATACTCTTCTATGGAGATAGGTTTTGGCCCTTCCGCCATTGATTTTAAGCTCCACTGTCTTTAGGCCAGACAGTATCTTCCTTCAACGCAGCTGATGGATCGTTGTGGCTGATCCACCAGGACAAAATTATTATGTGTTTTTTTTATTTTTTTTTTTTTATTATTATTATATTCAGGATTGCTCAATTTAAGAGCATAATCCTTGAATTATATATATTTTCTGCAATGCTCATCTAAGGAGCACTGGCAGGATCGCCATATAGCAAACAAGATACTTTTGTGTTTTAAATAGTATTTATTATTATTATTATTTCAGCTCTATCTAGGAGCTAAACTATTAATTGATTGATTGATAAATTATTAATGAGTAATTGATTATAAAAGGTTCTTCTTTATATACATATTTTCAACCTATATTAACAACAACAATGTGTTACCTGCACTTGGGTCAGCATAAACATAAGTGTGCCAGCGTAACAACAACATACAATAAGAATATACGCAGTCATACAATGTTTTGCAAATGCAGTGGTCAACAATATTGATATTTGTTATTTCCGCATTTGCAAACATTGTACGCTATGCAGTGTGGGTATTATACAGCACACTACGAAAGTCGTGTTACGCTACAAGCTACTCCATCTAGCGCTGTCTTCAATTTTTCCCATATTTCTCTTACATTCCAAAAAGTATTATATTTTCTAGTATCAGAAACTGTATTTATTATCTCGAATCGAACAATAAAGTACTAGTTATTTTCAATTAAGATTTTTAGTTGATTCAAATACAATTTTTATTAGTTTTAGGTAAAGGTTTTAATCAAATGATTGATTGAATTAAATTATTTGTTTGAGTTTTAAAAAAATTTGAATTATCAGCCCTGTTCTTGAAACGTTGTTATTTGAATAAGAGTGAATTTAAAATCACATGAAATTGAAATTTTGGGTTTCTTGAAACCACTTTTTTTATTTATTTAATGGAAACATATGTTTGAGTTAAGAACCATATGTTTGAGTTAAGAACATATGTTATCTAGAAACCGAGGTGCCATATGGTTCTTTATTCAGTTTTACAAAAAACTTTTAAGTATTTTGTGCATGTTTTTTTCTTAAGTTAACAGAAAAAGTATAAAGAAATAATGTTTTTATTTTATTAAATAGACGTTCCCTTGATAAGGTAGACAAAATATCTACGAAAAGTTGGGAAAGAAGAAATTAAAAATGCATTTTTAATTTACTTTTAAAGGAATCAGGTCAAATTACCTCATCAATAATACAACAAAGAAAATATCTGGCCAAACATATTAAAAATAAAATAAAGAAAAATGGTTTCTTTTAAAATGACAAGTTATTTGTTCATTTAATGTTTTTGTTTTTTTTCTATTTTTAAAAAGTTAGGCATCACGAAAAAAAATTTCGACATTCAAATAAATTGGATTTGACTGGCATCACTATTGTTTCGAACATATGCAAAAAAATAAAAATATGTGATTTGATGAAAATTTTTTTTTTAATTCCTTTATTTGCAATAATTAGTGCATAAAGAATCTATGTTATAATTGAAAAAATTATAATGGAAAATAGATTATGTAAATAAAAAGTTTTTATTATAGTTATAGAACAGCATCATCGCAAAAAGTGTGTTTTATTAACATCGACCACTTATTACGAGTTTTTTTTTTTAAATCAGTGCAAAATGTGGACGTTTTTTAAAATCGTTTTTTGTTATAAAATTAATGTCTAATTTTCTAAAATAATGACAAGGTTCAATAAAAAACATGTTAGAGTTTAAATATCAATTATTTTTTTTTATCTCTTAAGACCTGCTTAGTAGAAAAAATGGGCATTAGTTTTGATTTCACAAAGCCTTTTCTATGTGAATTAAAACGAGAAAAGATATTCTTATTGAAATTAGAGAACAGCAAAAAACTCGTAGATTTAAGATTTTTTTCCTTTACGAGTTTTTTTTTTGTGATAGTGGTTTCAAGAACAGGGGTGTATATATTTTAATTTTTTTGAAATTTTTAAATTACCTTTTTCAATTATATCATATACCTTTCGAACGAATTTCGAAATCAAAATTAATTTGAAATTCTTTCTTTTCTATATGAAGTGCGGAGATTTGTCTGTCTTTGACTTTCTCACATATGGCATTTCTTCGATACTGGTCACGTTTTTAGTAAACTTTATGAAGTTGCGACATACGGTAGGTATAATGAAGCTAAAGATAAATTTGAGCTTTTAAATTTATTTAATGTTGCATTTCCTTAATGAATTTAAAACATCATATATTGAATAAGTAAATAGTTTAGAACAGACTAAAATCATTAAATGGGAATTTAAATTAAGTGCCGTAGCATTGTAAAGGATTTTCAGCTGACCAAACACTAACTCAATTAAGTGTATATAATTTTAGGGAGGGAATGTATAGTATAACGATGACATCTACATGCACGTGCACATGTATATTTTTCACTTGGTTGAGTGATTGTATTTGTGTTTTTGTGTTTTTGTGTGTGTTGGTCTATTTTCCAACTAAGTAAACTATTGTGTAGAATGAATTTGTGGTTCTGTATTTTTTTCCATTGTAAATTAATTTACGAAATGAATATTTTGTATTAAGAGCATTGATAGAAATAAATTTTGTTGGCAATTTTGGACATGGATCAATGCGTGCATTATTATACAGATACAATTTAAAATAAGCAAGAGTGTTAGATTCGGCTGTGCCGAATCTTTGATACCCTCCCCTCCACCTGTTTAAGACAGTTGCCCATATCTAACTTTTCAATTTTAATCAGCCTAATTCTAAACAAAAATTCCGCATGAAATTTCTCACTTCTCCCTTTTCCCCTATTATGAATAAAAATTCCTCCGGAAAAAAAATTCGATGGGAAAAAGGCAGTTATTCTCAATGCACTTGAATTTGGTTTTTTCCCTCAAAAAATTTCCCTTGCAAAACAGACGGGAGTTTACATAAAAATGTAAGTAAGATGTATTTTGATGAAACAAAATTTAAATAAAAAAAAATTAATATTTTATTGTTCTTGTAGGTTGAAGACCACAAATAAAGCCAATTGCAATTGACTTCTAGCAATTCTTTAGCTGTTTCGTTGTTGCTACTCTACGATACCAATTTCCTCCACAAGTGATCGCATCAAAGCTATGCCATTAATTTTTTTTTTATATAATTTTTCTTTAAAATAAATTTATTTTCGTTTGCACACACAGAAAAAATAGAAATTCGATGATGCCACTTATTATTTTTTTTGTTCACGCGGAATTTATAATTGGAGGATTTTTTCTCGAGAAAAGTATTCTCCGTGAGAAAGAAATTTCTTGAGAATATTCGTAGTTGGGCTGAATATCATTTAAATTTAAAGTTCTTTGTTTTTTTTTTTTTCTTATAGGCTTTATAAGGTTTATATATATTTTTTTTTAAATTAACGTTACAGTTAAAACCATTCTCTAAAATGAAAAATTAAAACCAATTGATAAAATCCGATTCACAAGTTTTCCGTCAAATAAACTGTGTGCCACCAACAATAATATGACAGTTAGAGAATTTATGTGTATACTGTCCTCCATCAAGGGTTGCGAATCTTAATGTATTTTTTTTTTTTTTTTTTGTTAAGTCGATAAGAAATATATTTTTATTAACTTGTCTTAAGGCTTGTCAGATTTGCGGTTAATCTATTGGAAAAATAGTAGAATCTGAAAAATATTAAAGAAAAATCTTAAAACGTATTTAACGGGAAATATGCTTAAAGAGCTTTATGTTTATAATTTGAAAGTTTTTCTGCAAAGCAAATATCTTAAAGTCTTCAGAACATGATAAATTCCATACAAGAAATTATAAATTAGGAAAATTGAATATCTCCTCAAATGAAAAAAACTTGCAATATGGACATTTTCCAATAAGTTAAAATCTAGAGTTCTTAAATAATTATGTAAATCTGATTAATTTTCAAACTCTTTCTTTTAACTCGTACTCTCTGTCTGTCTATCTGTCTGTCGTGGTTCAACCCCATTTTCCCTTATCCAATTGATCTGAAACTTGGCCCATAGTCTTGTTGTGACTATAGATTAGTTTTAGGGTAGTCACGCATAGTCACGCACAGTCACGGAGTGATCTAAATGTCATTTCGCCTCATCCGATCGATCTAAATCTTGGTCTATACACTTGCTCTAAAGAAAGATTAACTTTGACATAGTCACGCACAGTCACGCATAGTCACGCACAGTCACGCAGTGATTTAAAACCCATTTCCCCTTATCTGATTGACCTGAAGCTTGGTCGATAGACTTAGTGTGAAAAAAGATTAACTTTGACATAGTCACGCATAGCCACGCACAGTCACGCAGTGATTTAAAATCCATTTTCCCTTATCAGATCGATCTGAAACTTGGGCGATAGACTTAATGTGAAAAAAGATTAACTTTGACATAGTCACGCACAGTCACGCATAGTCACACACAGTCACGGAGTGATGTAAAACCCATTTCCCCGTATCCGATTGATCTGAAGCTTGTTCGATAGACTTGCTGTGAAAAAAGATTAGCTTTGACATAGTCACGCATAGTCGCGCACAGTCACGCAGTGATTTAAAATCCATTTCCCTTATCCGATGGATTTTAAACTTGGTCGATAGATTTGCTGTATAGAAAGATTAGCTTCGACATAGTCACGCACAGTCACGCATAGTCACGCACAGTCATGGAGTGATTTAAACCAAATTTTCCCTCATCCCATCAATTTGATACTTGGTCTATAGACTTGTTGTGACCAAAGATTATTTTAAAAGTTGGCACGCAAAGTCATGCACAATCACGGAGAGTTTAAAAACTCATATACATAAGGAAAGAGAGAGTTTTAATAGTATCTTTGTTTTTATGGGCTAGGTTATTTATTAATAGTAGCAGATTCCAGCCCTCGAAATTCGACTGCAAATTCTAGGAAATTTTATTTTTTTCATTAAATAAAAACCCTAAAAGTATGCTAATAATTATAGCCAATTCACAAATCAGCACAAAAAAACAAACTGATTTTTATTACAAACACATTAACAAACACACACATAGCATTGTATGATTTTATGTATGTGTTAGTAGCAACTTTAAATGCAATTTACTCAAAATAAAGGAAAAAATTTAAAAATCTGTATATCTGCAAAACGGCTAAAAAGGAATACCTTTCAAATAATATATGTTTGGTCAAAATCGGGATAAAATGGCAGAACAAAACATCGATCACAAGAAATCGCCTAGCCTATTAATATTATAGATATGTAATTAATATATGAAGAGTTATAATTTTTTTTATAATTTTTTACAAGAAAACGTCAGTTTTATACACTATACCACTTGTGGTCATGGTATAATGAGTTTGTGCTTATGTTTGTAACTACCAAAAATATTTGACCTTCACCCATCTTTCATTATACCAATCGACTGAGCGATGTCCGCCCTGTGTGTCCATGTAAATTTTGTAATCAATCTAGAGGGCGCAAATATAAATATATTTTCATAAAATTTGGTATGTAAGCTTCTATCGGTCATAGGATGAATGCTATGAGATCGACTATAATTGCCATATGAATTAAGTTATCTAAGAGTTTTTGATGGCCAGAGACCTAATTATGATGATCATATTTTATACGAGCTTACTGGTCCTTGCTAGTGATGCAAATAAAACAACTTTTATTTCATCATTTGCCCAACGTTTCGTTTCTTTTTGGGAACATTTTCAAGAGATTTTTTATTGAAAAAACTCTTGAATTTTTTTTTTTCTTAATTAATTACAGTTTTTTAATGAACCAGATGTAACCTGGTGTGTTTTTATTTTTTTTTTCGTATTCTTAAGCGCTCTAAAGTTAATCGTTTATTTTCGTGGAATTCATAATCTAAGATCTTAACGTGTTCAAAGTCTGCATGATGATTTTGCGTTATCAAGTGTTGACTTAGCGCTGTTGTTGCTCTTCCTTTTTCTCTGTCCTTTTTGTGCTCTGCTATTCGTCTTTTAAATGCGCGCTTTGTTGTTCCTATACAGTTGTTGTTCCAGTTTTTGCATTAAATTTCGTACACAAATGTTGTTTTGTTTTATCAGCGGAGTTTTGTCTTCGGTTTTTGCGAAAAGTTTATTTTTTGTTTGAGTTGGGCGGTGTGCTACTTTTATGTTCTCCTGGTCGATGAGTGATCCTAGATGTTTGTTTTCCGTCAAATTAGGAATATATTGGACTCCTATAAATATTTTAGGTTCGGCGTTTAGATTTGTATTTGTATTTTTGTTATATTATTGATTAGTTACGTTTTAATTTTTACTGATTAAGTCCCTTATTATCTGGCGTGGATAGTTGTTTTTATACCCTATACCACTATGTGGTTTGGGTATAATGACTTTGTGCTGCTGTTTGTAACTACCAAAAATATTTGACCTAGACCCATCTTTTATTATACCGATCGAATCAGAATCACTAGCTGATTCGATTTAACGATGTCGGTCCGTCCGTCCGTCCATCCGTCCGTCCGTCTGTGTGTCCATGTACAGCTTTTAATCAAACTGCAGGTCGCAGATATGAATATATTTCGATAAAATTTGGTGTATAAGCTTTTATCGACCATAGAATGAATGCTGTTGAAATTGGTGAGAATCGGTCCATGTTCAGGCCTAGCCCCTATACAAATGACCCCTATGAAATCAACATATATTGCAATAAGATCCAACTTATCATATAAATCTTAGTTAAATTGGGTTTGTATGTATTTATTAGATCCATTAATGTGTAGTACAAAAATGATCCCTATTGGACAACTCTTAGTCACAGGCCCCGTATAGACCTGCTTCCCGATCTTTACTTAAATCTTTCAAAAAACAAAAATATTGTACTGATTCTTCTCAAATTTTGTTTGTATATATTTTTGCAAAATTCAAGAGAATTTACCAAACATGGTCAGGATCGGTCCATTTTGGGGCCTAGTCCCCCTATAGATATAGCATCCGATATGAACTTTTTCATATCTGCAGCCAAAAAAATTAATAAAAATCCCACTCAAATTGGGTTTATGCTTATTTTGTGTATCCAGCTAGTTGGGCCTGAGAGATAGGGCCTCTAAACGCATGGTATAGGTATCGTATAGTCAATCAAGACCGACAATAATTTTCTTACTTGTTGTGTAATATATTGTCTATTTTTATACCCTATACCACTATGTGGTTTGGGTATAATCGCTTTGTGCTGCTGTTTGTAACTAGCAAAAATATTTGACCTAGACCCATCTTTTATTATACCGATCGAATCAGAATCACTAGCTGATTCGATTTAACGATGTCGGTCCGTCCGTCCGTCCATCCGTCCGTCCATCCGTCCGTCCGTCTGTGTGTCCATGTAAAGCTTTTAATCAAACTGCAGGTCGCAAATATGCATATATATCTATGAAATTTGGTATGTAAGCTTTCATCGGTCATAGGATGAACGCTATTGAAATTGGTGAAATTTGTACCATGTTGTGACCTAGTCCCCATACAAATGACCACAATGAAATCGACATAAATTGCCATAAGGTCTAAATTATCATATAAATCTCAGTCAAATTGGGTTTGTATGTGTTTATTATATCCATTATTCAGTAGTCCAAAAATAATCCCTATAGAACAAATCTTCGTCATAGGCCCCATATAGAGCTGTTTCCCGATCTTCACTTAAATCTATCAAAAAACAAAAATATTGAACAAATTTTTCTCAAATTTGGTTTGTATATATTTTTCCCAAATGTAAGTGACTTTATCAAATACGGTCAGGATCGGTCTATTTTTCGACCTAGTCTGCATATAAATATAGCACCCGATATGAACTTTTTCATATCTGCAGCCAAAAAAATTAATAGCAATGTCACTAAAATTTGGTTTCTGCTCATTTTCTATATCTAATTAGTTGGACCAAAGAGAGTTGGACCAAAGAGGGTCTTTACACCGTGGTATAGGGTATCGTATAGTCGGTCTAGACCGACTATAATTTCTTACTTGCTTTGTATGTTTTCTTATTTGACTCTTGAGTAAGAAATTTATAATATTTTATGTACTAAATTATTTGCTGTGTTAATTTTTTGTGATTTTATGTGCGTCGAGTTGAAATTTAAAATCATCCCGTAGGCAATTGGCTTGGTATACCAATTTAAAATTAATTTTTATTTCCGTTTATGAATCTCGATATCGAGAAAAGCTATAGATTTGTCTGCATCCATTTTAAAGGTGAATTTTAGCTTGGGGTGGTATTCGGTAAGTATTTTCATAATTTTTAAGTTGTCTCCTTTTTTAACTATAGCCACCATGTCGTCATCATATTTATAAATTTTTCTTATTCTAACGTTCTCTTCTTCCCTTCTTTCTTAGTGTCATCTAGGAGATCATCCAAAACGATGTCCGCTATAGTTGGAGAAAGCGGGTTACCCATGGGTATACCATAACTCTGATGGTTCAATTCCGAATTAAATTTGAAATAATTATTTTCAATTAAACAAAATTCTAAAGTTTTCTGAAATTGTGACCTTGGCATAGCTGTCTGCGTCTTGAGGAGGATAGCTAGGGCAGTCGATATGTTTGTGAAAAGAGAAATTACGTCATATGATACCAGGATTTCATCATCATTGTTTTCTTGATTTGAAAGTTTTTCTTTGAGTTCAAACTGTTTTTTATGTTGTAGTCACTAGATATAAGCTCTACAAGATTTTGCCGATATATTTTGATAAGTTGTAGCACGGGACATTTGGTGATGCTGAAATTGGTCTTAAAGAAACATTTTCTTTATGCCTTTTTGTAGTCCATAAAGTTTGCTGGAAATTTATGTGTTTTTGTTTAAAAAGTTCATTCACTATTTGATTATTTGTTCTTCGTAGTTTTTCTCTTGGCTCTTCACGTATTTTCCTGTATACTGTTTTGTCTTCTAGTAGTTCACCCATTTTTTCTAAATAGTGTTGCTTGTAAATTACCACTGTTTTGTTGCCTTTGTCTGCTATAGTTATAACAATTTTGTTTCTGTGTTTTTGTATAAATTTTTGGGTATTTTTATAGATGTTTAATATAAATTTTTCTTTTGTACTATTGTGTAGGCTGTTTTTGTGACTTCTTATCCTGTTGCACAGTGTAGTTCTTTTCATTTCTTTTACTTTTTCATCTTTAAGTGTCTGTATTGCTTGCTCAATATCTGCTTCTTATTTTGATTCGGGAGAAATTCTTATTTTTTACCGGAATGGCAAAGTTTTTCCAGAGTGAGAGCAGCCATTTACTCTCTTCGGGGAATTCAATGTTTGTATTGTTCACGAAGCAATCCTCGTTTAAAATAAAGCCGAGTTCCTCGAACTTTTTCATTTTAGGTTTTCTAATTTTTGTATTTGCACTTCGCTGGTTTTATTTTGTATGTAGTTGTGTGTGCTTTTTTGTTTGCTGAAAAAAGCTGTTGCCTCCTTTCTGTTTAAGATCGACTTAATTGTTATTTCAGCATGTTTCATTGTTTTCTTGATTTCTTTTATGTTTATGTTTGCTTCTTTTGTCACTAGTTTTAGAATTCTTAAGTGGAAACTTTGTTCTATTTTTTCCGTTGTTTTAGCGTTGCTGAATATTTTATTAGTGCTGCTACAGTTTTTAATGTGTTTAGGTATTATTCCATATTTTTTCCATTGCAAGAGAAATTTTAATTTTCCAGTTTACTTGGCCAGCTTCCCAATTTGATTGCTGTATTGTTTAAGTTGAATGCTTGTATCTATATTGTACTTTAGACTTATGTGTTGAAAAAAGTTTCTCATGATGGTGTTTTAGGTCTTCTGTTGTCATTTTGGCAGGCTCTCCGACAGTAGTTAGATAAGAAATTTGATGACCAGAGACCAAATTATGATGATTGTATTTTATACGAGCTTATTGGTCCTTGCTAGTGATCCAAATAAAACTACTTTTATTTCGTCATTTGCCCATTTTCAAGACCTTTTTTATTGAACTAGGGGAAAAGAATTTTTTTTATACCCTCCACTCCAGTGTGCAGAGGGTATATATAAGTTTGTCATTCCGTTTGTAATATTTAGAAAAAAAATTTTGGACCCAATAAAATATATATATTTGTGATCCTTATAACAGCCGGAGTTGATATACCGATGTCCATCTGTCCGTCTGTGGAAATCACGATGACGGCATCAATCGGGCATCTAGGGTGCTCGTTGACATAAAAGATAATCCAATAACATCCTGAGCAGTCTGCTATTTAAAATCGTCCAAATCAGTCGATTAGGGCCCGAGATGAGGGACTAAAAAGAGTCCTGAAAAAATATAATTTTCTATGTTGTTCTTGTCACGATCACGCCCTCAATAGTGCAGCTACAGTGATCGTTTTTAGTGGGAATGATACATCAAATTTATGGAAAGATTCCTGTTTCAAAAACCATTAAAATCGGTGGAACAGGTCCAGGCAAATCTCTGAAAAATTAAAAAAAAATTAAAAATATGATATTTCCATATTGTTCTTGTTGTTATTCTAAACGTTGTGTTGTTGTCATAGTTAGACCTGTTGTTTTTGTGGTCGTTGTGGTAATAATATAATAAAAACTAACCCTTTGTACATTTTTTTTTTTATAAACTTTGGTAGAACAATTTAAAAGTTTCCATTGTTTTGGCATCACTAAAAAAATTTGTTAGGTCATTTCTGTCATTACCACGAGCATGCCTGCAAAATTTCAGATCGAACGGGTCACGGTAAAGCGGTTAAAATCGATCCAAAATTTTTCCGACAAGCATACTATGAGTTAATATAAAGGGAGTAAAAATTCACCAACATCTAAGTCAAATAATGCTAAAATACCTAGTTGTTCATAAAAAAAACAATGTAAATTTAGCAAAAAAAAATTTTATGTATAATTTATTTAAAGAGAACAACACAAAAACAACGTTTGATGTTGTATGTTTTGTGTAATATTTACATATGCATACATACACATATTAAATAATACAAATAATATACATATATTCTATATATGTATATCCATAATAACTGCATGTTAGAAATAAATCGGTATATTATTTTATTTACATAAAATTCTGCAATATTTTGTTGTGGGGAAAATACATTTCTTTTGCATTAACAGAGTGTCACTTCATTTTGCTCAGCGTCACTATGCCACAGTAGATGGCGCCACAATTTTTGTTATAATTAGCTTTGCAATAGTTATATCTACTTTAACATGAATGTCAATATTTTCAACTAGATATCATACAGAACAATGTTAAGAGTATACACGGGCTGGTCTTTTATTTCATACGATTTTTCATTCTTCTTTTACAAATATGAACATAAGTTTGGCATATTAACTTTTTGTTGTCTTTACAAAATAGAGTTACCAATGAGTTTTTTGCTTTCAAAAAAGTTCTACATAGTTATATAGAATTATTATTCTGATTTACCTACAAAATATCTGATTGCGATTACATCTAATTTTTAAAAATTTTTTATAATTATTAAAGCATTATTATTCACATAAATACAAAATTGCACTTTTTAAATTTTCCATTCAAATTTTAGGATATATCAATTCTAAAAACTGGAATTAAAAATTTTCAATTACAAATTACAAAATATTAATTGAATTTCAGAAAATCATATCAGAACGTCGGAAATTATAATTTTAAATTTAGAAGACATCAAATGCATCTTCAATATATAAATTTTATTCGTTAAACACAAATTGAAATTCCAAAAAAAAAACACCAAATACCTATGTTTACATTTAAAAAAATTTTACATTTAAAAAAAATATTGACATTCAGGAGAAATTAATAGCTTTTCAGTACCGCGATTCAGTAACTTCTTTCAACGATAGTCGAATCATTAAAAAAAGGAAATAGCAAAATTATCAGTAAAATTTTTAAACGATATTCGCTATTGTTGTAAAAAGGAGTTTCCTTACGGGCTAATGATGGTCAAATTTGGTGTAAATAAAAAGATCAATTTATTTTCATTTTTCACCCAACGTTTCGTCTGCTTTTTTCAGACTTCTTCAGGAGTGTATAATTTTATTTAAATTCTGGCGACAAAATAAAATAGATATAAAACAAATTTTTAAATTATTTTTAGAAAAATATTTTTAGAAAAAGAAAATTAATGTTTGTATCCCTGATCAACTTACGATTCTATATTACATCCTACTAATTGTAGTCACTTATTTATCTAAAAAAAAAACTGGACTTCACGACACAGAAATTGTAAATAAATAAATAAATAAATAAAATAAATAAATAAATGATGACAACACAGTACACAGATATCACAAATTGATCTTAACACTAGTATCACAGAACTTTAACTATTATACTAAGTAATTGCAACCGAATATTGTAGCTTTGTGTTGTCTTTATCCTCTCTTGTGTTCATGGCATATTCTAATCGCTGTTGTATGCGTAAACTTTCTAATGTATATCGTTTATTTATTCTCCTCTCCTTATCCAGTATTTTTACTTCGTCAAAATTAGCCACATGATTATTTTCTTTCACATGCTGAGCGAGTGCTGTGGTTTCTCTCTGTTTGTTTATGTCCGCCTTATGTTCAGCAATTCGTGTACCTAACATTCTTTTTGTTGTTCCAACATAAACTTTGTTGCACTTCTCCCTCTCATTTCCATGGCATGCAATTTCATATACAACGTTGTCATTGTTTAGGATGTCTTGTTTGGTTTTATTACGTGTAAAAAGTTGGTTTAGTGTTTTGTTTCGCTATTGTTAAATTCGGCTGTTGTTGTCATCTAAACGACAACCATTTTTGTGTTGTTTATTCAATCGATTAAACCTTAATTTCTAGGTTGAAATTTCGTCATACATAAATAAAAATCATAAAATAGTAAAAATTTTTGCCTCTATTAAAAAACTTTTTTATATAAATAAAAAAATTAAATAGCATATTCAATTCATTATTTCGTTATCAAATAAATAAACAGAAATATTAGTAAAAAAATAAATATATTAAACATAAACATAAAATCATCCTGTGAAATACGATGTAATTTGTTTTTTCTATTCTTCTGTGTTTTTTTCGCTTAATTTGACAGAGATGCCACTCGTTTACAATTTAAATAAATAGAAAAATAGATTTGTCGACTGTCGTTAAGGTGTATGTACTTAGTGATTCACTTAAACCTTAGTGCAAACAACAATAGCTGTCGATATATTTTGCGATTGTCGGATCGTTGAAATTTACAGAATCACACTACAAAAAACATTAATTTAAATTCAATGAATTTTAGAAAACGTCAAATGATATTTAAGAATTGCGAACACAAAAATTGTTACATACATACATTGATGAGAATGTTATTTTTATATATAAATTTTCACAATTTTTATTGGATGAAAGTTTGAACTTTTTCGAAAATAAAGATAACAAAATATATTATTTAAAATATTTGGGACATTTGGTTTTTTGCGTTTGGCATCCCTAATTTGAATATTTATTATTATAAATTTATTCTCTATGTTTTCCAGATATGGCAATATTTTAATAAAAAAGTTGAGAGAGCTTTTTTTGGTTATTATTTTGTTACTCATCCGACCTATATGGCCGCAATGAAGAAATATTTGGCCAGTTAAAAGAAACTATACAGCCATCTCCAATTAGCACGATTTAATGCATATAGCCACACTACACAACCATTACCTTTGCAATGGAGGTTAGGGCGAGCTATTTAATTAGCAAAAACTAAATTAAACGAGAAGTTGTGTCATATAACCGGAAACGCATGCATATAGGTATACAACCTATCTGCAACCACGATGACCATAAAGCAAACACCGAAATATATCTGAAATAATAGAAAAGACGAAAACCAACCCAAAGAATATGCTGAAATAATTTGGTATTAAGTTTAACAAATTGTTTACTTTTTCATTTGCATTTATTATCAAGACTCAAACCGAGGTGGAGGGTATCAAAAATTCGGCACATCCGAATTTAACATTCTTACTTGTTATACCCTATACCACTATGTGGACTGGGTATAATGACTTTGTGCTGCTGTTTGCAACAACCAAAAATATTTGACCTACATCCATCTTTAATTATACCGATCGAATCAGAATCACCATCTGATTCGATTTAACGATGTCCGTCCGTCCGTCCGTCCGTCCGTCTGTGTGTCCATGTAAAGCTTTTAATCAAACTGCAGGTCGCAAATAAGAATATATTTTGATGAAATTTTGTATTTGATCTTTTATCGGCCATGGGATGAACGCTGTTGGAATTGGTGAGAATCGGTCCTTGTTCAGACCTAGCACCCATACAAATGACCCCTATGAAATCAACATATATTGCCGTAAGATCCAAATTATCATACAAATCTTAGTCAAATTGGGTTTGTATGTATATATTACATCCATTAATCAGTAGTCTAAAAATGATCCCTATTGGACAACTCTTAGTCATAGGCCCCATATAGAGCTGCTTCCCGATCTTCACTTAAATCTATCAAAAAACAATAATATTGCACTGATTCTTCTCAAATTTTGTTTGTATATATTTTTGCAAAATACAAGAGACTTTACCAAACATGGTCAGGATCGGTCCATTTTTGGGCCTAGTCCCCATATAGGTATAGCATCCGATATGAACTTTTTCATATCTGCAGCCGAAAAAATTAATAAAAATCCCACACAAATTTGGTTTATGCTTATTTTCTATATCCAGTTAGTTGGGCCTGAGAGATAGGGTCTCTAAACGCATGGTATAGGGTGTCGTATAGTCGGTCTCGACCGACTATAATTTTCTTACTTGTTTTTTTTTTTTGCTTTTGGTATGAAATTTATCCTGGTGCCATTTATAAACTAAATTCGCTTCAAAATTTAATAAACTCCACATTCTTGTTTAAATTCACTCCGAAGCACCGTGAAAAATTTAATAAATTGTTTCCCATTGTTTCCCACAAAACTGAAATGTACTTAAAAACAATGTATACCCATATTGCGCACGTTTAACCAATTGTTTCCATGCCAGTAAAATTTAGTTAAAACGCAAACTACTACATATTAAGGAAAAAATAAATAAATTTATGTTATTTTCAAGCGAGTAATGTTTAAAAATTTTTTCATTTGATTTTTTATTAAATCATTTTTATACAAAACCCATCAAAATAACATATTTTATTGAATATTGCAACAGTTGGACGCGTCTTGAAGTAACCTATTATGTGATACCGATATTGGATATGTCGACTCGGAAAAAATTAAAATATTTTCAAAAACCTAAAAAATAGACCTTCTTTAAAAACGGTCCAGCTCGGAATTGGTTCATGCTAGACCACAAATGTTTGGGGAATTGTTATAAAATAAACCAACGGAGATTTATAGAGGGGCACTTTTTTCACTTTTTTTTGTGAGTCGCTCTAATATATATATATATATATATATGTATACTAACATATCTGAAAATCTTTAAAAAGAGTTTTTTGCCGATAACTTCAGATTTTTATGTGTATTTAGAGTTCTGAAAATTTCACTCAAACAAGCCTACAACTTACACTAGTCATTTTAAAAGTACAATACATTTTTTTTATGTTTATACTTTGGCTCGGCGTAACCGTATAACGATGTTCCTGTGTGCGTCGTGTGTGTGGATAGCAGATTTTTAGCATAAATATTTTGAGCAGGATCGTCAATGGAGTTGGTGGAATAATTGATAAATAAAATACCAACTTGTTTAAATTTAATACAAATTTATTTTGAAAATTGTTTAATATCTTATATATTAAATATTATATATTAAAAGAATTTATGAATAAACTTTGCATTCAAGATTTTTTTCAATATTTTTCTTCTCTCAAAACTCTATAACTAGAGTTCTAATTAACATAAACTGTTGACATAGGTCTAAGAACACTCAGTGGATCAAGCTCCTTCTTTTGCGCTATTAACTGCTTAAATTCGTTGGGTTTGAGGAAAGTTATACGTGGAGAATCAACTTTACTTTTACTGTACGTTAACTTCTCGTGGCATATTTTGGCATTACTGTACGTTAACTTCTCTTGGCAAATTTTGGTATTATATTATAAAAATTAATATAATATAATATAATGCTGCGGAGCACCAGGGGTCCTCTAGTTAAATCTTAAAAAACATAAAAATAGAAAATTTGTATATATGTATATGTGACCTTCTCCGAGAAAAGGACCTAGTGTGTGAAAATTAAGTTCTGAGAAAAAAACGCATTTAAGGTTTCTACACCCTTTTAGGTACCAGAATCCACCGTTTTTGACACAACCCGTTTTTTGACACACTACGTCCCTTTTATCGGAGAAGGTCACATATATATATAAATAAAGCGAAACAACAAAGTAATTAACATTTAGTGAGAATACTCCTGTAACTACTATGTGTAAGATTATTTTCCAGAAAATGCTGCTGACTCAATTTGTGTAATAAAATGCCAGATATATTTGGTAGTTACAAACAACAACACATACTCATAATATCATCATCAAATAACCATGTTAGAAGCAACATTAATTTGTTTCCACTTTAATGTAGGGACAACATTTTATTCCAAATGAAAAGTTTTAGTTTAAAGGCCATGTTGTTCTTGATAATACATATATAATACATATACTTTTATATGATAATACATATAAAAGTTTTGGGAAGAAGTCGTTTTTCTCATATTCCAATTTTGTTGTATTGACTTAGTTTCAATTATCATCTATTGAAATTTAAAGTTCTAGTATTATTTATTATGTTCTGCCCTGAGGCATGACTCGATGCTCCTTAGTTCAAATTTAATCTTAGTCAAATTAATTTAATGCTCGTGTAATAAATATTTTGCAAAATGAGACAGCAAAATGTTTTATGTTTTTGGTAGCATCAGTGTGGGTCGCGATTTAAATATTTTTAATTAAGTTTTTAGTTAGCCTTAGCATTATTAAATCAAGAAAATATATAACAAAATTAAAAAAAAAAAAATTAAATTGGAAAAAATTAATTAGAAATAAAATAAGTTATAGATGTAAGGAATTTTTTCATACGTATTATAACGAAAGCGAAAGAAAGCATTTCATATTATTTATATGCAAACTTACTAAGACTAATGCTAATATAATAGTTACGTTTTGCTTTTTGGTAAAATATAACCAGAATTTGGTCCGTGTTTATCAAAATTGGATATAATAGATATTGTCAGACATATATATACCTTTTAACATTAAATCCTTTACAGTAGTGCATTAGATTTCTAAAAACAAATAACCTATCCCAAGAGAACTTTAAACAACTTCTAAAACTTATCTCAAAGCAAAATAAAATTTTTTGATTTGTTATAAAATTTTACTCTAGAAGTGCCAATTAAAATGACGGAATCGAATTAATTTTTTGTATTCATGTATCCGAACACATTTGGTTCAATTTATGAAAGTAACATATTGATATTGAAAATGGAAAAATCCATCAAATTTTAATATAACATAAATTGGTTTGTGTAACAACTGTATTTTGCTTGTGTAATATTCAAGTATTTACTAGTGTTTACAAATGAAAACAGTTTCAATTGGTTTATCGATAGTTTTATTGCTGCGTACTAGGTTTAAAACTTGTTCTTTTTGTGGTATTTCGTAGTGAAAATATGCTTTTAATAAATAATATAGATATACAGTGGACCCTCGGTTAACGTACACAATTGGTTCCATCATCTTGTTCGTTATGCAAAACGTTCGTTAAGCAAAACCATTATTCCCATATAAATCAATGCAAAATAAAATAATGCGTTCCAGGTCGAAAAAACACACTCTAAAATGTTTCCATTTTAACTTTTATTGAAAGAAAGTAACATAAAATGCATCAAAACTATTAAAGAACTGAAAATATACACCAAAATATTTTAAGTTCAGCTTATATTGAGAGAAAGTAATATGAAACGTATAAAATTTTTTAAGGAACTGAATATGTATTGGACGGAAGGAGACAATCTGAAATGGAAACAAGTAAGAAAATTATAGTCGGTCTAGACCGACTATACGATACCCTATACCATGCGTTTAGAGACCCTATCTCTTCGGCCCAACAAACTGGATATAGAAAATAAGCATAAACCAAATTTGAGTGGGGTTTTTATTAATTTTTTTGGCTGCAGATATGAAAAAGTTCATATCGGATGCTATATCTATATGGGGACTAGGTCCAAAAATGGACCAATCCTGATCATGTTTGGTAAAGTCTCTTGTATTTTGCAAAAATATATACAAACAAAATTTGAGAAGAATCAGTGCAATATTTTTGTTTTTAATAGATTTAAGTGAAGATCGGGAAGCAGCCTATATGGGGCCAAAGGGATCATTTTTGGACTACTCATTAATGGATGTAATGAACGCATACAAAACCAATTTGATTAAGATCTATATGACAATTTGGATCTTATGGCTATTTATGTCGATTTCATAGGGGTAATTTGTATGGGGGATAGGTCTGAACATGAACCGATGCTCACCTATTTCAAGAGCGTTCATCCCATGGCCGATGAAAGCTTATATACCAAATTTAATCAAAATATATTCATATTTGCGACCTGCAGTTTGATTACAAGGTTTACATGGACACACAGACGGACGGACGGACGGACGGACATTGTTAAATCAACTCCAAAAGTGATTCTGATTCGATCGGTATAATTAAAGATGGGTCCAGGTCAAATATTTTTGGTTGTTACAAAGAGCAGCACAAAGTCATTATACCCAAACCACATAGTGTATAAAAAGAAAGAGCTTAGAAAAGAAAAATTTTTTTATAATGGGTACATGTATATCTAGTTATACCCTATACCACTATGTGGTTTGGGTATAATGACTTTGTGCTGCTGTTTGTAACAACCAAAAATATTTGACCTAGACCCATCTTTAATTATACCGATCGAATCAGAATCACTTTCTGAGTTGATTTAACAATGTCCGTCCGTCCGTCCGTCTGTGTGTCCATGTAAACTTTTAATCAAACTGCAGGTCGCAAATATGAATATATTTTGATGAAATTTGCTGTATAAGCTTTTATCGGCCATGGGATGAACGCCCAAAAATGGACCGATCCTGACCATGTTGGTAAAGTCTCTTGTATTTTGCAAAAATATATACAAACAAAATTTGAGAAGAATCAGTGCAATATTTTTGTTTTTAATAGATTTAAGTGAAGATCGGGAAGCAGCTCTATATGGGGTCAAAGGGATCATTTTTGGACTACTCATTAATGGATGTAATGAACGCACACAAACCCAATTTGAGTAAGATCTATATGACAATTTGGATCTTATGGCAATTTATGTCGATTTCATATGGGTAATTTGTCTGGGGGCTAGGTCTGAACATGGACCGATTCTCACCAATTTCAATAGCGTTCATCCCATGGCCGATAAAAGCTTATATACCAAATTTCATCAAAATATATTCATATTTGCGACCTTCAGTTTGATTACAAGGTTTACATGGACACACAGACGGACGGACGGACGGACGGACGGACGGACGGACGGACGGACATTGTTAAATCAACTCAGAAAGTGATTCTGATTCGATCGGTATAATTAAAGATTGGTCTAGGTCAAATATTTTTGGTTGTTACAAACAGCAGCACAAAGTCATTATACCCAAACCACATAGTGGTATAGGGTATAAAAATGTGTCCAATGTCTCCCATTTCTTTTTTTTTTTATCAATTCACATCCTTACGGAAAATTCAAATTAATATTTAAAAAAACACACCACTTAAAGGGAGAACCAGACTTAGAACCTTTAGCGAACCGATTTATTTTTTATATATTATTCCAATCGGAAGTAAGCGGAAAAACCTCAAAACCATGTTTAAAGAAAAAAATTTAGAGACAAAAACTAGCTTGAAAAACTTGACGTGATCTATTCGCAAAGCCAAACTTTTTGAAACTGTATGCACGATAACGTAATCAGAGTATCATCTGTACATATAAAACTCGTTTTCTGTTTGTTTGTTTGTTTGTTTGTCTGACCGCTATACAAATTTTTATTTTTCAACGGATTTCTCTGAAATTTAGTACACACGATCTCTGTACTAGGAAAGCTCACCATATGGTTCCTACCACGCCTACTTCCACGCCCACTTTTTGTATACAATTCGTTTTCTGTTTTTTTGTATATTTGTTCGCTATACAAATTTTTATTTTCCAACGGATTTCTCTAAAATTTGGTACGCACGATCTCTATACTCCGACAAAGTTCACCATATGACATTCTTACCGGCCACGCCTACTTTTTATTTGTCAACGGATTCCTCTGAAATTTGGTACGCACAATCTCTGTACTCCAGGCAAGGTCGCCATATGCTTCTTACCAGCCACGCCTAATTTTGCGCCTACTTTTATGTATATAAATTTTTTCTTTCCTTTCATTGTTTCTTTGTTTGACTGCTATAAAAACTTTTATTTCTCAATGGCTTTCTTTGAACTTTGGTACCCGTGATCTCTGTACTCCAGAGAAGGTGATATTATATTTCCTACTGGCCACGCCTACCCTTGCGCACACTTTTTCATAAAACAAATTTTCTATTTTTTTGTACATTTGTTCGCTATACAAATTTCTATTTTTCAACGGATTTCTCTGAAATTTGGTACACACGGGAATAACGTTACGATGAACAAATTCCTCAAATTTAAAAAAAGGTCCCCAAAAGAAGTTAAAAAATTCCCCATTTTTTTTAAACGAAATAAAAAAATGAACCTACTCCCCAAATTCTTCCTTAAATTTTTTCATATTTTTATTTAATGAATTTTGTTAAATATTTATGTAAGTGAAAATCTGCATACCTATCTCAATATCTGGCCTGCAATATATGCATTTAAAATCTGTACTATTTTCAATAGCATCATTTCGACGTGCTCGTGGAACGCGGTTAAGACAAGCTGAATCCAGGAAATCTGAAAGTCCATAAACGGCTGTTTTTCTCATAGACAATTTTATGTCGTCTGCTCCAAAGTATAGAGAATAATATTTTCGTATATTCACCAGAAGGAAAAACCAGAAATGTTGTATATCAATCACTAAGCTCTAGAAAAAATAAAATTCGTAACATTTAGACATCATACACTCAAAATACACCATGCATAAACATAGTTAGTTGTAGTGGTAATCAGGCGCCGAGTACTTAGTCCCCAATGAATAAATTCCCAAAAAAAACTAACTTATTCCCCAAAAAATTGGCGAATAGCTTCACGATGAACAAATTCCCCAAATTTGAAAAAAAAATGTCCCCGAAAGAAATGAACAAATTCCCCATAATGATCTCAGTATCTGTCCTACAACAGATTTATTTTATATCTGTATTCTTTTCAATAGCATCACTTCGGTGCGCGGAATCGGGGCAGGGACGTGGACGCGACCCGACGCGCTCGCGGAACACAACTCAGCTAAAATATTGGAATGATCTCAAAATTATATATTTTGGCGATTAAAATAATTTGACGACAATTGCGCGGCAGCACTGGTGTGGCCGCCAAGCGCGCGAAAGTGGCTCGCAGACGCGACGCGACGCGCTCGCGGAACAGAGCTTAGCTAAAATATCGGAATGATCAGAAAAATATATTTTGGCGTTTAAAATAAGTTGACGACAATTGCGCGGCAGCACGGGTGTGGTTGCCAAACGCGCGGAAGTGGCTCGCAGACGCGCGTCCCTGTCCCGATTCCGGGACGCGTTCGCGGAACAGAGCTTAGCTAAAATATCGGAATGATCCGAAATATATATTTGGGCGATTAAAATAAGTTGACGCTAACTGCGCGGCAGCACGCGTGTAGTTGCCAACGCGTCGACGTGGAACACAGCTCAGTGAAAAGTCTTATGATAACTTTTATCTACGTATGTGCAATAATTACCTGTTGATCAAAATTGGCCAAATGTATACTATAAGCAGTTGTTTAAAGCCACTTTTCGGCATAATTTTAAACGTCGCATTCGTTTTCTATTTTTGAAACTTCTATAAATTTGACGTGTCTGCTCAATGATGATCATGTACTGAATGAATTAATTAAATTTTTGAAACTTCTGATTCCCTTAATTTGCAAACGATGCCGTTATATTTATTGTTTACAAAATAAACTTCAAGCGGTTTCGCAGCTTATTTTTGAAGTATTTCTGCTGTAGCGTGTTATAAAAAAACTTCTAAATTAAAAAATTAAAACATTTTAAATTAAAATAAAAAATGAATTTACTTCCCAAAAAACGTAAACATTGGTGATTTTTTTTCATCATGTACAAATTCCCCAATTCCATACAAATTTTTGAAAGTGAAAGTTAATTTTTTGAGGAATTTGTTCATTGGGCACTAAGTACTCAGCGTCTGGTAAGTATATCCAAAGGCATTTGGATCCCGGGCAAGACCGGCCAAAAACAGCTGGTATTATATATATTTTATTTTTTATGGTTGATAAAATTTCATTCAATATGAATTAAAGAAATTTGAAATGTAATTTCTATATGCATGTAGTTATCATTTAAAAAAAATTATTTTCACAAATCATTTTTATATGAATATATGAAGTGCTTTACAAACAAACAAAACAAAAAGCCCAACAAAGTCATGCCAAATGACCACAATTAAATAAAAAAACAAGTAGGAAATTATTGTCGGTCTAGACCGACTATACGATACCCCATACCATGGTTTAAAGACCCTATCTCTTCGGTCCAACTAATTAGATATAGAAAATAACCAGAAACCAAATTTGAGTGACATTGTTATTATTTTTTTTGGCTGCAGATAAGAAAAAGTTCATATCGGGTGCTATATTCATATGGGGACTAGGTCGAAAAATAGACCGATTCCGACCATATTTGGAAAAGTCACTCACATTTTGAAAAAATATATATAAACCAAATTTGAGAAAAATCTGTGCAATATTTTTGTTTTTTGATAGATTTAAGTGAAGATCGGGAAGCACCTCCATATGGGGCCTATGACGAAGAATTGTGTTATAGGTATTATTTTGGACTACTGATTAGTGGATGTAATAAATACATACAAACCCAATTTGACTGAGATCTATATGATAATTTGGATCTTATGGCAATTTATGTCGATTTCATAGGGGTCATTTGTATGGGGACTAGGTCTCAACATGTACCGAATTTCACCAATTTCAATAGCGTTCATCCTATGGCCGATAAAAGCTTAAATACCAAATTTCAAAAAATATATTCATATTCATAGTTTGATTACAAGCTTTACATGAACACACAGACGGACGGACGCACGGACGGACGGACATTGCTAAATCGATTCAGTAAGTGATTCTGAGTCGATCGGTATAATTAGAGATGGGTTTAGGTCAAATATTTTTGGTAGTTACAAACAGCAGCACAAAGTCATTATACCCAAACCACATAGTGGTATAGGGTATAACTATAGTGTCAATCTTTCGCTCATAAAGAATTTTCGTTCCAATGACAAATGCTTTTAATATCAAAAAAAAAAAAAAAAAAAAACAAATTACATCAAATTTAGTTATTGTGGTTTTTTATACACGTAGTCAATCTTTATCACTTGTCTTGCAAGGTTGTTAGATGTCTGTTTTTATGAATTTTTGACAGTTCCAAACTAAATTTCGTTTAAAGATAAAAACAAGAATAACTCAAATGCTTATAGACATTACATGAAACAATATGAATATTTGAAGTTTTTATTTTACTTCTCGAATAAAAGTTAATAATAGATAAACATAACAAGAACAACAGAGATATTTCATTGTTCTTGAAAGACAATGTTAACATGTTCTTAAATAAAATATTCGTTGTTCTGTTGAATTTATTAGCCAAACATACTGTTAAAACAAATTAATATTTATATTATATGTTTAAATACTCGGATGGATATTAACGAAGGTTGTCCACCTGATTTTAAATATCCCATTGGAGGAAAGTTTAGGAAAATAATACCGGCCGAAATATTTACACTTCTCTAGAGATCTTTGATGCACTTAATCTGAATCTAAACTCAGAATTTCGCTACCGAATCAGGTGTTATCGTAACCTAAAAATGCAAACAATTTTTCTACCCTATACCATATCAATCGATTCACAATCACTTTCTGAGTCGATTTAGCGATGTCCGTCTGTTCGTCTGCCCGTCCGTCCGTCCGTCTGTGTGTCCATGTAAACTTTTTAATCAAAGTACAGGTCGCAAATATAAATATATATTAACGAAATTTGGTGTGTAAGCTTCCACTAGCCATGAGATAAATTCTGTTGAAATTGGTGAAATTCGGTTCATGTTCAGACCTAGTCCCCATACAAATGACCCTTATGAAATCGACTTAAATTGCCATAAGATCCAAATTATCACATTGAACTCGGTCAAATTGGGTTCGTGTCCGCTAATTACATCCATTTCTCAGTTGTCCGAATACAAACCCCATATGACAATTCCTTGTCATAGCCCCCATATAAAGCTGCTTCCCGATTTTCACTTAAATCTCTCAAAAAACAAAAATATTGCACATATTTTCTTCAAATTTGGTTTGTATATGTTTTTGCAAAAAATTAGCGACCTCACCAAATATGGTCAGGATCGGTCCATTTTCAACCAAGGCCCCATATAAATATAGCTTCCGATATAAACTTCTTCATATCTGCAGCCAAAAAAATTAATAAAAATCCCACTCAAATTTGGTTTATGCTTATTTTCTATATCCACTTAGTTGAACCGAAGAGATAGGGTCTCTAAGCTGTGGTATATGGTATCATATAGCCGGTCTAGAGCGACTATAATTTCCTACTTGTTTTTGGTACGTTGTTGCGTCTTTACTAATCCTTAAGAAGGAAATGTTTCAAAACCGTATTGTGATCTCCAGATTATATAACTTTGTTTAGTCTTAACATTTATTTTGTGTTCTTTCGAAAAAAAAAAAAAAAAATATACTATACTTTTACACTTATATATTATATGAAAGAGAATATCCTCCATATTCAAAAACATTTTTCATTTTCGAAATTAATGGCCGTAGCGTAACCGAAATATTGTATGGAATAACCAGGCATGCAAACAGAATGAAACTAATTACAACATCTCGATAGTTATTTAACCTTCATCTCACCCTCAAAAAAACTTACGTTGTTAACCCTCGTGTGTCGTTTTCCACACATACGGAATGTCTACATATTTTGCACTAGCAACATATTATTCAAAATCATAATTTACCATCCATAACTTATATTTTTATACTTTGTTACCTGTTGCATCAAATTAGTTTCTCTTCAACACATTTTTAACAAATGTCACGGTTATAAGTATGATTACATACACCATTTGGCAGAAACAGCACATCGTTTTATATACATTGTTCTTAGTTTTCGACATCTCGTAATAACATATGTGACATGTAGCTTTTCCTTTGATTCTCGGAGGAACATATTTTGATCTTTTTGGAGGAATGTCGAATGATACTGATGAGTGATCTCCAGATTCTGAAGATTGACAAAACGTTGAAGATGTAGACTGGGTTATTGAGCAACTGGGCTCCCCCACTGATTCATTTTGAAAATTGTTGCTAATGCAAGAGATATTCCAAACTCACACAAGAAAACTCGTCTCTTTGTTTGTTTGCCAATTTGGGTCCACATCTTTGAATATAATCAACGCTTTTAGAGCTGAGACATCGATCATATTTGTGAAAACTGTTAACGGCCATCGATTAGTCTTTCTTTAGATCTGTAACAAGACAACATTGGCCAAATGTATCAACGCCACCTATAATAGGTAGTGATCAATGAAATAAAAATTAAAATATAAATCATTGAAACGAATTCTTGATTTTAGTATAATATTGACTGATTATTGGCGGTTCTTTTCCATAAGATTCTACATTATTCGAGGTATGTATGGTGCTATGCAGTACTACACAATATTCTTTTCTGCCGATATATGATACGAGTGTTGTGTTTTCGGTAAATGGAAATTTTGAATGGAACAACGGAACTTTTTTGCAGTCCAAAACTTTTGGTGGGATGCTTCTTTTGTATTTGCGCACTATACCGACCATTGTTAGCGCTTGGTATAACAACTTTTGACCGAGTTCATAAGATGGGAAAAAGTTGTCCGTTGTTATGCTATGACTCTTCTCTCTGCGAACAAAATTTGAAGCACACCCTGATTTACTCAGCTTAACCACCAACTGGTTTATCCAAATATGGTTGAATTTTTCAAACGAAATAAATTCACAGGAAGCTAACAGTCATATCGCACAGGCTTAGAAGAGATATATTGTCGAAACTTGCATCTTCTACGAAAACCTAGCAATTGCTCGTCAACAGTAACACGTTAAGATGGATTACAACAACCAGCTAATATTTCAGAACATTTTTCGAATATTTCACGAATTGCAGCAAATTTGTCCGCAAAGCTTCTTTGATTTCTGCTTATAATGTTATCGAACCGAATAATACTATTCATGTGTTGAAATGCCTCCTTCGACAATACAGCTCTAACTATGGGACGTCCATATTCACCATCAAATAAATCCAACATTGTCTCATTCTTTCATCTAAATTATTACAATTATATCTAAAACATTAGATTTGTTAGAAAAATAGACCTGTAAAGACCACCCGAAATAGGAACACCGATATATGCATGTAACAAGTTTGAGTCGATTTCGGTATAGCTGTCACAGCATTGTTCTTTTGCATATGCATTTGATCACTTCAGAATAACATTATCAATGTCTATATTGTATAATAGGTATACAGTTTGTCAGAACTTCAATAGGAATGGACATTTGACGGGAAAAAATTATGTTCCTAGTGCAAAATATATATAAATTACATATGTGTGGAAAACCACACACCAGGGTAAGCAACGTCGCTTTTTAAATATCTCGCTGCAAAAATATATTTTTGAATCAATTAGTGTGCTTTCTGTACAAAATTAATGCGAAAGGAAAAGTCAAGAAGTTTCACGAACATCGCTTAATTATTATTTTTTTTTATGTACAAAATATTTTTATATTGTGTGGTTTCCCACACAAGGGTGAGATGAAGGTTAAAAAAAAGGAATATTTTGGTTTTTATAATTCTGATTTTATTTTTTGTTAGACACAAAAATTAAAAACTGTTGACTAAAAATTAATTGCAAATTTCGTTTATCAATTGATATTCCTCCATCGGCCACAATTATGCACATTTTCGTAGATTGCTTTCGTAAAAGCTAAGACTGTTTTTTTTTCGTAAAATACTAAATTTTGTATCCAAAGTTGACAAATCAATACGTTTCATCGCCCATTATCACGCAATTGGATTTCGTTCATTTGTATTGGTAACAATTATTTATGGATACCGATATTTTTTCATTTTGTATATAAAAAGGATAAAGTAAAATGCAAAAGGAAAACAGATTTGAATTGTTATTTGTAAAGATGCCGATTTCGTGTTAGAAATTGAAGGTTCCTTTGTGAATTGCTAAATAATCTCTTCCGTGTTTAATTTATCTGTGGGTTTATTAACACTTTCCTTCAATAGTTAAGCATTCTTTGAATTTTTTTATAACACTGCTTACCGATGAAAATGGTAAATTTTGAGCTATTTAGTGTAACGAGATATGTTTGAATTACTCTATACCAATCAATTACAATCACTTTCAGAATCTTGACTGGTGCATACTTTTATGTAGTTGTCCGCAATAATATTCAAGCGCTGTTTTCGTAACAAAACAGTACCTTTACTCAAGGCCACACTGTTCGATGGTATTCCACAGTATTAGTTAGGAAGTAAATTGCTGTGAGTTTTAATTCAATAAAGTAAAGTTAGATGCTCACCGGATCTAGACTTTACATTATAGAATAAATTTAAACACATTTGCATACAGCTCAGTACATCTGTGTCTCTGTGTGCCCATCCAAGCCTTGTTCGAAAACCACTTTTTTCAGTCATACGACGACTATTATATAAATTGGTGAGCATGTGTGTCAATTCAGACCTGGCCCCGTAAAACTTCCTCTAGTATTATTACATAGGTCTTCATCAAATTTATTTTATGTGTATTTTTTGTTTATGAATCACTTAGAATCACTTTCTGGGTCGGTCCGTCCTTTGGTCTGTCTATCCGTCTGTGTGTCCATGATACTTTGTAATTTAACTACAGGTCGCAAATATGAACAGAATTCAATGGTATTTGGTATATACACTTTTATCGGCCACGAGACGAACGCCATTGAAATTGGTGAAAATATGTACATTAGGGTGGATCAATTTTTTGTAAATAGGCGTATAGCAAAAACGTAATCTTCAATAAATTCTAAGGAAACTTGCCTAAGAAACTATGGGTCTAAAATCAAAACGTAGCTGCGGCCGAGAGACAATGACATTTTATAAATTGGGGAAAATCGTTTAAATTTGACAACAGTGTTCTGACATAAAGTTCTCGAGGTCCTTTAGGTATTTCATAGCTTATAATATTCATTATTTGTTCTATTACCATAATATGTTTGTAAGTAAGAATGTCAATACATAGAGGATGAAATTCATTAGTAACATGGGTTTTTTTCCTATCATACCTTTTTATTTTAGCTAACAATGAACTAATGCAAGTTGTAAAGAAAACGCACACAGGTAATTCATTTGTATAGTGGGTTTTTTATATATTATTTTAGGCAGTGATGCATTAATGCTATTTTCTTACCATTTCATTTTACCTAGAAACACAGTATGATGGCTTATGAGAAGGCTTATAAGAGGGCGGCATTTGATTACAAACTCAATTGCTCTAATGTATTTCAGCAATATCAGTCGCAACTAAAATATTCAGAAAAATATGGAGAGCTTCAGTTATAAAGAACTGGCCGAAGAGTATTTTAGAAACAACAAGTAAGAAAATTATAGTCGGTCTAGCCCAACTATACGATACCATTTATCATGGTTTAGAGACCGTCTAATTGGATATAGAAAATAAGCTTAAACCAAACCTGTGTGGCAATATTATTAATGTTTTTGCCTGCAGACATGAAAAAGTTTATATCAAGTGCTATATTTATATGGGGACTAAGTCATAAATTAGACCGATCCTGACGATATTTAGTAAAGTCACTTATATTTTTGAAAAATATATACAAACCAAATTTGAGAAAAATCTATGGAATATTTTTGTTTTTTGATAGATTTATGTGAAGATCGGGAAGCAGCTCCATATGGAGCCTATGACTAAGAATGGTCCTATAGGGATTATTTTTGGACTACTGATTAATGAATATAATAAGCACATACAAACCCAATTTGTTTGAGATTTATATGATAATTTGGATCTTATGTCAATTTATGTCGATTTCATAGGGCTCATTTGTATGGGGACTAGGTCTGAACATGGATCGAATTTCAACAACAGCATTCATTCTATGGCCGGTGAAAGTTTATATACCAAATTTCATCAAAATATATTCATATTTGCGAGCTGTAGTTTGATTACAAGGTTTACATGGACACACAGACGGACGGACGGACATTGCTAAATCGATTCAGAAAGTGATTCTGAGCTGATCGATATAATAAAATATGGGTCCAGGTCAAATATTTTTTGTAGTTACAAATAGTAGCACAAAGTCATTATATCCAAACCATATAGGTATAGGTAATAAAAACCAGGAAGATGTTCTTAATTACTTTAAAATGAAATTAAACTTAAATTCGTGTAGCACCGAAATACAAGTACAATTATCTAATTTCGTCAAAGCACTAAAAAAACGCTACAAAGAAGTTAGCTACAGTAGACAAAATTTTTATATAAAAAGTGCAAACTGGTTAGAAGGCCAACTTACTGTCGCTGCAGAAACAGCAAAGCAAGATACGGCTGGAAGATCACGCAAATCATTGGCCAACTGCAGCGATAGATCTAAGAAGCGGAAACTTAAAGATGTTAAAGATGAAATTGGTTGTTCAAATATAAAAGAATCTTTCCTATATCAATTACGATCACAGAACCAATTAGCGAAAGTGGATATCATTGAAAAAGTTGTTAAAGCTAGTCCAGTGAAAACCAAACGGATTCTTAAAAGTATACCAACTCCGAGCGATGCAAAACAGTTCACAAATGAGGAGGCATTAGCATTATTTCTGGATTTAAAATTAACAAAACAGCAATATGATGATTATTTATCGACCTTTCTCTTTGGTATTTTTTTTTTTTTTTTGTTTTTAGTCAGGCTTTTAAAGTCACAAATTGATGTAAATAAAAGATTATTTTATTCCATTTTTCATTCAACGTTTCGGTGGGATTTTTCCACCATCATCAGGGATTTAAACTTATTGAATCTGGTAATCATAACAACAAAAAATAATAAAAACATGTATATAATTAAAGGTTAGCTCAACATTTAAAGAATAATATAACTTACATATATTCTTTCGTCAATTTTCACATAAATTAATAGTATACATTTGATTTTATACGACACAACATATAAAACAATGAGAATAGACCCCACCCAAAAATTATTAAGAACCAATAACAAATTGATAATGGACTTATACAAACAAGATTTAATAACAAAATACGAGAAAATAAAATTAACATCGAATGCAGCAACTGCTCCCAGATTATATGGACTTCCGAAAATCCACAAACCGAACACACCACTACGGCCTATTTCATCTTACATGCAAGTGCCGTGCTACAATTTATCGAAATTTATAGGGGGAATTTTACAAAATATTATACATTGCAAATACAATATTAAAAATTCATTGGAACTCAAAACTAAATTGAAGGAAGTATATTTGGATAAGGACGAAATTTTATTATGTTTAGACGTATCTTTATTCACAAACATACCTATTCACCTAGCAATTAGTAATATTATGACTAAATGGAACATCCTGCAAAAATATACAAAAATACCTAAATCCCAGGTTCTAAAATTATTAAAATTTTTTCTCAACGACAACAATTATTTTATATACGGTAAAAAAATATATAATCAAATATATGGAATGCCGATCGGAAACCCACTTTAACCAACTATAGCAGACATTGTTTTAGACACACTTTTAGAAAAATGTTTAGAAGAACTAGGAAACCACAATATACACATAAAACTAATTACAAATTATGTAGACGATTTGTTTGCTATTATAAAAAGAAAAGATGGAGAAATCATTTAAAAAAAATGATTGAGTTTGAAATTGTTCAGGCTCAAGATCAAATGTTTTTACTTTAAGTAAAGCAAAAGCATTAGCACATTCGTTTCAAAAATTGATCTATGTATATTCTGCATGACAGGTTATACAGCTGTTTCGGGAAGAGTCACCAACCCTCATCAGTAACCAAAAGCAGTAGATAGTTTGTTTGGTAAAAAGTTAAATTCATATATATTTGCTGAAAACAACCAAATGAGAATTCAAGCAAAAGCTATACTATTTAAGCCTCTTCCAATATAACAAACTAAAAATAGAACAACTTTGAAACAAATATGATTGTATACGAGTACACATTGCATACTACAATATACATGTTTGTTTTTGTCTTGAAAAAACAAGAAAAACAATTTGTTTTTGCTAAACTTACATTTAGCGTTAACGGCGTGCCCTCCGTATTTTTAATTTTATTATTTTTTATAAAAATAAAAAATCTTATTTTCGATCTTTATCAATTTAATGATTGAGTTTGAAATTGTTCAGGCTCAAGATCAAATGTTTTTACTTTAAACAAAGCAAAAGCATTAGCACATTCGTTTCAGAAATTGATCTATGTATATTCTGCATGATAGGTTATACAGCTGTTTCGGGAAGAGTCACCAACCCTCATCAGTAACCAAAAGCAGTAGATAGTTTGTTTGGTAAAAAGTTAAATTCATATATATTTGCTGAAAACAACCAAATGAGAATTCAAGCAAAAGTTATACTATTTAAGCCTCTTCCAATATAACAAACTAAAAATAGAACAACTTTGAACATTTGATCTTGAGCCTGAACAATTTCAAACTCAATCATTAAATTGATAAAGATCGAAAATAAGATTTTTTATTTTTATAAAAAATAATAAAATCATTTAAAAAAAATTTAATAACTACCACAACAAGCTGAAATTTACAATTGAAAATGAAGAAAATAACTCTATACAATATTTAGACATGAAAATCTACAGAAAACATGTAATAAAATAATTACGGATTGGTATACAAAGTCCATTGCTTCAGGCCGTCTCATAAACTATCACTCAACACAACCAATGAGACAAAAAACAAACACTGCAATAAACTTAATACAAAAAGTTCTCCACTAAGTGATAATAGATTTAAGGACAAGAATATAACAAAAGTTAAGGATATACTGATTAAAAACAATTGCCCGACATATATAATAAACAACCTCATCAATAAGGTTGTCAATGAGGAATCACGGGAGAAAAAAAATAAGGCATCCGGCATCACCAACTTCTATAGCCTACCATATATACCAAAAATTACAGAAAGTAAGAATATGAAAGAAATAATTATTAACGAAGCTGTATCATTAGCACATAAACCAAATAAAACCATATGTGCAGATTCTGCACTATTTACACAAACAAAAACAAGAATTGAAAAAACAGAGCAAAGCAACGTAGTGTACGAAATAAAATGTAGTGGAAAATGAGACGAAATTTGTAACAAAATTTACATAGGGACAACAAAACGAAGATTGAATACAAGAATAAACGAGCATGATACTGATATAAGAAAAGGTGAATAAACAACAGCTTTAGTTCAACATTGCATCGAAACTGAACACACAGCAGATCTTGTTAATGTAAACATATAAGACAAACAGAGACGAGAGAATAAGAGATTCACATTAGAGAGTTTACGTATACAACAGAAAATAAATTTAGCGATAAACTTAAAAGAAGGCAAAGACAATACCAACGCAAATTATACTTTAGCAATAGCCTAATTTAGTTATTTTCCGACTGTGATACTTAACGTTATGAATATTTTAATCTGTGATATTTTACATATTTTTACATTTATTTTTATTTGCATTTTGTGTTTTGTGTTGTGCTTTATGTGTCGTATAAAATCAAATGTAAATAATAACTTATGTGCCAATTTGACGAAAAAGTTATATGTAAATTATATTATTCTTTAAATGTTGAGCTAACCATTTATTAAATACATGTTTTTATTATTTTTTGTTCTTATGGTTACCAGATTCAATAAATTTAAATCCCTGAAGATGGTGGAAAAATCCTACCGAAACGTTGGATGAAAAATCGAATAAAATAACCTTTTATTTACATCAATTAGTGACCTTAAAAGCCTGACTAAAAACTTAAAAAAAAACTAGTAATATATTCAGCTCAGATTGCGTGCGATTGAAAAAGGCTCAAATATGTATCCAGCATATCATCACATGACCACTGATAGAATGGATTGTTTGCCATCAAAGGACACTATAACAATCACACCAATTTCGGCAGAGGTACAACTACAATCTCTACTTGATCACAAAGCCGAACGCTTGCTTCAATTAATAAAAGGAAATGATTTAAAGAAATATGGAAACAAAAAGTATATTCTTTTTTGTAAATGGAATGGAATGATGGTTCTTCGGGACAGAACCAATACAAACAAATAGTATGTGAAAATATTTCGGACTCAGATATGTTCATGGTATCATTTGTACCATTGCGATTGAAAAAGATCTTCGAATAGTACATCTTCTACGAAATACTGCAGGCCAATCAAAATTGAATTCAAACAAGTAAGAAAAATTATAGTCGGTCTAGACGGACTATACGATTCCCTATACCATGCGTTTAGAGACCGTATCTCTTAGACCCAACTAACTGGATATAGCAAATTAGCATAAACCTAATTTGAGTGGCATTTTTATTAATTTTTTTGGCTGTAGATATGAAAAAGTTCATATCGGATGCTATATCTTTATGGGCCGATCCTGGCAATGTTTGGTAAAGTCTCTTGTATTTTGCAAAAATATATGCAAACAAAATTTGAGAAGAATCAGTGCAATATTTTTGTTCTTTGATAGATTTAAGTGAAGATCGGAAAGCAGCTCTATATGGGGCCTATGACTAAGAGTTGTCCCAAAGGAATCATTTTTGAACTGCTCATTAATGGATGTAATAAACGCACATAAACCCAATTTGACTAAGACCTGTATAACAATTGGGATCTTATGGCAATTTATGTCGATTTCATAGCGGTCATTTGTATGGGAGCTAGGTCTGAACATAGACCAAATTTCTCCAATTTCAGCAGCGTTCATCCTATGGCCGACGAAAGCTTATACACCACATTTCATCAAAATATATTAATATTTGCGACCTGTAGTTTGATTACAAGCTTTACATGGGCACACAGACGGACGGACGGATATCGTCGTTTTTATAAAATGCATTAACGGTAAATTTCTACAATGACTGGAACTATTAATAATATTGAATTCTAATTACTCCTTTTTGATAACTTTCATAGCAGACTACTTAATTCCATAGTTCGTAATTCGTATAAGAATTAAAATTCGTATAAAAAAATAAAATCTTCATGTCTCTCGGCAAGAGCAAAGTTTTCATTTTAGACTCATATTTTATTCGGGTGGTTTTCTTAGAATTTCGTTTAGATTTCGATTTTGCTATATGCCTGTCACGTTTTTTCTCACCCGAACAAATTTACCCACCATATGAGGTCAAATTATCATCTATGATAATTTTTTATATATATTAATTAATGAACCATCTTAGTACGGTTAAATGTAAGACTCCCCTCATTAACTTGGCAATGGTTATCGTATATTCGGCTTATACTGACTCTATATTGCTTACATGTTTTTTTATTTAATTAATATAGATTAATTATATAGGGTGCATAATTGTAACATTGCAGTTTGATTACTAGAAAGTCAGAAGAACACAAGTACAATGTTACCAAACTATATTCTGTCTATACAATACCCTTTATTATGCGTTTCGAGAGAGGTCCACATATGCTGAGGCAATAACTGAATATAGAAAATAAGCATCAAATGCATTGCTATCGTAAAAATTCAGTATGATTATCATAGTTAACTAATCCTTTCACTACGCCAATAAATAAGTTTTTATATAACTGATATTTTAGCCTCATTGGAATCAATTGATTAGATACTTTTTCAATATTAGCCTTAACATAAACGACACATATTTGTGCTGAAATATAAAATACTTTTATAATTGTTTTGCTCTGGTTGACATTTTTATAGTTGGACTTTAACATTTCCAACACAACCTTCGTCCATACACACACACTTGCGCCTCAAACAACATTTATAAATATTTATTTAAACATTCAACTCTTTTTCTTTTTTTTTGTTCCATTGTTTGGTACTACGCCATAACACAATACTGGTTACTATCATCTAGCATTTACTATTCACCAATACTACAAAAAAGGTTTAAAACCTACAAAGAATTAAGTCGGTAATTTTTTTTTTTGATAAATTTACATAAAGGATAAAAGAAAACGCAAAATAAAAACAGAACTTAGTTACCGCTGTTTGCGTACTCATTTTACAATTGAGTTTAATTCAAAACACATTTTGGTAACCAAGTTAATAGGGTTTTAAATTGTGTGTTCTGCTTTATTTTGTGTCGGATTCTGTTTCTTTTTTAATCGTGTTTTGTATTATTGTTTAACATATAATGAGCTTTGTTGTATTCATTGCTTTATTCTATAATGCTTATTTTGTAAAGCGTTTTTGTCATTGTCGTTAGTCTGAATTACATGGAACAATATGCAATACGTCTGAAATATATGTATACATAAGGATAAGTGATGCCAAGGAAAGTGTAGTTTTGCATTGCAAAAAATTCGAAATTAAGTAATATAATCAAGAGTTTATCATGAATAAAAATATAATGAAGAGTTGATGATGCACAATAACTGAGTCTTACGCGCTGATTGTGAAAGATATTCTAACGTCATTTCAATAAAATGAAAGGAGGCTTCAAGTCTATGATTTGCAAATGTCACCGCCCCGATATGATCCAATCTTAAATTTATCCAATAATCAATGCATTTTCAGCACCACGAATTTACCTTTTGCTTGTAATAATTGTGAAAGATTGGCTGGCTTTTCTATTAAATTCGATACTAATCCTTAAATTTAGGTACGGTAACACCATGACGGTTCAAACAATGTGTTAGCTAATCCATTTTCGGGTAACAGTTACCGTTTAGTAGGTTTACATAGCCCATTAATTAAAATTACTCAGTTACTCCAAATCATATTTACAAACATTTTAACCGCTAAATAAAAATTCAAAAAATGTTGCCTTAAAAAAATCGCTAGTTTGATATAATTATACAAACTACAACTATTTCGTGTTTAAATCCAAATAAATATAATAAAAATGACACGTCTGTTTGTTTGTTTATTTGTTTATTCGTTTGTTACCTTTTCACGCCAAAACTACTGAACCGATTTATATGAAATTTGGCACACATATACCTCAATATGTGGAAAGAGCTATAGGCTATAGTAAATTTTTATTGGATTCCACGCTCCCTTTTATGCCCACTTGTGTAGCATTATAAACCTATTTTTTTACACAACCACACCTAAACGACTGAACCGATTACCTAGAAATTTTGCACACAAGTAGTGCTGCCTCTGAAAAGAATTCTGTGCAATAAAAGATCTTGATGGTACACCCCACTTAAAAACCATTTTTTGGAACGGTATTTTTTTTGCTATCATTACTAATAAAGTCTGGGTATTATTTTGTCTTCACTACTAACATTATAAAGTTTCTTGCTTGCACACCGCCACTAAGTCTTTGGCAGCCAGAGTTACCTTGGTGAACGTGATTCCAAGGCTTTCGCAAATGCATTAATTTTAATTTTTTTGCCATATCTACTTTAGTAAAAGTATTTATATTTGACTTTGTTCGCAATAATCAACACATTTAGCTGAATGATAATTTAAACACTAATAGAACTTACTTTAACTCGAATTCAGTCCACTTATTATAAAGTAGACGGTGTATTAAACACATCGTCCATAGAGGGGAAGCGGCGCCAAATTGGTATATCCATCAGCCCCTGGCCTGCCGTTAAAGCTGGAGACGTCCCACGTCATGTGTACAGCGTATATGTAAAAAATTAAATTTGGAATTCTATTGCATACGAATGCTCATAAACATTGTAAATGGACCAACGTATTTTACAGATTTGAAAACCATTAATCGACGGGAATAGGAAATGTTTCGTGAAGCCTCTGAAGTATTAGGGTTGATGGAAAATGAAACACATGGGACCTACTCATGCAAGAAGCCATGTCATTTTCATCTCCATGGAATCTAAGGGAGTTTTTGAAATTTAAATTAGAATGTGTGCGCTATCGAAACCTTTGGATCTCAGCCAGGATTAAAAGAATGATTTGTCTGAAGACATTCTTCGTAAAAGACAAGTAATTAATTTTGATTCTAAACTTGACAATGCCACTTTCGCCTAGTTGAAATGATTTTCTTGGCGGCCAGCCTTTGCATTTGTAATGATCTTTTGCACGACTATTAGATTCATAAAGACAACGGGGAAATTTAGTGAAACTTTCTTGCATTCCAAAAAGAATTGTCATTACTTTTAAGTCAGAGGCAATTTTCCATTGACATTTCTTGTAACTAATTAAACTTCTTCTCCAATATTGCATATCATCACCTAAAACGAAACCAAACCAAATACCGACTGAAAAATTTAGAATACTTCAATCAAATATAACGATTTTATAACCAAAACTCAAAATATATACAAAATGCTGCACAACTGATTAATTTTACCGTAAAATGATTTTTTTAAATCTGCTTGGTAGAAAACATAGGAAAAGTAAGAAATATAAAATAAATGCAAATTAATTTATATACAAGTTAACAAAAAATATTGTACAATAATACGTGTACGTATACGTATACAGTATACAGTAATACGTATTACTATTTCATGTGATTAAAATAAAAATAGTGTTAAAAACTAGTAATACAATTACAAAAAGCGACAGAGTGTAGAACAATACATATATCTGAATTGAATTTGGATAGTGGAGCAGAAGGCACTTTCAACAAAATTAGAAAAATTGGGAGACTTACTAGCCAACAAAACTGAATGGAAGGTAAGAATACCAAGGCTTCTCTAAATAAAATGTAATTATTGAGCGTGAGCCTAAAAAAATGAATGATGCATGTAAGTCAAAGTTTTGAGAAAAAAGTTCAATTCGACATTACTCCCAATGTCCTGGGATAACAAAAGACTTTATATTACCAACCTCGTTGAATGTTCGAAAAGACAACGTATTACTATTGAAAACTCTAAATGTTTCTCTCAACTTTAGGCTTATCCGAAAAAATGGTACGATCGTGGGTAATTTCCAGTAACTTATATTGCATGCAAACGTTTTCTGGAGAAAAAAAAGAAAACACACAAATGATACAACGTAATGTAAAACTAAGTTATTTACGAAAATGGTTGGAAGATTTGCTTAAGATGGAGTCTCACTATCGCCGGGAATATACCAAGAAGGTTTATTTTGAAGCAGACTTAAAAAGCTACAGACAAATTTATGATCTCTATTTTTTGTCATGTAATGAAAATAAAGATGTTAAAATTGCGCCTGTATCATTTACCAATTTTATGAACCTATTAAAATCATCTAGTTAGTCCCTTTTCAAACCCCGAAACGATCAGTGTGATTTGTATTTGTCGTATAAAGCAAAGAAACCGCCACAGGACAAGTTTGATAGGCACCGAGATGAAATTGACAAAATGAAGAATGCAAAAGTTAATGATGTAATGAATGCTAAAGATGGATTATGTCTTTTACTTTGCGTAGATATGCAAGCAGTACAGCTCTTACCACAATCATAGGCCAATTCATGTTATTATGAAACTTCATTTCACAATTTTTAACGTTATAAATCGTGATAATTACACACAGAAAACAGATTCATTGTGGCTACCGAAATTATTGCCTACCGAATTGCGATAATGCTAATAACCACTTTTCGGGTTCACGTTAATTACAATTCAATTACCTTAACAGTAAATATTTTATCATAATAGAAAATTTGCTGATGATATTAAATTTCAGTTGATGCAATCAAAAATGCAGTTGTTCCACTTTAGAAAAATTCGGTTGGCAAATATTTTTTCTGTGTGTATGTTTGGGATGAAACTGAGGGAAATCTCGTGTCATCTATATTTATGAAATTCAATTCAGCAATTTCTCGAAATTCACCACATTATTTTCTCCGATGGTTACTTTTATCAAAACAGAAATGTTGTGCTTTTAAACGCTTTAGTTTCTTTTTGTGTGGAAAAAAAAAATTACCATAGAATACAAATACGTGGTAGCCGGACAAACGCAAATGGAATGTGAGTCAACCCACTCTCTTATTACAAGAAAGTTCCATAATTCGCAAATAAACTTAATATTCGAAATAATTAATTTAATAAAAGCTGCTCGGAAAAAACCCACGCCTCTAAAAGATCATCATTTAGATCACAAATATTTCCTTGATTATGAGTCTGTTCCTAAGCGAAGAATTCATTACGTTCATTTATTTTTTTAAGGAAAAAAACTGGAGATCACACAGTCATCATGACACGTGTGCTGGCTTATGAACAAACTGGAACTATGTATTACAAAACCAACTTAAATGAAAACTAAGTGCAGCTTCCACACAGACTGGGAAATAAATTCAAAATAGTTGCACCTTCCCAATTACATGAACACAGAACAAAAATATCAAATAAGAAATGGAAACGTCTTCAGGATCTGAAAACATTGTTACCAACAGATTGTCATTATTTTTATGACCACATTCCGTTTGAAAATTAATTTCTCTAAATATTTTTAATAACTAAACAATTTATCCTAAAATAAATATCTTTTTGTTTTTTTCCCTGAATTAATAAAATTAATTACCATTTTTTTTTTATCATTAAATAATAAATATTAATAAATTAAAATAAAAACAAACCATTTTTTTCATAAATTTATAAGAGAATGTTTTGTAAATACATCGAAATCTTATCAAAACATAAAAATTTAAAAACAACTGTTTTGTAATTAAGGCTTTTGGTTTCAAAAAAGATAAGACAAAGGACCTAACTAACATTACTCTTCAAATATTACAAATATATATTTTTTCTTAATAGAAATAGGTTTTTCTATGTTTTTTTTTTAATATTATTGCAGAAATTTACGGCAAAAATTAATATAGTTTTCATTTTAACACGTTTTACGTTTCTCCTGTAAAATCTTACGTTACGGCGGTTTGCGTTTTAGGTGACGATATGTTTCTTTCATATCAGTAGCATATGCTATAGGAACTTATGGCAAATGATTATCTTAATGTAAAAGGACTACATTCAAGCCTTACAAATTCGTGAATTAAAAATTTTGATGTGTAAACATCTATACGCGCAGGGGGGTAAATTTCTAATTCACAATACAATCACAACAAGTAAGAAAATTATAGTCGGTCTAGACCGACTATATGATACCCTATACCATGCGTTTAGAGACCCTATCTCTCAGACCCAACTAACTGGATATAGAAAATAAGCATAAACCAAATTTGAGTGGGATTTTTCTTAATTTTTTTGGCTGCAGATATGAAAAATTTCATATCGGATGCTAAATCTATATGGGGACTAGGCCCAAAAATGGACCGATCCTGACCATGTTTGGTAAGGTCTCTAGTATTTTGCAAAAATATATTCAAACAAAATTTGAGAAGAATCAGTGCAATATTTTAGTTTTTTGATAGATTTAAGTGAAGATCGGGAAGCAGCTCTAGATGGGGCCTATGACTAAGAGTTGTCCCATAGAGATAATTTTTGGACTACTGATTAATGGATGTAATAAACACATACAAACCCAATTTGAATAAGATTTATATGATAATTTGTATCTTATGGCAAATTAAGTCGATTTCATAGGGGTCACTTGTATGGGGGCAAGGTCTGAACCTGGAGCGATTCTCACGAATTTCAATAGCATTCATCCCATGGCCGATAAAAGCTCACATTCCAAATTTCATCAAAATACATTCTTATTTGCGACCTGCAGTTTGATTACAAGCTTTACATGGACACACAGACGGACGGACGGACGGACGGACGGACGGACGGACGGACATCGTTAAATCGAATCAGATAGTGATTCTGATTCGATCTGTATAATTAAAGATGGGTGTAGGTCAAATATTTTTGGTTGTTACAAACAGCAGCACAAAGTCATTATACCCAAACCACATAGTGGTATAGGGTATAAAAACAGCGTTATATGTGAGCGTAAGATCTTACGCGTCGCATGTAAGCATTAAGACAAATCGGTGTGACATGATTGTTTGGTGAAAAAATTATGATGTGTAATAATCTTTTTGTCGCTGTTTTCTGCATTTTATTTATTACCAGATGTTTACACATCTCCCCTGTGATCGGACTCACATGATTTTTTTTAATTTAGAAATATGATCCATAAAACACTAATTTTTACATGAACCATCTAGAATAATCACCAATCTAGGCTATATGGAGCAATTCGTTAAACAACTAGAAAATGATTGAGTTACAAATGTTTAATTATGCCAATCCAAAAAAATACTCTTTTCCCATATCTCGAAAGGTTTAGGGTATATTCCAACTTTTAAAACCGGTTATATAATACACTCAGCTAGACCCACAACCTACACTGGGTCGTTTGACAATCTATTATAATTTTTTTTTTATGTGTAAACATCTATACGCGCAGGGAGGTAAATTTCTATTTCACAATACAATCACCAAAAAAGTGTAACACGTAATAGGTGAGAGCTGACACATAACGCTGTGTGACTTATGATTGTATTGGTGAAAAAATTATGATATATCATTGTTTTTTGATGCCACTTTTTTAAAAGCGTCATCTATGTATCACTTAGGTACGTTTATAATGGGATATTTTTAACGTTTTACAGCAAAGGGTTGTTGAATTAGCTGAAACAGTTTTTGCTATAAGTGATACATAGATGACGCTTTCTGTTTGATTTTAAAATTACATAAAAAAATCTTTAATTACTAGATGTTTACACATCTTCCCTGTGATCGGACTCACATGATTTTTTTTTTGCAGCGTGTTTTTATTGAGGATAAGTTGATATCGATGGTGGAGAAAGTTATAGACCAGTTTGGTATTCTGTGGCCAGTTAGATTGCAAAATGTGCCCAATGAGTTGTCAAGAGAATTAAGCTACAGCCTCATTGCTATTAATGCAGAAATCGCGGAAAAGATGCCTAGATTATTTCCCGAACAAAAAATAGTTTTATGAAAAGATAATAGCACTGATCAGTAGAGATGATGGAGCTTTTTTCTTCTTGGATACTCTTGCTGGTATAGTGAAAACATTCCTTCTAAACCCTTAAGTGGCATACATCCGTAAAAGACTGGAACATCGCCATTGCAGTGGCTTCCTCAGGGATTGCGGCAACTCTTCTAAGCGTTGGTAGAACTGCACACTCTGTTCTCAAATTGCCATTAAATTTCGCCCAGAGCGAGGCCCCAATTTGCAACATTCATAAAAATAGCAGTGTGGGAGCTTTTATACGGAGATTCAAATTACTGGCATGGATATCTTCAGTTGCGAGATTTTTATGGATGGTTTGGTGCCACTTCTTGCAAGATATTTCCGCCAAACACTGCTTGTCATACCAGGAGAAAGAGCGGCTGATGAGACTTATGATTGCTTAAGTTTCTAGATTAAGACTTTCCACCAATATACGAGTGCATCTGTATAACGAAGCCATTGCTGCAACACATGCAGCAGAATTACTAAAAATTTGAAATAGTCCATTGGTTAAAGGCATCAGTGGAGAAATAGCATTTAAAGCAACATTCTAAAATTTGGTATTTTTGAGAGTTCGGGTCGAAATCCTGTGTCTACCAAAATCTTGTTTTCAAAATCCTGTTTTTCGTAAATCTGTTTCACAAAATACTGAATTTCTTAATACTGTTTTACAAAATACTGTATGACGCAATACTGTTTTGCAAAATCCTGTTTTGCAAAATCCTGTTTTACTGGGCGGGGAAAATTTTTGTAAAAATAAAGCAAAGAAGCAATGAAATAAAATTTATCTCAATTTATATATCGTCAGCTTATTATTGGTTTGCGCCATGTCTACAGGAAATCTATGGTTATGGCGCAAACCAATAATAACCTGACGATATGATTATTAAAATAAACCATAATAAAATCAAAAGACAATTCTAATGTAATCAACATATATTAATAACAGCTGATCTTATTGCAGATGATATCAGTTCACCTGTGTTGTTATTATCATATGCAAAGGTTTCGATATTGCAAGCAGCATTAACCGTGTTGATACCCACGTGCAGCTAATAAAATCATATGTTTGTTTAATAATCTTGTCTTTTTGTTGAAATTTTTGTTGAGTGAATAATTTATAATGTCAAAAGTTAATATTATGAAATCAAACAAAGGAAATCAGAAATTATGTATTGATGGATATTTCTATCACTTGGAGAGAAATTATAAGTCAGGTACTTGTAATTGGGCTTGTGCAAAACGTAAAGTGCATATGTGTAAATCTCGTGTTGTAACAAAGATTGTTAGTGATAATGTGGTAATTGTGAAGTACCCAAACCAGCACACACATGTACCTATTGCTATCGACTTGAATATTGGAAAAACCAATAATATGGTTAAGACCCTTGCACAAAGATCGTTTTTGACAAGTCAAGTAATTCAAGAGTCATTAGTGCAGACAAGTGAAAACAGTCGATATTTTTTACCATACAAAAATGCTCAAAATTTTAAAATAAAGAGATTCAGGAAAAAAGTTCGCGTTGTAAAAGAACCAGAGAATACTGAAGACATAGACATTCCTCTTAATTTGTATGTTGTGGATAGAGGGATGTTTATTCAGTCTGAGGTAATGACCGATAATGACTGTATGATAGTTATGGCCACGCAAACATCTATAAAATTGCTTCAAAACAGTGATTGCTGGCTGGAAGACGGAACATTTGACGTTGTTCCACCTTTTATGCGGCAATTATTATATGTACATGGTAGAGTGGAAAGCAAAGTAGTGCAATTAGCATTCTGTCTAATGACGAAAAAATCGATCGGCGAAAAGTATGGATGCGTTCTAAATTCTACCAAAATTGTAAGCGATTTTGAAGTAGGTATTGCGAAGGCAATTCAGCTATGCTTTCCAAGAGCTCAAACTCAAGGATGATTTTTCCATTTCAAACAAATAATATGGCGGCGAGTTCAAAAAGAGAGGTAGTATAACATAGTAGAAATATTTCATTATAGCAGTAACATATGTATTGCAGATTGAGTCCAAAATATGGTAACGATGAAGATTTTGCATTAAAAGTGAGAATGCTGAAAGCCTCAGCTTTTGTGCCATCTAATGACATCTTAAGGTACTACTGAAGTCTTAGCAGTACTTTTGAAGATGAAGATTTGCTTAAACTGTGCAAGTGGTTTGAAAAAAAAACTACGTCAAGGGCTCATATCACCCAAAGTATCCTGGAACCATTTGGTCGGTTTACGATGACAGTAAGAAATCCTACCCAAGAACTCAAAATAGTGTAGAAGCTTGGCATAGAAGATTGAAAGCTGTTGGTGGGCGTAGAAAGTCAGGATTATACCAACTTATCAGGCAGTTGGGTAATGAGGTCGTGGTAGCAGAAAACACGGGAATGGAGAAAGACGTTACATAAATTTAAAGAAAAGAAAAGCGTACACAAACATTAAAAGAGTTATAAGAAAAAGGTGTGAATTAAGCCATATAGGCTGCCTAAAGCAAATTGCAAAAAATCTTGTACTAATTTAAGTTTATGAAATGCATTGAAATTAATTTTTTATTAAAAGGTTTTGTTAATTTTTGAAAATTATATACTTTTGTTAAAGTTTTTTTTTTAATAAAATGAATTTTGTAAACCAGCATTTTTACTTCATAGTATTTTGCAAAACAGTATTGTAAAATCTAGTATTTTGTAAAACAGTTTTATGAAACACAGTATTGTGTAAAACAGTATTATGAAAAGCAGGATTTTTAAAATTTTTTTGACCAGTATTTTGTCTAAACAATATTTTACATAACAGTATTATATACGTATCCCATTTTCTGAAGAAGAACTTTTATCCGGAAATTAACCAAAATATGTCCAACGAATCTTGGTTATGCGAAAGATCATTGCTAGCTCCAAAAAACACAACCGTGGATCACATTAACCATCATATAACCATTATATCTGAAGAGCAATGCACCACATATCCCCCAGTTCAATTCCATCCAGTTGTCGGTTCCACCCCACCAAGTTGGAGTTCCAGTAATTCTTATGCGGAATCTCAATGAGCCAAAATTTTTCAATAGCACACGATGGCTGGTAACCGTCTAGGCCTTCATCTAATCGAAACGACTATATTAACTGGCTCAGCAACAGGAGAATATTGTTTCCCTTCCGCCCCTCATACCTGCTGTTGTGAAAAGTTGTTTCACATTAGAGTACTAGATTTAATATTAGTTTAGTGATTGCTTTATTTAGAATATTTACTTAAGTATTCTAGTATACTAAATGTTGGTTGAAAGTTTGTTTTAATTAGAATATTTAGATGTTGTAGAGTGTATGTATTACATCTTAAATATTTGTTTTAATTAGCATGTTTAATTAAATGTTGTGGAGTGTTATTTAATTTTTTTTTTAATATTAATGTAAGTAGCACACTTGCAGCCGTGATTTTGGGTAGCCTAGAATATGGCCATTGTAACGAACTCGTTATAATGGGCTATTTTGTTTGGTTAATTTTTGTTTCTTTATTATTTTTTTATTTTTTGTATGACCGCTTTGAGTTAAAGTTTTCAGCGTTCTGTTTTCGTATGTTTTAAAATTGCATTGACTTAGTTCTTACTGTTTTTTTTTTTTTTTAAAGAAAACTTCCGGGTATGCAATTTTAGCATGTTTGAAATGAATAGTTACACCAAGCCGCTACCATAAAAAAAACTACTTGCTTGCATCTTATACCCTATACCACTATGTGGTTTGTGTACAATGACTTTGTGCTGCTGTTTATAACTACCAAAAATATTTGACCTAGACCCATCTTTTATTATACCGATCGACTCAGAATCACTTTCTGTCCGTCTGTGCGTCCATGTAAACGTTGTTATAAAACTACAGACCGCAGATATAAATATATTTTGATGAAATTTTGAATATAGGCCTTTATCGGTCATATGATGAACGCTATTGAAATTGGTGAAATTCGGTCCATGGTCAGACCTAGTCCCCATACAAATGACCACTATGAAATCGACACAAATTGACATAAGATCCAAATTATCATATAGATCTCAGTCAAACTGGGTTTGTTTGTTATTATATCCATTAATCAGTAGTCTAAAAAAATCCCTATAGGACAGTTCTTAGTCATAGCCGCCATATAGAGCTGCTTCCCGGTCTTCACTTAAATCTATCAAAAAACAAAAATATTGCACAGATTGTTCTCAAATTTTGTTTGTGTACAGTTTTTCAAAATATAACTTACTTTACTAGTCCCCATATAAATATAGCACCCGATATGAGCTTTTTCATATCTGCAACCAAAAAATTACTAACAATGCCACTCAAATTTGGTTTATGCTTATTTTCTATATCGAATTAGTTGGACCGAAGAGATAGGGTCTCTAAACCATGGTATAGGACATCGTATAGTCGGTCTAGACCGAGTATAATTTCATACTTGTTATTATTATTGTTTTGTTGATTATTATTGTCATTGTTTTTATGATTGTATGAAAATAAGGTATTGGAAAATAGGGCAGGATCTGTAGAGATAGCCCTGCGTTAGTAACCTTGTGGTACACTTCAAAAACAGCTGTCTTATTTTCTTTTCCTTTGTTTTCCATAGATGCCGTTTGGGCACGTATGTAGTTCATATATTGTTTCATGCAGGTGGTTTTTGTCATATATAATTGAATCGTTTATTTCATAAACCAGTTAAGCAACTAAAAATCAAAAATTGAGTTATTGGGCGATTACTGTTTTTTTTTTTTAGAGTAAATGCATCGTTTAATGCAAAAACAATTAAAATTTTGCCCCCATGTGAAGGTGAAGCTAAGTCGAGAAATCTTTGTTCAGTGCAGAAAGAAGTCAAGTCACAGCGCTTAACTGGTTTCTGCTCTAAACGGTGGGGTTTTTAATACTGATCGTTTCAATAAACACAATTTGACCCCTCAAGATGTTAAATCTTTTAAAAAATTGTGGCCTCGGACGTACAAAAAAAAATTACACAGACTTTTAAGATTTCAACTAACAAATAGTTTTCTTATAACAAGAACTTGGCAGGAAAATTAGGTGTGAAGCATTTTATAGATGGATTTGGATCATCAACATTCTCTATGCTAAAAACCCATTCTCCTCCGGCTTTCCCTACAGAGATCGCATATCCTTCAGCAAAGGTGAGTAAAAATAAAAGATTTTATTGTTTATTTTACACTGTGTAATACTAGTCCCTAATTTATTTTTTTTCGTGAATCTTATAGGTCCCAATAAACGTAAAAAAATATATAAGATTTAAAGCTCTAGAACCCTACTTGTTTGGATACGAAGAGTTTTATGACAATATTTTGCAATGGCCCACCACGGAAGCAGAATGCCCTGTAAACCGAGTGTGCGAGGATGAATGGTCATTCCAAAAAAATAATATGTGTATAATAAAATTATATTAAATTCTTTAAAAAGCTTATTTTTTATATTATTCTTGAAGTCCCCAATAAAAAAAAGAAAATTATAAAATTATATTAAATTCATTAAAAAGCTAATTTTTTATATTATTCTTGAAGTCCCCAATAAAATTGGAATACTTCGTATGACATTTACAATAGTGATGGTTGTTTGGTTCAGAAACCAGTCAAGTGCAAACTTAATATTATTTTTTACATATGTACGTGTTATTATAGATAAAATAAAGTTTTATGTTTATCAAACACTTACACAAATGGATAACTTTCATAGGAAAAAAAATAAAAATTCTCTAAAAACAAATTTCAAGTTTCTAGGAAGTTTTCTTTGATTTACTCAAAATCAATAATTTGTTGCTTGACTGGTTTTTGAAATAAACGATTCAATTGGAAGCTCCATACATTCAAAGAATATTCAATTTAATTAATTTCTTAAGTTTTTTTCAAATAAAATATTTACTTGATATTTAATTTCAGGAAATTCGAGCAATGCCGGGTCGAAATAGCAAGTTCTTAAATATTTTTCTATTTAATTCGAGTAATTGTTGTTGCTTTTGTAACCAATGTTTCAGTGTGTGCTTTTGTAGGTGTGGATGTGTGAATGTACATTTATCCAAGCATACATATATATTATATTGCATGAACTGCATTTAGCATGTCAGCAGCAACGAAAACTGAAACATTGTTGCAGTTTGTGTAGGCGGTTTTTATACACGAAACCACTATGTGGTGAGGGTATAATGAGTTTGTGCTGATGTTTGTAACTACCGAAATTATTTGACCTAGATCCATCATTTATTATACCGATCGATGTCCTTCCGTCTGTGTGTTCACATAAACCTTGCAATTACATTACAGTTTACAAATAGGAATATATTTTGAAAAAATTCAGACCGAGCCCAATACAATAGCAGCGAGTGACAGTACAATGGAAAGTTTTAATATAATATATTTTTGACGACTTGAACAGTCGATACGAAAAAATTTGATTCAATAACACTGTGGAACAAATTCAGGTTAGCGAAAGTTAGGTCGATTCTGAGAGAGATGGGTGAAAATAGAGGCTAAATTAGAAGACCCGCATCGCGGCGTTTGTTTATGTTAGTTCGAATTTTTTGTAATCGACCTTCGAACTTTGCAGTCAAATGCCGATTTTCAGCATATTGTTTATATGGTTTTTTTGGCTATAACTCGACGACTAATTGATATTTTTTCAAGCCAAATTATTACTAGAGACCTGTGCAACAATTAAAATTTTTAAAAAAATTGAGCTAGAAAAGTTTTGTGGTGCTTATGAAGCAAAATGTTGGATAAATTATTTTTTTTCCTGCTTTTTGAAAATATTTTAAACAAAACTAAGTCTTTTTTGCTTTCTGTTTGATCTATAATATACTTCTCAGTTTCTTCAATAAATTTCATTTCAAAAGAAAATGGTCTTAGTCGATAATTTGCGTTAAAAATCCCAAAACGGTTAAATAAATAGCGATTTAAGTAAAAGTAATTGAAAAGGGAAGTTCCAAGAATTAGGAATTGGTGAAATAACTTTTTTGTTTTCAACCATCGCACAGGTAGCGATTTTTTTTTATTTCGTACAAGCGAACTAATTTCAAAAATGAAAAAGACCAGCAGTATTCAACCGCTTAAAAGACATTTTCCCAAGACTAAGTAACGCCAAAATTCAGGAAGGAGTTGTTAATGGTACCGACATACGGAAACTAGTGAGTCGTCAAGATTTTGACCAAGTTCTGACAGACCGAGAATTAAATGCATGGCTCGCATTGAAAGCAGTCATTAAAGGACTTTTAGGTAAAGAACGCAAAGACAACTACAGGCGATCTGTTGCAAACATGTTGGCAGCTTTCGATGAAATTGGGGTTAATATGTCGTACAAAATTCATCTCTTGCATCAGCATCTTGATCAACAGTTGCCAACTGAATCTGATGAGCAAGGCGAACGTTATCACCAAACTGTGCTTCCATTTGAAATAAGGTAACTATAGAGTGTGCATATTTTGAATTCCTAGGTTTTTCTAATATCTTTGTCAGAGTGCACAATTTAAACATGTTAACGATTGAAAACTATTTTCGTTTCAGGTACAGAGGAAAGAAATCTCCAGATGCAATACTCGCTGAAATTTGTTGGTGGTATAAAAACACCTTTGAAGAAGAGGAAGACGAGGAAAAAGAGAAAGAAGGGAAAGACAAAGATGAAATTCCAGAATATCTGTCGCCGCCTGCTAAACGGCAACTGGCCAAATCATAAATTTAATTTATTTAATTTCAAAAATATATATTTTTTTCCTTATTTTTATAATTTCTTTTTCAATGTTTCTTCAAAACCAACACTGAGCAAAATTGGTACATAAAAAATGAGAAGCAAATTAATATTTATTTATTTGTTCGTATATTGGCCTATGGAATTAATCCTTACAGACTATTTACAAAGAAAAACATTTTAGAATTAATTTTAGTACATAGATATTCATGAATTTAGAAAGCATATTATTTTAATTTTAATTAGATTAGTATTTAATGAGAAATCAATAAATCTATAAAGTTCATTAAATTGAATACACATTCTCCTGAGAGGGTCTGCATTTGCATAATTAGCTCTATAGAACTGTACAGATAAAGGTGAGAAGTAACGTGTTGGTCGTTGAGGAATGTTGAATGATATATTGTTAATAAGGAAACCAGAATAAACATCACCATTAATTATATTAAGAAGAAATAAAACATTTAGCATAGTTCTCCGGCTTTTTAAAGTTGGTAGCTTAATAAGGGCAAGTCTGCTGGTATAGGATGGAAGATTACTTGGATTGAAGTTTAAACTCCGAAAACGAAACAAAAGGAATTGTTTCTGCACAGATTCCAGACTGTCGGCATGAATTTGGTAGATTGGGTCCCATATTATAGAAGCATATTCCAGGATAGGTCTCAAAAGTGACGTATATAAAGTTTTGGTGACATAGGGATCATTAAAATCTTTAGCCCAACGTTTTATGAAACCAAGTACACCTCTGGCTTTGTTGACAGTAATTCTTATATGAGGAATAAAGGTCAGTTTATGATCCAATAAAACACCAAGATCTATAAAGTTATCTACTTTATTGAGACAATAATCACCCAGCACATAGTTGACAGATATCGGCCTCTTTCTGACGAAACGCATATGTTTACACTTTTTAAGGTTTAGCTCCATTAAATTTAAATTACACCAAGAATAAAATGAATTCAAATCATTTGGAGAAAAACATGATCAGAGTGTTGATTATAACAGAAGAAAATTTTGAGATCATCCGCATACATCAAGATGTTTGAAAAACGAATAACATTCGGAAGATCGTTTATAAACAAAGAAAAAAGAAGCGGCCCAAATGGCTGCCTTGTGGAACTCCCGACATTACATCTATCGGCTTTGAAGTAACATTTTTAAAACATACTTTTTGTGTTCTATAGGTTAAATAAGAATATATTATGATTGACTTTATCAAAAGCCTTGCTGAAGTCAGTATAAATTGCATCTGCTTGTTTACGTTCAAGAAAACCACGGTTGACAATTGTAGTAAATTGTAATAGATTTGTAGAGGTTGAACATCTTTTTTGGAAACCATGTTGGAAGGGAGAAATTAAAGTATTTACTTGATGGGATAGATAATCCGTTATAATTTTTTCAAAAATTTTAGGAATAATACTTAATTTAGCAATTCCACGATAATTAGTAATATCAGCCTTGTTACCAGATTTGAATAGCGGAATAATGAAAGAATCTTTCCACATAATGGGAAAATAACCATATTTAAATGAGGTATTAAACATGAGTGTTAATGGTACAGCTAAAACATCAGCACATTTTATTAAAATCCGAGTAAGTAGTAGAGAAGAAGTCAGCAAATAAATTGCATACAATAGTATCATCACAGGATTCATTATATAGAAATTTCATAACAGCAGGATAGCCCTTAGTATTTCTCTTAGAGTTAACAAATTTGCAGAATGACTTCGGATTTCGTTTAAAATTATTTTTCATTTTGTTCAAATAGTTTTAAAATAACACGAATTATTCAGAGTATTATATTCGGCACGACAAATGGAGTATTTTCCATGATCAACAAGAGATCAAGTTTTCTTAATTTTTTGTAATATTTATTTTTTTTATTCTTGATACTAGCCAGTTTCCTAGTATTCGAAGGCGGTCCAGAAAGGGTTTTCAAAAATTTTTCAGGAACACATGACTCAATAAAAGAATGCATCTTGTTATGGAAAGCTTCAGTCATTTGATCAATGGTACGAGTTGTACCAGTAGATAACGATAATAAATCATGCCAGTTTGTATTATTTATAAGTTTATTACACATAGTGTAATTCGTTTGAGCGAAACAAAAAACTTTAACACTTTTTTTTATGTGTGTCTACAAATCCAGATGGAATGAATATATTTTCTTCAATAGTAGAGTGATATCCATCTTCAGGAATAGAAATAGGGTTTGAGCGCTTCGTAAAACATTCAGTAACTTCATTAACAAATATTAAATCCAATAATTTTGAGTGATCATTAAGAATTCCATTTAATTGAAAAAGATGTAAATCAAAAAAAATATTAAAAAGCTCATCACATTTATCATTTGATTTAGTCGGAACAAAGTATTTTTCTTCAGGTAAGAACTTCCACGAAATTGAAGGCAAATTGAAATCTCCAAGAACAATAACAGAGTCATCCGGATTCGCAGAATGTAGAACAGATTTAATAGCTTCTCCATGTCTAACATATAAAGACTGCGGAGACGATGGAGGGATGTATGAGCAAGTAACAAATATTTTTTTATGATTGTATTTAACTAAAACTGCAACGAATTCGATGTTTAAAGAGGAATCAATTAATAAAACCTCAGATGATAAGATACTTGAGACAGCAATAAGAACGCCACCACCATTCATCTTATTGCAACGGTCACGTCTAAAAATATTGTATTTATTGGAAAATATTTCAGTATTTAGAAAGGTATGATTAAGCCAAGTTTCAGTAAGTACGATAATATGATGACTTATGTTGAAACTTTCAATATATAAAGTTGACAGTTTAGTTCTCAGACCACGAACGCTGGAAACCGCAAGTTTTGTATTATGATTGTTTTCTTTTCAAATAAAATTTATTGAAAAAACTGAGAATCATATTATAGATCAAACAGAAAGCAAAAAAAGACTTAGTTCTGTGGACAGTATTTTCAAAAAGCATGAAAAAAAATAATTTTTCCAACATTTTGCTTCATAAGCACCACAACAATTTTCTAAATCAATCTTTTTAAAAATTTTAATTGTTTCACAGGTCTCTAGCAATAATTTGGCTTTTACAGATTTAACAAGTAAGAAAATTATAGTCGGTCTGGACCGACTATACGATACCCTATACCATGCGTACACAGACCCTATCTCTCAGGCCCAACTAACTGGATATAGAAAATAAGCATAAACCAAATTTGAGTGGGATTTTTATTAATTTTTTCTGCTGCAGATATAAAAAAGTTCATATCGGATGCTATATCTATATGCGGACTAGGCTCAAAAATGGACCGATCCTGACCATGTTTGGTAAAGTCTCTTGTATTTTGCAAAAATATATACAAACAAAATTTGAGAAAAATCAGTGCAATATTTTTGTTTTTTGATAGATTTAAGTGAAGATCGGGAAGCAGCTCTATATGGGGTCAAAGGGATCATTTTTGCACTACTCATTAGTGGATGTAATGAACGCATACAAACCCAATTTGAGTAAGATCTATATGACAATTTGGATCTTATGGCAATTTATGTCGATTTCATATGGGTAATTTGTATGGGGGCTAGGTCTGAACATGGACCGATTCTCACCAATTTCAATAGCGTCCATCCCATGGCCGATAGAAGCTTATATACCAAATTTCGTCAAAATATATTCATATTTGCGACCTGCAGTTTGATTACAAGCTTTACATGGACACACAGACGGACGGACGGACGGACGAACGGACGGACATTGTTAAATCAACTCAGAAAGTGATTCTGATTCGATCGGTATAATTAAAGATGGGTCTAGGTCAAATATTTTTGGTTGTTACAAACAGCAGCACAAAGTCATTATACCCAAACCACATAGTGGTATAGGGTATAAAAATATCAATTATTCGACGAGTTATAGCCAAAAAACCATATAAACAATATGCTGAAAATCGGCATTTGACTGCAAAGTTCGAAGGTCGATTAAAAAAAATTCGAAGTAACATAAACAAACGCCGCGATACGGGTCTTCTAATTTAGCCTCTATTTTAACCCCTCACTCTCAGAATCGACCTAACTTTTGCTGACCTGAATTTGTTCCACATTATAATTGAAAAATCTTTTATTTATTTGAAAATTTGAATTAAAAAAAAAATAACATTAAATAGCTTGACTTTAGAAAAAATAACTAGACTTAAAAATGATTATTTTTATGCTACTAAAAAATGTTGGAGACCTTTACTATACAATAATTGAAAATTTTTCCTCTATATTTGGTTCAATATTTTGTATCCATATTCAATATTTTATATCCATTTTTTGTAGTACTATTTCACAACTCCGAAGCATGGAATCAACTATATTATTGATGATATCCATCGAAATTTTTTGTCTTTGTGAGACCTGCCTTTTTGTGTAATTTCGTGTCCATAAATTTTGTATGGTATTGAGATGTGGTGATTGGGCTGGCCATTTCAAAACTCTAACTTCAATCGATTGTAGCCATTCGGTTACCACAGTGGAGTTATATTTTGGGTCATTGTTATGTGGGAACTTCAGGACCAGGATAATATTTGGCACTGGGTATGGATACATTCAGACATTTAGGATTGGCCTGTATCCAACTTCCAGTTAGAGTATCTTTTGTTACATGAATTGGATCCATACCTTGGCCCAAAGAGCACCTCATACCATAATATTGCCACCGTCAAATTAATAGTTTTATTTGTATATTTTGTGCCTAGCCCTTATCTCTTCGGTCATCGTATAAACGTTTTCTGATCATGGTCTCTCAAACTAAACTTGGACTCAACTGAAAATAGAACGGTATTCCAATTCCATATTGAGTAGCTCATGTGTCCTTTAGCAAAATTTAAGCGAGCCAGACGATTTTTCTCTGAGTGGTTCCTTCACCAGACAATAACAACAATTATCAGGACACAGTTAGAGCACATATTTTCAGTTTCATATTGCTATTAAATTATCCTATCCTTGACCCGTTTTAGGGGGGCCTGCTTTATAACTGCTGAGTCGTCACCGTGCATCTTTCGCAAAAATGTTTGATAATATTTGAAATTATGGGTAAATTCATAGAATATTTCTCACAAATTTTCTGTTGCTTAAGATCAGCAGTAAAATGATCTATTATTCTGGTTTTTAATACATGATTCTTTTCATTATTTTATAATAATTTATTATACGGTTAAAGCAAAGAAGAATTCAGTTGAAAAAAACCCCGAAACTATAAATATTTAATTAACGATTAAGATCTTTTACACTTCTTTTCATACCATCTACTTTTATTGTTTTAATCAACTCTGGTACTGAAGTTTAAAAGTTTCGTTTTTGGCATAATTTTTTTCTTTTTATCAAATTTTTTTATTGTATTTGTGAAACAAATGTTATCTTTCGACTGAGAACACAGCAAAGAGCGAATTCGCAAAAAAATGCATACTTTAGTACTTAACGCGAAATTATTAAAGAACAAATTCATAATATTGTTAAGTTTCCAATATACAGTCATCGACTGTATATCGATAAAATTTGATGTATGTGTTTCTATTATACCCATTAATCAGTCATATAAAAATAAATCCTGTAGGACGATTTATAGTCGTAGTCTACAAATTAAGCTGCTTCCTGATCTTCACTTTAATCTATTAAAAACAAAAATATTGCATTAATTTTTTCAAATTCACTCCCCATATCGAAATAACATCAGATATGACCTTTTCCTTTATGCTTTTTTCTATATTCATTTATTGGCTCACGTTAGCTGGATCCTGGACCCTCATATAGGGTATTGTATAGTTGGTCTAGATCTATTACAATTTTGCCACTCGTTAGTATTTTTTTGTAAGAGCTGAATAAACTGTGCTGTTGCATGATTTTTGTATAGGATCAAACAAAAACGGTACGTACTTGTTGTTACCTTTTATGTACAAGGAGTATTGTTGGTGCCAGAATAAAATAAAATGAAAATTTTAATTCCAACTGACACATGGTTTCAAACAAACTTTTAAGCTGCCACAAATCATCATCAAAAGCTAAAAACATTAGGGCGACATATTCAAATGAAGCCAGTTAAAGTTTTTTAAGAATGGGTTCATTTGCAGCGCCTCAATATGCAATATAATAGAATATTCTATTATTTTTAATGTATTTTGAAAAAATACATTCTCATCTGTACTAGGAACGATCTTGAATTTAAAATGAACTACATGCAGTGAACAGGTAATTTGAAAACGTATATGATACACAGGAACCAGGACTAAGCAACGATATATAACGTCCAAAATGTAATCAAAAAAAGTGTAAATAAATATGTATATTACACATTATCAGCACTAAAAATAAATTATATTTATTGTGTTTAATTCATTGCTGATTGAAGCAAATTAGAACTACGAAATTATAGCTCAGAATTGTAGACATTTCAAATAATTTTGGTGTCTTTTATGTATAGGATGATGACTGAATTACAATGCACTGACAATTTATTGAATTTAAATGAAACCATAACGCATCAAGTTCAGTCAGTTGGCATTAAGTTTATATAAGACATTTTATTTTTTGGCAACAATTTGTTTCCTTACTTCTTAGTCAAGGGTTAAATTAAAAAAAGATTTGAAAGACCCTAAATAATTTTAAGGTTTTTGGGCAATTTCCTTGTTGAACATTTTCGATAAATCTACTTTAAGTTAACATTTTTAAACCCTGAACACAAATGTGATGAGGATGTAATGACATTGTGCTGACCTTTGTAACTATCAAACATACTTGACGAATCAAAAAAATGTAAAAAGTGTAAATAGGTATGTATATTACACATTATCAGCACTAGAAATAAATTATAATTATTGTGTTTAATTCATTGCTGATTGAAGCAAATTAGAACTACGAAATTATAGCTCAGAATTGTAGACATTTCAAATAATTTTGGTGTCTTTTATGTATAGGATGATGACTGAATTACAATGCACTGACAATAATTGAATTAAATGAAACCATAATGCATCAAGTTCAGTCAGTTGGCATTAAGTTAATATAAGACATTTTATTTTTTGGCAATAATTTGTTTCCTTATTTCTTAGTCAAGGTTTAAATTAAAAAAAGATTTGAAAGACCCTAAATAATTTTAAGCTGTTTGAGCAATTTCCTTGTTGTACATTTTCGATAAATCTGCTTTAAGTTAACATTTTTAAACCCTGGACACAAATGTGATGAGGATGTAAAGACATTATGCTGACCTTTGTAACTATCAAACATACTTGACGAAGACTCATCTTTATTTGTATTATACCCTTCGATTCTGAATCAATTTTTACTAGATTCAACGATACTGTTTGTTCGGTTGCCTGTTCGTTTATGTGTAAATTCGAAATTGAACATAGATTTGCATGGAATTTTAAATATTCCCCTTTACCATATGTTTTAAATTCGGAGCGCATTCAGATCTGGCCGTTATAGAAATTTTAATGACTATATATTTTTGAGGGGTAATAATATTTCTATTGCATATAGCTTCCGCCGCTCTGAGTACTTTTTTAGTATTCAAAGCAAAACTTTGTTTTATAGATAAAGAAAGAGTTGAATTGTTGTAATATTGTACACAAATCCGGATAGGACCCAAATATTCTGTAATCAATTCGATTACACTTTTGTCTAAAAGTTTCAAGATATCGGGCATTAATTTTAAATTCATCAAATATATTTTGATCCCATAATTTATGTTCGATTCAGTTAAATGCAAAAAAACCTTTAATTTTACTGAATTCACCGTCCGTGTCGGTGTTGTGGCATGACATAAAGTTAAATTCAGTAAACGTGTTTAGCAGAGATTGACTAATTTTTTTTTATACATCTGAAACCACTATTAAAATAACCCGTGATAATACATAAAGAATTCCGTACGTCGAAAAGAAAATCTACTATTCGATTTAAATAGGACGGAAGCCAATACTTTTGAAACCCATATACATATATATAATTTTTATAATCGTTTAAAACTATTATATAATAAAATTTCTGCTTGTAAATACCAAAAATATTTGACCTAGACACATCTCTTATTATACCGATCGAATCAGAATCGCTATCTGATTCGATTTAACGATGTCCGTCCGTCCGTCTGTGTGTCCATGTAAAGCTTTTAATCAAACTGCAGGTCGCAAATATGAATATATTTTGATGAAATTTGGTATATAAGCTTTTATCGGCCATAGGATGAACGCTATTGAAATTGCTGAGAATCGGTCCATGTTCAGACCTAGCTCTCATACAAATGACCCCTATGAAATCGACTTAAATTGCCATAAGATCCAAATTATCATATGAATCTTAGTCAAATTGGGTTTGTATGTGTTTATTACATCTACTAATCAGTAGTCCAAAAATGAACCCTATGGGACAAGTCTTAGTCATAGGCCCCATATAGAGCTGCTTCCCGATCTTCACTTAAATCTATCAAAAAACAAAAATATTGCACTGATTCTTCTCAAATTTTGTTTGTATATATTTTGCAAAATACAAGAGACCTTACCAAACGTGGTCAGGATCGGTCCATTTTTGGGCCTAGTCCCCATATAGATATAGCATCCGATATGAACTTTTTCATATCTGCAGACAAAAAAATTTATAAAAATCCCACTCAAATTTGGTTTATGCTTATTTTTTATGTCCAGTTATTTGGGCCTATAGGGTAGGGTCTCTACACGCATGGTATAGGGTTTTAACTTTTTAAATGTATTAATGATTTATTTCCTGTAACGCGCATATAAATAGAGCATATAAATAGAGCGTATGAATGTGGCTATATGTTTTTTTCTGGGATATGGTGGGAGTGCTGAAAAAATTGTTTTTTTTTTAATTTGAGAAAGAAACTAATTTTTTGAAATTTACGCTTGAAAATGAACTTGCAATGGCATGTGTAAACAGAAATGCTAATGGCAAGGGATTCAACTATTTCTAAGAATTTTTAGTTGATAATACGTACACAGCAATTGCATGTCGCTACTTGCATGTGTAAAGGCAGCGTAATGCCGGCCTTAAGACCTAGTTAGCCACACGTTTGTAAAATGTAACCGTACCGTTAATGTAACGTTGGCATTCAGTGCAATTATGGAAGGTAAAAAACGAACTGTGTAAAATTAACCAAACTGTTCATAAATGTCACGTACAAACGTAGCAAAAATTTTTTTCAACAGATTGGGACGTTCCGTCAGTTCGGTAACTGCTCTAAATGCTTTTCATGTAAAAAAAAACAGCTGACATGTTTGATTACGGTTACATGGGGCTAACTAGGCCTTTACACTACATAAGTGCTCATGTTTGGTACTAGAAACTTGAGAAAATATCAAAATCGTTTTTATATTTTGATTTATATATTTTGACATGTTTGATTACGGTTACATGGGGCTAACTAGGCCTTTACACTACATAAGTTCAGTGCTCAAGTTTGGTACTAGAAACTTGAGCAAATATCAAAATCGTTTTTATATTTGCTGTACAGTACTAGACTTCAGTACTGAACTTGTCTAGTTTATGCCCGGCATAAGGCATTTTAAACAGACATAACCAAAATAAACTTACAAAATAAAATGCACAAATAAAATACACTTAAAAAATTAAATTTCCAAAAAAAAAAAAATTAAAAATTTGCTCTAAAATATGCTGCTTTTATACCAAAATATTGAAAAATATGCTCTTAATGTCAAAATATGCAAAAATATGCTCTAATAATCGATGTCAATACAATGTACAGGAAAATATATGAAATCGCATATTTTTGGTGTGCCTGTTGATGGTAAATATTTACTTTCACCCACTTGCCCGATGCCGTCCATATTTGTCATAAATGCGTATAACTAATAAAGTAAAACAAAATTTCAAGATTCGCGCTGTCATAGCACTCTAGATATTTGATACGAAATATTTATTTTGTACTAAACTAACAGAAAATTTAAACACTATCGATATTAAACTACTCCAGATATGTGAAGCTAAATATTTTCTCTGTATGGAAGGTGCCACACCCACTAATTAAAACCCCACCTTTCGCTTTCCAAAGCCCATAACAAACAGTAAAAAAAATTCTGTAAATCGGTTAACGAGTTTATAACCTACATGTGAACAGCAATTTATTGTTAATGTATATATGTTTATATCTAAATCGATTGAATTGTACGCATTTAAAGTTTGAAAGTGTACTCAGAAATCAGAGAGATTAGACCAAAAAAGATCAAGCTGTTTGCAGTGAAATTGTTTTTTTTTTTGTTCTTAAGTATCCAATTTCATATGAGATTACTAATTTCTAAATTGGTGATAATGATAAAGTGGACTTCTGGCCTTCTTCTTCGAATATATGCCACAGTGCGACGTGTTTTTTTTTTGTCTTAAAATAATATAATGAACTTTTCTTATTAAAATACATTTTTAATATTTTATTTTTGCGTTTTTGGTAAAATGCCATTTAGACCAACATAAAATAAAAACTTAAAAACACACTCACACATTTGACGATTTCCGTTTGAAAGAAAACAAATCTCGTTTGATTGCCCAGAAAAGCCGACTACACGAGACTTAAAATATCAACAAAACTGAAAACAATCTACAAACAAATATCGAAAATGTTCAAATAAAAGTGTTATTTATAATGTAAAATATTCGTATGTATGTCGTATGCGGAAAATACTAATTAAAATTTTGTTTTGAACATTGCAAAAAAATAAAAAAAAAAATGTTAAAATGTTAAAAATGTTAAAAAATGTTTTCTTACTTGTTTTTTATTTATTTTTAATAATAATTAAATTAATGTATAATAATAATAAAAAATGCGCGTGGTACCCCCATACAAACTTAATATTAAATGTGATATATCTGAATTACTGTATTAGTGAGTGCCTTGGGACTTTGAGTGAGCGGTTTCATAATGATTCGGAAGGGGCGGGGGAGGGGGAGGGTGTAGCGAAGCACACCGGTTTACATCTAGTATTAAAAATAAAAAGATAAATAATTTATTAAAATTTAATCTTAATTGCATTAGATCCATTTATATCATACTTTATTTACTGCGTTTTTTTGTCAATCCCTTCTTGGCGTTACTAGGTTCAGCTGTTGATTTCGCTGCTGGGTTATTTGTTGTCTTTGGAAAGAAATCGCATTGAATAAAGGCAGAAAACTTTTTCAACTTGAGCCTTCCATCGACAAGCGGCATAAAAGCATGGTATTGAGCGGTGCTATCGATTGTTACCGCAGCATAGAATCTGCTCTTCAGTGTTTTCAATGTTTCCTGATCCTCTTTGCTACTAAAAATTAGTTTAGTTTCTTTACAATAACTCTTTACCCAATGGAATAAAGCACTCGCATCTAAGATGCGATCTTGATGAGAGCATTGGAGGCTATACTTTGCTGCATTTCTTTTAAGGTTTGCTCCAATACCATCACATGCTCCTTTACCATGAGCAGTAGGATGAAAATGCCACTCAGCTGGCATTCCAAAATTTTTTCATGGGCCATAAGATTTGCCAAGCTACTTTTGTTTTTAAAATGTTGACGAGCTCCATCCGAAACGTCGTATACCTTCTTTACTGTAAATTTAGATTTTAGAAATTTTAGTATTCTCTTCTGGTACTCATAAACTGCAACGCTATCATGTTTTAAATCGTAGGATATGATTGCCATACTTTTGTGTTCCAATTTTTCATCTCTCATGTAGTAAATAACTACTGTGAATATAGTTGCTTGGTCGTTATTGAAGTGGAATGCTTGTATGGCATCCTGAAGAACATATTTATAGTTTTCTGCGAAATCATATGAAATAACGAATTCACCAGACTTCAAATGCATCTTCAAATCCTTGAAGAATGACCATTGCTCTTCGACTAAAAAGTCATGGGTTCTAAAGTTTAGCAATCCTGTACGCATTTCTTCCACAAAACCATCCACATTTAAAATGATTGATTTCAATGTGCATCTGTCAGTCTGAATCCAAGAATCAAATTTGACCTCCTCTATATATTCTCGATCTAAAGAGTTGATTAAAGTTTCTTTGATGAATGTGGTTTTCGGGCAGTTGGTACATTCAACTAAGTGGCAAGAAGTTATTGCATTAGGACACATAGTCAATGTAAGGCAATCGCGGTAATCGTGTAAATCTTCTGCCGAATCATCTGTTAAATACTTTAAGTTGATTTCCTTCAACATCAGTTTAACATTTTCATGGTAAATGCAAACGCATACTGTGTGAGTTCCGCTGCTTTCTGCCAAACCATTTTCATGGTAAATGCAAACGCATACTGTTTTGGCCTCATTTGGATTAATTTCGTGAAGCCAATTCAAACATCCTCGTGTTCAGATTGAAATATTGCAAATAACTCTTTCAGGTTACAGAGAACCATTTTCTTCTGTTATGTTATGAAGGTATGTTACATACCTTCGGAAAGGTTAATATGTTTCTCAGTATAAGTTTTATTTGTAAGGTTTTACATACAAATAGGAAAAAATTCAAAATAGTGCATTTGTGAAAAATTGAAAACCCGTTGTCTTGAGTTACAAAACATTTATTTTGATAGATATCCCACTACCATTCCACTAAGCAACCAAAAAGGTCTTAAAGGAAAAATCCTAAGCTTTCTTATAAAAAAAAATGCCCTTTTTGAAAATAAAGCTAAAAAGTGCTTTAATTCAGCAAAAAAAGTCTACAAGTTTTTTTTTTTTTTTAAGTATTTTTTTCCGAAATATTGAAGAAATAGCTATCTAAACTATTTGGGAGAAAATTTTCTAAGAACAATAAGTAATAATTTACATGGATGAGAAAAAACACCTGTTTGGCCAAAATGTCAAATTTTGATCCCCTCTAACTCAGAGAGATCTGGACCGATCTTGTTGAAAAATTGTGACTAAACTACTATCCAATAGGACTAACCTGGGTGCAAATTTCATCCTGATCGGAAGACATCGGTTTCAAAAGTTGGTGCACTTGACATGAAATCCCCCATATATATAATTTTTATAATCCTTCAAAACTATTATATTATAAAATTTAATTTTTGTTACTCATTTTTTTTTATTAGTTTTCAAAAAATGACCATTTCTTCATCCTTTTTCTACTCCTTATTTCACGACTTCATCAAGCATCTAAACTGGAAACTTTGCGCCGTAGATAAAACTGTTGATGCTGGTGCGAAAACGGTGGAAAAATAATAGTGCTTGCCATGCTATTATTCATCCCATCAAAAACGTTCTTTCGGACCTCAACATATACCGGATAAAATATCAGCACTGGAGCGAAAACAGTGGACTTCAATGTTCTCTAATACATTGGCCAACCTTTTCAACTCTTCGTACCGTGCGGGAGCCGTTATCCTTGCCGAAAGGTTAGCAATATCCTACCGATACCTAAAATGGGTGAGGCTAACAATCCTTAAAATTACCGTCCTATTGCAACCTGGTTTTTGTTCTTAAAGGTGATGGAGAGCATGATCAATTACCAGCTTGTCAACTACCTAGGGGCCAACTTAGAGATCAGGAGATCTGTTAACTCTACTTTCTGAGCGCTGAAGTCGATGCATTTACAGTTTGGTGAAAGTAAAGTGGTTGCTTTAGATATTTCTAAAGTGTTCGATCACGTGTGCATTTATATCGGTTATATCGGCAGAGACCGCCAAATGTGTGTTGTTATTGATGGGGTCTTATCCGCAGAGTTTCAGTTTAATTCAGGGATACCCCAAGCATCTGTTCTTTTCCCACTCTCTTCCTTATCTTTCTGAATTACCGTCTTGGTCAAACTTTCAATCCTATATTCCCCTGCGTAGATTATAGCAATATTTGTCATTCATTTCCTTCAATTTTAGGCCAAGCCTTTCTGAAGTTAGAGGCAAATGGCTCATAATGAATGGCACACTCAAACAAGGCCTCTTAATAGTCTCTGAGTGGCGCAAAGCGAATAAGATTGATTTTAGTGCTCACAAGACTCAAGGTTGTTTCTTTACCCATATGGCTTTGGATTCAGTAGCGGTTGATACAACATATATGCCTATAACCTACCTCCTCGTGGTGCTCCTGGGCAACGCTAGGCAAACCAGTTAATTCTGGTGTTTATTCCTAGCGGCTAAAGAATACGAAGACGATGTCGGAGTCTTTGATGAATCCTCAAGATGACTTAATATGGAAATGGCCCCTCGGGAAGTATCTTAGTGGCTGTTATGCCTATATCGCAGGAAGAGCACAGCGCGACGGGGAGTTGCTTTCAACCGGAAGTTGCTACTCTCATAACAACAGGGTTTTGATAGGCCCGACACATTAACAATGTGTACATCCCTTCAAGCTTGTAACCGTCTTATGACGTGGCGCTGGTAGACGCATAGTATATCATCCAGTGCTAAGACTACCGTGTGGTTAAGTCAACATGTCAGGCATGCCCGTTAAATACTGGAGGCTTCCGTAAATATAGGTGATATAGTTACTGCGGAATCGGATACTCTTGTTGTTCTGGGCATGAGAGTTCAAAGTGGTGTCCGTTGGAACGAATATGTATTTCTAGTGTCGAAGGAAGCATTCAATTGGATTGCTTTTCAAAAACGGTGTAAAAATTACTTCAATTCTTCTTATCGGTAAAAAAAAAGCTATACCACTTATATCCGACCGAAAATGGAATATCACAAAGTTTATTTTAGTGCTACTGGACCGTGTAGGAAGGAGGGTGTAGATGCTCATTAATAACAGTGGGGTATCCAACTCTATTGATTCGTTGGAACATCATCAAAATATGGATTGTTTAACGCTGTTCTACAGATACTAGCATGGGAAATATTTTTCTGAAATTAGCAAACTCATTCCAAGTGCCCGAGTTTCAGTTCAAAATGCATAACGCAATTCGATAATCAGTCCAAGTAGCCGTATGCGGAATAAACTGCCCACACAAGTCTTTCCTTACAGTTACCATCTAATAAAATTTAAGACATATATCCTCAAACAATAATCCATCCTTCCTCCTTCCCATACCCTGTTTTCCTGAAATCAGAAGGATAACCCTGAGTTTGACTTATCATTTCTTTATCTCCTTTTGTCACTTACAATCGAATTATATAATTCTCATTACTAATTTGTTTGTATTATATAACCAATTTGTTACAATATCTTTAAAAACATTTTAGGTATACAATACAGTTTTTGATAATTGAATTATATGTTGTAATCACCAATGTTTAAGAACGAGTCATCTTATCATATGCTTAACTTAATTACCCCATTGCAAAGGCTTTCGAAGAAAAATTACAACAGAACTTGTTTTAGTTGCAAGTCGAGTGCGGGTAAGCCTTGTAGCAAGTCACTTTTTCACTGCATTGAACGTTCAAAACCTCCTAAATAACTGAATGCTCTGCTGTGCTATAAATATAATGTAGTGGTATAGATATGTCTTCCCTAAAAAAAAAAAAAAAAAAATAAACCTACAAAATTTAACTTGTCATTTCAAAGGTCATCAAAAGTTCAAGCTTTTCTTACTAGATTTAAAATCATACGAATATGACCTTTAATAATTATTTAAAAAAATAAAATTCGTTTATTATATTAAAGGTGATTTTCACACCGCTCAAACGACTTCTCCTGAAGGTGTACTTTGTTTACCCACATTTGAACAGTTTTAGTTATTACGTCACTTTTCAAGGCACCATATTTCTAGTTTTGAAATATGGGGCACTTGTTTTGCAACGTCACTTACCGGTTAAGCATCTAACTACAAAACATTCTCGTGACCTAACTAACATATTTATAATGTGAATATGAAGTCAATCGGTGTAGTAGTTTTGCTGTTATGCGCTTTCACACATGCACACCAATGATTTAACAACATAAAACCCCTTTCATTGTGTGATATACAACACGTTTCATAATATCGTTGAGTTCTTTTTTGGCAAGCGAAAACAACAAAAAAAATAAAAATAAAAACCTTAAAAATAAAATGAAATAAGAAATTCCAGCAGCAAAATGCCGTAAAAAAACATTGTTTAAAAAAATGCTATAGTGTTGGCATTTTTACTTTCAAGCAATGGCCACAAAATCAAACAAAAAAAGAAATAGTATAATAAAAAGAAACAACAAAAAACATCGTTTTACCACGAAAAAATTTGCTACTAACAAATTTTTTAACCAATTAATAAATTTCTTAGATTGACGTAAAATGAAATAATATCACTAGGGCTTAAATATTAAAATAAATACAAAACAAGTAAGAAAATTATAGTCGGTCTAGACTGACTATACAATACCCTATACCATCTCTTAGGCTTAACTAACTGGACATAGAAAATAAGATAAACCAAATTTGAGTGGGATTTTTATTAATTTTTTTGGCTGCAGATATGAAAAAGTTCATATCGGATGCTATATCTATATTGGTACTAGGCCTAAAATTGGACCGATCCTGATCATGTTTGGTAAAGTCTATTGTATTTTGCAAAAATATACAAACAAAATTTGAAAAGAATCAGTGCAATATTTTTGTTTTTTGATAGATTTAAGTGCAGAGCAGGAGCCTGTCGCATACTTACATTCGTGGTATAAAGACGTTCTCTGAGTGATAAACAAAACTTGTATAAAAGATAAACAAAAAATAATATAAACTGTACATTGTACAAACAAAAACTACAGGCAAAACAAAATAAAAAAAATGTGAAAATGAACGCATCAAAACGAAAAAATTTTTGGGGAAGAGCCCCAAAAAATAAACTAGCTACTATCAGCAACAGGTTTCAAGATTTGGCAGACTTGGAAGATGAAGACGACGATGACACCTACAGCGAAGGCGAACTACAACAAAAAGATTTTAAAGTTGTGATTCCGCCAATTGTTGTTGATGCTGTGCATGGCTTTTCGACTGTATACCAGAAACTGGGAGCAACATACCAGTTCAAAAGAATGTCAATTGGTACCAAAATAATGTCACCAACATTGTCTGATTTTAACGCAGCCAAAACTACGCTCACAGATGGGAAGTTTTTGTATTACCCACATGATACAAAAGATAGAAAGTTATTCAAATTAGTTCTTTTTGGTTTGCCATAAACCGACGTTAAAGCTATATCTGAGGAGCTGAAAGAATCATTTAATGTTGTTGCGGTAAGTGTGAAGGAAATAAAAACATCGCGATCATCAGTTGATGATGCATTATACATATTAGAGTTTGACAGAAGTCCACATTCCAAGTGTGATGTACTGAAAATCAGATATTTACGTGGCATTGTGATTCATTGGAGAAATCCAAAAAAATTTGACAGAGGGCCAACTTTTTGCACTAAATGTGCAATCTATGAACACGGCACAAAAAATTGTCATCGAAATAATATTTGTATTGCTTGTGGTGGAAATCATGACTACTCGGCTTGCCATGTCAACAAAACAGATGTTAAACGAAACTCAACTTAAACCTGAACACAACTTTACATTACCAGGCTATAAACTATACAGAAATGATAGGATCACTAAGGGAGGAGGTGTTGCCATTGCTATACGATCATCTATAAAACATAAGCTACAGAATTCTTATCCAACAAAGCTGTTTGAAAACATATGTTTGTCAATAACATTAAACAACAGTGAAGTAATGTTTATTGCAGCATACTGTCCGAAATACACCGTTGATTTTTTAAGCGATCTAAGGCTACTCACATCAAATCCTGGAGACTTTTTTATCTTATCACCCCAGTTGGAACTGTGCAGAAACCAATACAGCGGGGCGAATGCTATTCAACCATCAATTATCTTCTAATTATTATATATATTTTCCATTAAACTCAACTAGGTTTCCACAGAATATTGTACATAGAAGACCATCAACAATAGATCTATTGATTACAAATTCATCATTTTCTTTTACTAACCTTGAGACACATCCATTTCAATTAAATTCGGATCGCGTTCCAATTACTTTCTACATAGGTGAACATGTAGCTGAGGACGTGCAAATTTATCCAGACTATGCTAAGGCCGATTGGACATTTTTCAGGAGAACATTTGAACTCAAAACAAATTTGTCTCCTACAATTCATTCAAATTTGACATTGTCAAACGTCGACAATATTATTCATGAATTTTCGGACATTTTGATGGAAGTTTTTATAGAAACCATACCACATAAACCTAGGAAGAATAATTATAGACGAATTTCTATATTGTGTAAGCAATTAATATCCACGAGAAACAAATTTAGAAGACAGTTTCAAAGATGTCCTGATCCAAACGTTAGAATTATAATTGGCGCGATAATTCGGGAGTTGAACAAACTAATATCATTTCATATTAGTAATGATAGAAATGAACAATGGGCTAATATGCTTTCAAAGTTACCTGTAGGGCACAAAAAATTTTGGAAGCTATCAAAATACATAAAAGGTAATAATAAGGCCTTTGAAACTCTAGAAGTTAATAATTGTATGATTACAAATAATACAGCAAAAGCAAATGCTATTGCTGATCATTTTTCTAACGCTCACCTCACAACTGTTCTTATGAATGGGCCAATGGACAAGAAAGTAAACTCTTTTCTTAAAACACTGGAACAAAACACGATTGAAGTTGTTGATACTTTAACAAATGTAAATGAGTTGAAGTTCTATACTAAACAGCTTAGAAATAATAAGGCTCCCGGGATTGATGGAATTCATAATATAGTGCTAAAAAAAAACTTCCCAATTCAGCACTAATCGTTTTAGTAAAAATCTTTAATTTTTGTATCCAAAATTCTTATTTTCCACACTATTTTAAAAAGGCCAAAATTATCCCCATTATTAAAACTGGAAAACACCCAAAGTATCCAAGTAGCTACCGTCCCATTAGTTTGTTGAGTTGCCTAGATAAAGTATTTGAAAAAATAGTTTTTGAGCGAATAAAAACTATAGCCGACGAAAAAGAACTTATTCATAAATGTCAATATGGTTTTATAGCACAACATTCTACAACGCATCAGTAGTGAACATGATTAAACATAACAAAAGTAATAGACATTCAACAGGGGTACTATTCTTGGATATTGAAAAGGCTTTCGACTCGATCTGGCATGCAGGTCTTATTTATAAACTCCAGCAAATGCAACTACCTTTATATCTAGTTAAACTTATTAAGAATTTTCTTAAAGATAGAATCTTCGTAGGGGAAATTGAGGGATGTCAGTCCAATGAAAAGCCGATCCCTGCTGGTTTACCACAGGGATCTGTGCTATCACCACTCCTATATTCATTATATATTTCTGATTTCAAACCTCTCAAGGATAACGACGTAGCTTTCTATGCAGATGACAGCGCATTTGTTAGCTACGGAAAAGTTTCTAACGCAATTGTTAAACGTATGCAAAGATGTCTGAATTCAGCGAGCAAATACTTCAATAAATGGAAAATTAAGATAAATGAAGATAAATCTCAAGCAATAACCTTTCCTTTTAATAGATCTCCTAGGAGACTTCCATCTCGACCATTCTCAGTACAAGGCAAACTGATTAATTTTTCAGATTCTATAAAATACCTAGGGCTCACACTTGAGCTGTTCGAAGGCAATCAAATGTGGTAGATCACTCTTCCCGCTTCTAAATAAAAAAGTAAACTAAACATAAAGAATAAACTTCTTTTATATAAAATGTGTATTAGACCAATACTTACTTACGCATGCCCAGTATGGAAAAATTGTGCAAAAACTCATAAAAGAAGATTACAAATTAACCAGAATAAGAACCTGAAAATCATATATAATCTCCCTTGGAGATTCCCAACAAAAGACTTACATATAATTTATAAACAAAAAACTATTAATTCCGTAATTGAAGAAATGACCCTTACATTTAAGCAAAAATGTAGAAGCTCAAATCACGAACAACTGAGGAGTTTAATCTGACGACTACTAACAAATCTATTAAATAAAGATGACTTTAGTGGTTGTATTATAACCTCCTTCTCCCATTTTTTTTCTCTGTTCTTTTTGTGATCTAGGATGTAGGTATTTTACTATCTTTTTCCTATAAATTTCTGTTGATTTTACATATATGTGAAAAATCAATCTTTTTAATTTTTGTAAATAGTTGTTGTAATATCTTTAGATAAAATCTCACAATTAGTTAAGTTCTTTTATAAATATTTGTAAAATAATGATAGATAATAAATAAATAATAGTAATAATAAGTGCAGATCGGGAAGCAGCTCTACATGGGGCCTATGAGTAAGGGTTGTCACATAGGGAAAATTTTTGGGCATCTCACTAATGGATGTAATAAACGCATACAAACCCAATTTGAGTAAGATCTATATGACAATTTGGATCTTATGGCAATTTATGTCGATTTCATAGCGGTCATTTGTATGGGGGCTAGGTCTGAACATGGACCGATTTTCACCAATTTCAATAACAATCATTCTGTGGCCGATTAAAGCTCACGTACCAAATTTCATCAAAATATATTCATATTTGCAACCTGCAGTTTCATTACAAGGTTTACATGGACACACAGACGGACGGACGGACGGACGGACGGACACATGGACGGACATCGTTAAATCGAATCAGATAGTGATTCTGATACGATCGGTATAATAAAAAATGGGTCTAGGTCAAATATTTTTGGTAGTTAAAAACAGCAGCTCAAAGTCCATTATACCCAAACCACATAGTGATATAGGGTATAAAAAAGTTAGGTGTGTATGTCGTTAAAAATGATAACTTCGGAAGTGAAAACAAAAACATAACAGGCGCAACCATGTATTCGTGTCTACCGCATATTGGCCAATATTTTCTTTAAGAACAATTTTTATATAGCTGAACGAATTTATGAGTGCAAATTCTTTTATATATGATGCAAGATGTGAAAGTCAATGAACACTAACAAAAATAGATATTAAAGTCAGATGGGATACACAAGGGGATGGCTTCATACATTTCTGTGGAATAAGTATAAGGAGTAGATCATTCAGAAATTCCGGATCGATTTTTTTGCACAAAATTTTTCCTACCCGAATATGGTAAATACACTTTCTAGAATATGAAACATACATGGAAAGTTTCATCAAATTCGGCCACGCCCGATTTTGTGACTACATAGCCACATTCCAGATCCTGCTTGGATGGCTCATGGCTTAAGCTGGTTATACAAGTGTCTACTGGATTTCCTAGAAAACATTAACCTTTACTTCCTGTCGTTCTTCCGCTTCTTCACTAAGCATACCAATAGGAAGAACTACTGCATCCATGATGACTTTTCATGCATAACTTTTCTATGGACTTTCTGGTCACACGTTATTATTTACAATATTATAAAAGAAATATCTCTCAACTTTTCGTCAAATCTGATAATATCAGCAACGAGTGCAGGGTTGGAGAAAAACGTCGCTACTTATTTCCATCATTAGATGATCCTGTTTTTTTTGAACTGAATCGATCTCTCTGTATACTGCGATGCAAATCATAAGCTTTAAACTTTCTGTACGATCACTGCATTCTTCAAAGTTTTTAACTGGCCTTCACCCTTTTTGAAACAGCTAAATTGATCATCAAGTACCACAGCCTACATTCCAAATATGGCAAAAATTTAAATAATTTTATAAAATTTGTACCCAGTGGTTATGATGAATCTCTGCCATATATTACAAATTTTATGTTGTTCACAACTCAAAATCTTATATATGTATTTACATATTTACTTTACATTTATCACTAGAAGAATTTTAACTTTTTTAGCTTTACCTACAGTAAGTTTAGAATTTCTTTGGCTTTTATGAAAGTGATTAATAATCTAATTTCTCCATTGCAATCGATTATTTCTTTACACAGTTCTTAATATGAAACCGAAAAAGCTCCTTTTCAAAATTATATTTTTAGTTAAAAACGCAAATATTATTATTCTTCCTTTAGTACATTACAAAATGTTTAAATTATTATTTCCTAATTCTAAAAATCATGCAATTTTGTTTTAAATTTTCTGTATGCACTTTCTCGCCCCAATTGTTATTAAATTGTTTTTATATCCAATATTCAATAAATAGTTACCCCAAAGTTATGCAATAGTTTTTTTTGGAAAAATTTTATGACAAGTTTCATAATATTTACCAGAAATTTATATTTTTCTTCCTGTCCCGAAAATTTCGGAGAATTTTTTATATCTGAAAGAATTTGTTCCCACGTTTCATTTAATTGAACGAACAGCTTGGGGGGCAGTGAGGCTACACAATTTTCTGTCCATTGAAAAGCAAAATTAAGTTAATTTTTAGAGTCTTATAGATTTGGACATATCTTCTTAAAGCTTTATGATACTCCCATAATTTTTTTTGTCATATGAAGGAATACTATATTTTTTATGCATATATGGACCACTGCATTTTATGAGACTATAAGGCATTTCCTGCTTAACACCCCTGCAGGAATTTTACATAAAAAATACAAAAATAAAAAAAAAAAATTTTAAAACATAAATGCATGTTTCATATTTCAACATTCCTTTACAAAACTGTATCAGCAAAATCCTTCCGTCCGATACTCTAAATCCGATTTTCCAAGAATGTTCAATTCTATATATTTATGTGTAGCGTAGACAACTATTTTTTGGAAATATATAAATATAATATAAATATAATAACACTTTCCCGCAATTCATCGTATTGTATAGTCTATCGAGACTACTTGTTATTTTAAGTATGGCAACACCGATGTCAGCTGCGTTATGACTAGAAATTACTACAGTACATGTGGTTTACGATATGAGGCGATCTGAGCTTGAACAACGTAAGGATGTATTTAAAACTTATTTCCAGAATAGTGAATCTTCTACAGAAATTGCAAGAAAATTATGTAAAAAATTCTGTATAAATAAATGGATCGTTATTGGATAAAACAACACGTTCTTGTGCTCGTACATAGTGTTGCCCAAAGTGTGCATGAACAACGCATATTGCCATCATTCTTTGGAACTGCATATATCACGCAATTCTTAGATACGAATTTTGAATAAAGATCTCAGTATGAAGCTATACAAAGTTCAGTTGGTACAGGATGCCGGACGGCAATCCACAACTTTTTTAGACCTCAAATTAGGCTACGAAATACTTGGAATTCTTACCGAGCTATTAAGGATGAGAGCTGTGCTCTGAAACAAGAGAACTAGTGCAGTCATCGGTAAAATACAGCTCCATATTGTCGAAAATGAACTGAAAAATTGGGTTGATAATATGATTTACAATAAGGCCAACCCAGGATGCCATTTAAATGAAATGGTATTTTGTAATTAATGCATGAATTTTACTTTCGAAGCAAAAAACACAGATGAATAAAAAATTTTGTGTTTCGACACTTGGCAATGGTATTTAAAAAAAATGGTCTTCAAAAAATAAAAATTATGAACGCAGGAATTGTTGGATTGATTAACTCATATTGAAAATGGCTGACATCCATTTATGTCAGGTTTGAAACTTAAAATAATTTAATATATTCTCTTTCCCCAAAACTATTTACAAACAACAAAAAAGCTTCAAGTGCTACATATTCGTTGGAAGTTTTTCAGGCAAGGGCACTCACAGACACAATAACTGAATGAAGAATTAGTCAATGAAAGAACAGAGGAAAAAATGAACGACAGACAAGACTAACAGCCAATGTGAGAGGAATTTTGCTCCAGGCTTGGGTGATTTGAAAATTTTGAATGGAAATATGTTTATTATTTTGTAAAAAAATTACATAAAATTCACTTTCAACAACAACAGAGCTAAAATTTCACAGGAACATATTTCGTTATGATAATTTTTAATTTGAATCTGAATTTTGTAGTGCCAAACAATTTTGAGTTGACTTCTAGAGAACAATTAGTTTTTTTTTAAGAATAAGCTAGCAAAGGGAACTTCAAAGAACTTCACTTTAACCGAATATATTAACATTTTGGTTTCCTTTACGCTAAAAGACATTGTGTCCATCATCAAGTATCAAGTATAATGAACTTTCTACTTGAATTGGTTTCATTGTTTTGTACTCGTATTTCTGTGATCTTTCTTTAGTTCTTCCTTTATTTAAGAATTTTGTTGTTGTTGCTCTTTTCACTGAATACGTTACTTTCAATCTTGATAAGTGACATGGCATAAGTAAAAGCAATGTAGAAATTAATTATCCACACTGATTGTCATTAGGACTGTTTACGCTTTTCGACAGAGATGAGCTGATAATGAATTCAGTTACCAAAATAACTTATAAACAAAAACACAACGGAAACAAAAAAAAAATAAAAACCACAAATGCTAACGGAACAACAAAAGGACAAGGGCGGGAACCGGAAATGGAATGAATAAATAAATGAGGACTTAGATATTGAATCAATGTCACAATTCATTAAAAGTAATTTCGTATTTGGCACACGCACAAAAATAACAAATATATGTAACGGGAGAAAAAATAAATAAATTGACAGTTATTTGAAAATTAAAATAAAGATTACAAAAATTTAACATTTCCAACGAAGGAAAACATATTAATTTTTAACGCTAATTTATTTTTGAATTATTTAGATTAAGCAACGCGATATTTTTAAATTCATTCTTAAAGAATAGCTATATCCGGCTCTCAAAAAAAATGGTCAGGATCGAAACTATAGCTCAAGGATATAAAATCAATTTTCTAAAACAAAAAAGTTTAATAATAAAATTGTTAATCATAATTGTTTCTAACAGTGTATAAAAATTGTCTTGTCTCTTTAAATCTTGTATCGAATTGAAACATTCATGTCTCACTTTTTTCTTAGATGTTTTTTTTTTTTTTCTTTTCGTAAGATGTACTTAATTATGCCGAAGTTCTTTTGTTTGATATTTATATTTGTTTGTTTGAATTCAGTGATAGTCAGTGGTGGTAATAAGCATTGTCTTATTTTGGTTAGAGACGCAACATTGTATAATTTGATTGTTTTGGTTGGTTGGATAATTTCGCTTAGAGTTTGGTTGTTTTTTTTTTTTTTTTGTGAGTCAAAGAAATTTACAGTTTTATAATATGCGATGTGGTGGTTATATCTAATACATTGTTCGCTAAGTTAGCAATTATTGTTGAAAGATATGTAGACTAAAAAAGAAGGTATTTTGCAATCGCGGGGGAGGTGGATATACTTTTATTTTTTTTCAAAAGTAACCATAGATAAATCTTGGTTTGAATTTTCTGCTTTGGAAAATTCAATTTAAACATTCAGGTAAGGAAATACTTACGGCACATGAGCTAACATTATATAGGGTGAGCGTTCTAATGTTTAAGTTGTGAGCTGCTGATTGTTTTGAGTATGTCGGCTGCGTTATGACAAGAAATTAGTATAACATATGCGGTTTACGAAACAAATAACGCTTAAAATGAAAAGCTTGGAAGAAGATGAGAAATTCATCTATTCGGACAAACCTCATTCTTATTTCTGTGGCTACCTCAATAAACAAAACTTCCATACATGACAGCTGAAAAATCAATGATCCTTGAATGATGCACTGTTTGGTGTAGTTTTTGGTCCGGAGCCCATTTTTCGCAAGATATGAAAGGCAAATCGATATTGACAATAATCAGTCTTTTGCAACAAAATTTGAAGTTTGTACCACAAAAGTCTATGGACGGTCATAACTTTTCCTATAATTCTGACAAATAATTTTTATACCCTATACCACTCTGTGGTTTGGGTATAATGACTATATGCTGCTGTTTGTAACAACCAAAAATATTTAATTATCAGAATCAGAATCACTTTTTGAGTTGATTTAACAATGTCCGTCCGTCCATCCGTCCGTCTGTGTGTCCATGTAAACCTTGTAATCAAACTACAGGTCGCTAATATGAATATATTTTGATGAAATTTGGTACGTAAGCTTCCATCAGCCATGGGATGAACGCTATTGAAATTGGTGAAAATCGGTCCATGGTCAGACCTAGCCCCCATACAAATGACCCCTATGAAATCGACATAAATTGCCATAAGATCCAAATTATCATATAGATCTTACTCAAATTGTGTTTGTATGTGTTTTTTACATCCCTAAATGAATAGTCCAAAAACGATCCCTATGGGACAACTCTTAGTCATAGGCCCTATATAGAGCTGCTTCCCGATCTTCACTTAAATCTATCAAAAAACAAAACAAGTAAGAAAATTATAGTCGGTCTAGACCGACTATACGATACCCTATACCATGCGTTTAGAAACCCTATCTCTTAGGCCCAACTAACTGGACATTGAAAATAAGCAAAAACCAAATTTGAGTGGGATTTTTATTAATTTTTTTGGCTGCAGATAAGGAAAAGTTCATATCGGATGCTATATCTATAAAGGGACTAGGTCCAAAAATGGACCGATCCTGATCATGTTTGGTAAAGTCTCTTGTATTTTGCAAAAATATGTACAAACAAAATTTGAGAAGAATCAGTGCAATATTTTTGTTTTTTAATTGATTTAAGTGAAGATCGGGAAGCAGTTCTATATGGGGTCAAAGGGATCATTTTTGGACTACTCATTAGTGGATGTAATGAACGCATACAAATCCAATTTGAGTAAGATCTATATGACAATTTGGATCTTATGGCAATTTATGTCGATTTCATATGGGTAATTTGTATGGGGGCTAGGTCTGAACATGGACCGATTCTCACCAATTTCAATAGCGTTCATCCCATGGCCGATAAAAGCTTATATACCGAATTTCAGCAAAATATATTCATATTTGCGACCTGCAGTTTGATTACAAGCTTTACATGGACACACAGACGGACGGACGGACGGACGGACGGACGGACGGACGGACGGACGGACGGACATTGTTAAATCAACTCAGAAAGTGATTCTGATTCGATCGGTATAATTAAAGATGGGTCTAGGTCAAATATTTTTGGTTGTTACAAACAGCAGCACAAAGTCATTATACCCAAACCACATAGTGGTATAGGGTATAAATATTGCACTGATTCATCTCAAATTTTGTTTGTATATATTTTCGCAAAATACAAGAGACTTTACCAACCATGGTCAGGATCGGTCCATTTTTGGATCTAGTCCCCATATAGACATAGCATCCGATATGAACTTTTTCATATCTGCAGCCAAAAAAATTAATAAAAATGGCACTCAAAGTTGGTTTATGCTTATTTGCTATATCCAATTAGTTGGGCCTAAGAGACAGGGTCTCTAAACGCATGGTATAGGGTATCGTATAGTCGATCGAGACCGCCTATAATTTTCTTACTTGTTTTTGTTTGTTAATTTATTGCAAATATAAACTCGTTTCAAAAATGCGAGACTGCTGATTATCAGTTTTAAAATTTCTTATAAGTCTAAAAACGATTTATTTTTATTGTTCCTACTATTGCAGCACATTTTCATGTTTGTTATTAAATCGTAAATATGGGTATGATTGGATACAATTTCAGGCAACTTTGAATCCCGTTAGCAGTGGAAACAAAGCTTTTTTGCAACCCGTAATATTACAACGTTTTGTGCTACACGATTCGGCAAACAATGTAAAATTGGGTACCACCCATCTTATCGAACCGAGCTTCGTTAAAATTCTAAATTCATTATAAAGTAAGTTTTAAACGGAGTTTCATAAGACCATGTATCAAAGTTTTGAAAATTGTTTGCGCTGGATACAGCAAAAATTATCATTTAACTGCTGGATTATGATGGAAATATCTGGAATGAAAAATATAAAATATAAATTTAATAAATAAATCTTATGCTATTTTCCTTCCTGACAAAAAAAATGCGCTTTTTATTTATACTTTTTTCAAAAAGTTTGATTTTTTAACATAATTAGAATCCAACCAAGTTATATGTAGTCATCTTAAAGTTACATTCTTTTAAATTGAAGAAAACTGGGGCTATTGTCTTCTAGTAGCTCATAAGGTTAGAACATCAACCAATTGTACCCCCTGTTTTGTAATATTTTCACCCTCCGTCTTCATTTCATTGAACGAACTGCTTGGGGGGTAGTGATGTTACACAATTTTCTGTCCATTGAAAAGCAAAAATAAGTTTATTTTTAGAGTCTTATAGATTTGGACATATCTTCTTAAAGCTTTATGATATTCCCATAATTTTTTGTCATATGGAGGAACACAATATTTTTTATGCATATATGGACCACTACATTTTATTAGACTATAAGGCATTTCCTGGTTAGCACCCCTGCAGGAATTTTACTTAAAAAATACAAAAAAAAAAAAATTTAAAAACATAAATGCATGTTTCATATTTCAACATTCCTTTACAAAACTGTATCAGCAAAATCCTTCCGCCCGATACTCTAAATCCGGTTTTCCAAGAATGTTCAATTCTATATATTTATGTGTAGTGTAGACAATTATTTTTTGGAAATATATAAATATAATATAAATATAATAACACTTTCCCGCAATTCATCGTATTGTATAGTCTATCGAGACAATTTGTTATTTTAAGTATGGCAACACCGATGTCAGCTGCGTTATGACTAGAAATTAGTACAATACACGTGGCTTACGAAATGAGTCGATCTGAGCTTGAACAACGTAAGGACGTATTTATAACTTATTTCCAGTGTGGTGAAACTTCTACAGAAAATGCGAGAAAATTACGTTAAAAATTTGACTTTTTAACAGAACTAGAATTAAATCAAGTTATATGTAGTCATCTTAAAGTTGCATTCTTCTAAATTGAAGAAAACTGGGGCTATTGTCTTCTAGTAGCTCATAAGGTTAGAACATTAACCATTTGTACGCCCTGTTTTGTAATATTTTCACCCTCCGTCTTAAATGAAAACAATTATTCCAATTATTTGTATAGTTACGCCCATCACTGACTCGCTGGTTCGGTGAATGCCTAAAGGTCTAGTTAGCGACACGTTGTGAAAATGTATTTGTACCGTAATTACAAAGTTGGCATTTAGTGCAAATATAAAACGTAAAAAACGAACCAGCATGTTGCTGTGTAAAATTAATCAAACATTATCAGCTGTTCACAAATGTAACATACAAACGTAACAGAAAAAAATAACTGACACGTTGGGTTACGGTTACGTGTGGCTAACTAGGCCTTAACAGTGTGTACACTTATGACTAATTGCCGCTCATACGTCTACGTATAAATTTTTAGATTTTAATAAATTCTCAGACTAATGCGCGGTTTCACTGTGTCGTTTTCAATGTCAATTTTTGTCAGCTATTGTCAGTTATATGAAAATGTGTTGTGAAGTCTTGTCATTTGCAACACCTGGCAACATTTGGCATCTAAATGAAATTGCCAACATGTTGGTAATTTATTTTAGTTTGACGTCCGAAATTTTGATTGGTTTATAAGATGTAATGCAAACGTAATTAATAGAAAATTTCGAGATATCAGCCGAGCTAACTCTTTATTGCAAGTTTTTATGACACAGTGAAAGCCAGACATAAGCATCATAAAACAATTTTTTTTTCAATTTTAGTTTTAAAAAAAATATCTTTCTTCTTGAAATACATGTCTAATATTTTAGAAATAAAAAAAGAATTTTATAAATTCAATTATATATTTTTTGCTTTGAAGAAATTATAGTTTTTTGATCACATACATATATTTTCAATGAACGAATTGTTTATACAACATCTATAATATTAACACGCTAGCCGATATCTTGTGACTGATGTTTTGTTCTACCGATTTATCCCGATTTTGACTAAAGGTATATTATTTGAAAGGTATTTCTTTTTAGGCGTTTTGCAGATTTATAGATTTCTAAATTGTTTCCTTTATTTTGAGTAAATTGGATTTAAAGTTGATACTAACACATACATTAAATTATACAATGCTATGTGAGTGTTTATGAAATTTGTTAATGTGTTTGTAATAAAAATGAGTTTGTTTTTGTGTTGATTTGTGAATTGGCTATAATTTATTAGCATAATTTTAGGGTCTTTATTTAATGAAAAAATTAAATTTTCTAGAATTTGCGCTCGAATTTCGAGGGCTGGAGTCTGCTAATATTAAAAAAATCGAATTACTAAAATATTCCTATACAAAATCTGAACAAGTAATATATGAAAAAATAATTAAATCATAATTAGAAAACTACGCGTCTTGCTAGAGAGTCTGGAGTGATATTAAAAACCCGCTGCGCGTATAATTAAAATGTTCAGCGAAGATCGTACTATCAAATGGACCCCTAGAAATTAAAGCAAACTTCTAACAGATCGAAAGCAGATTACTAAAAAGTTTTTCTAAATAAAACCCCAAACGTCTTTAACAGTAAAGACGCTTTTACAACAAACTTCTCAGTTCATTATGTGACAATTGGAAAAAAGTGCCAGATCGAAACTTGATTACATATAAGGAGGGAAAATGTCGGGATAAAACACCGTAGATATTGCATAAAAAAAGTAATAAAGTCGTGTAGTCGGTCAAAACCGACTCTATGATACCCTATACCATTCGATGCGAGAAAACGTCTTAGATCCAATTTCCTGGAGTCATACTTGGATAACACCGTGCAACAGTGGTTTTCGCACTTGATAAAGACCATATATACGTGAAACTATAGACCTTATGTAGTAAAACTGCGTTCTCAGTTTATCGCGAGAACTCAGGATTTTTTTTAAAAGGACTTCAAAGTTTCAAAGAATTAAATCAAATATTTCCACGAACCATATAATAACGATATCGGTATCAAATGAAAGGTAAGAATCTCAGCAATGCAAACAAATAACAGATTTTAATAGAGCTGGGCCAAAAATTTCAAAAATGTCCTTTCCAAATTTTTAAAGCTTAATATCCTTAAGACGTTTCTGTGGTTTTCTAGAATAAGCCAAAAAACGTTATATTTAAAATTATGGGCTCGATATAAAGTTTCTAGAGCTTTTTTTTTAACAGTCCTGTAGGTATGGGCAATAAATATTTTATATAAAATTTTGAGTCAATAGTTTTCAGAGGAATGGAACCTGGAGAAGGACGAAAAAACAATATCTAAATTACACTCAAAGTGTATGCAGATAAAATAACTTATGTCGACAAACGTCGTTTTCTTTCAAAAAGAAAACTACCAATGCTACCATCCATGTAGCCATAAGTTGTTGTTGCTTAAAAAATGGATTTTTTTGGTTGTCAACAAAAAGTTAACGGGACTTAGGATGAGAATATAACAACGTATCAAGAATAATAGTGACAAAAAATAACAGAAATAAACACAAAAGTTTTAACAAGTGGTTATAAACTGAAAACTAATCCAAAATTATTTTTCATTTCTTTTTTTCATTAATAAAAACGTTTGTCGCTATGTATTATTTTCTGAGAAAATAATTTGTCAGCGATCAAACGTAGGTTGACGTACGTCGCACAGTGGCGGCATTTGAGTTTTTTCGTTGCAAAAATCATATCTTTTGAACCGAATAACACAATTGAACAGTTTAAACAGCATATGATAGATAACTGTTCAACCTATGAAATGAGCGTTTGGAAAGGGTGCTTTGTAGGGGCTTACTTATGGGTTATGAAGATTAAAATTTGTAGAAAAATCAATTTTATGATAACTAAAAAAAATAATTTTTACATTTTTAGATTGTTTTTATTTTTTTTTTCTTTAGGGTTTTATGTTTTAAATTATTACCCAACAAATTAAAAAAAAATACTTCTTTTTTAAATTTATTTTTTCAATTTTCTGTAAAATATTCATCACAATTCGTAAGAGAATGTATATCTAAAAGACTAATCATTTCTAAACTATAATTATTTTCTAACTCTATTCGTGACTTCACATGCCGCAGGGAAGAAATAAGTGGATCGGAAGATGCTGCCAACATGTTGAATAGATCCTCATTTTGCCTAACCCTTGATGCTTTGAATGTGTTCTGCAACCTATATTTTTTATAAAATTTGTTAAGAGACTCCTGTGTTTCTTGAGAAAGCTCTCCAATCGGCAAAGACTGGTACTCAATTATATCTTTGCCATGCGCCAATTTATTATGGACGGTCGGGTTCAACTTCTTCTGTGGATATATTTCTGCTAAAAGAGATGCAGTTTTCGATGCATATTCTCCATATTTTGTAGAATTGACATTTTCTTTGCGGTTTAAAACATTCAAGATCGTTCCCAATGTTTTCACGATTTTATTGTCAATTCCAGTGATTCTAGTTACTGCCTCATCATTTTCAAAAAATCTCCTAGAAGTGTTTCCATCGTTTGAGTTACCATATCCGTGCTTGGGACAGTCTACTTTTAGTCCAACATGTTTAAAAAAAACATCCTGTATTTGCTTCTGTCTGATCTTTTCCTTATCCTTTATTGATGTATTTTCATCGAAGTTTTCCTCCTCTTGTGGTAGGGTATACGCCAGTTTTAGCAAGAACTCCATACACCTTATCCTTGCGTGCAATGGTGACATTCCATATTCGTAATTCTCCTCGTTTAAATTACCATAGTTCTTCTGAGTCTTTTTGCAAATCGGGCATGACAATATTGAGGTTGTTCCTGTCAGTTCGTTTACGACTTTTCCGTCAACCGTGGTCAGGTGGAACTCGTAATTGCATTCAATATATTTTCCTTCTCCAATTTGCAGCTTAATCTTGCTTATTTGTTCTTCAATGTCCTTCACCGTGGTCCTTATGAGTTCTGCCGATTCCCTTGCAAACTGAAACATTATTGGTGGGCAATAATGCACTGATGGCGGACGTGGATTTTTCCAGTGTAGGGAAACATCAGATTATAGCCGCAAAGGAACAACAGCACCCATAAACATATTTCCATCCGATATTGTAGCGTCATCGGAAGATATCCTTTGCTTATAAACGCTTTGTCCGGATGATCCATCGCAGCCCCATTTGCTGATCAATGTCAGTTTCTCAGGAAGAATTTTCACCTCATTTTCAGGAAGACTCTCCAACAAGCGTTTTGCTGTATGGCCCATGAGATCCTGCAGATTGGCTTTCACAGAGACTTCCGAAAACTCCGTATGCAGTGGTCGTGATTTTATTTTGACTTGCGTAATATGCTTGTATCCTGGTAAAACTTCAGCCCATTGTCGCATCAAGGATGCCCGTAGTATCTCATATTTTTCTTTGGAAAGTTGTAAGTCCATAAACAAGGCCAAGGCTTCTTCGGAACCATAATTTTTAATGTGTGCGTTTGTGGGCGTGGGAATGCTTTCCTTAATCCTTTTTAGTCGCAGTGGGCTTGCATCAGCAACAGATTTTGTAATCTGCGACCTAACTCTTTCACTATTCTTTGTATATTTAATAGACAGTGCGTCCGATAAATGCTTCGTGGTCAAGTCATTGATGGCTTCGGCAAGTTTCCTCTTTCTTGTGAAAATTGAACACTCCTCAATACTTGTTTTTTGCCTTCCTTTTGCTCCTCTGGTTGATGTGGTGGGTTTATCTACTGCCAATATATCCAGGATGGTGTCTTCATTAAGCCAGTCCTCGTATTTGGAGTTGAAGTTCTGAATGGTTCGATTAGATTTCACCCATTTTGCCTTAATATTTGCATATGTCAGATAAAAATTATTTTTTATAATTTCGCCTCTCTCAATATTTCCGTATAAGCTATCAAGTTCTTCTAAATCAGCTTCCGTGAAAAACTTTCGTGTGGTTGACCTTCTAAACAGTTCAAATAATTTATGCTTATTTTATGCCTAAAAATTTACCTGTTCCCTGCATACATATGGATTTAGGCTGAATTATGCAATTTTGATATTATGCTCGTGTCTAAATAAGATTTGTGCCTACCTGGAGGGACCATAAGTCAATATTGTTCTTGACCATTTGTACTGCAAACTAATTTTTAAGTGAGGTGCGTACCTGCGAATTTCAATGAGTATTTTTTTGTGCATCCTGTGTCTGTAACAGAATATTGGGAGTAGACTTAGAGGCTCACATGTAGACAACCGACTTAAAATGCAATTCTCAAACTATTAGATCAAACTACTGTCAGTCAAAACATGTATGGGATGCACGCCATACAATTTCTGCAACCATGTCTTTTTAACCTTTTTTACCTCTAGAAGCCAAACGGGCATGTACGGGCAGAGAAATCCTTTTGAATTATGTAAAGAAATAATCAAAGAATGTGTTTTGCAAATATGGCAAATATAGAAAAGTATAGATTTTTTTTATTTTCCGTCAAAGTTGAAAAATAGTGAAAAAACGGATAGTTTTAATAGTGATTTACCGGGAGAAACACAAAGCAAACAGTTAATTTTTTTTTATCATTATATATTTGATAAATACATCAATCAACGCTAATAAAAAATAAGGCGATTCGTTACCTATTTTTCGTGATATTACACCTGAAATCGCAACAAATTGACTAAAAATTGTGTGTTTTTTTGAAAACCGAAAGTCGGTCAACTTTGAACGGTTATATCTTCTAAACTAAAAACGTGATATTATTAAGAGTAGAATATTTCAAATCGTTGAAAAGTTTCCTATAACATGCGTTTATTCAAAACTTCGTCGGCGCACATGAAAATTTTGATTTTTGCAACCTCGTTTGCTCTACGGGCGCCACTGTGCGTCGTTGGTGCTGCAAATTAATTTAACAAACATTTTATTTACGTCGTTATTTATACAAAAAACTCAGAAATGGTCAATATTTTTTTAAAAAAAATTTAACACATGTAAAGATCGTTAAAAATTAATATATTTGGCATCGTTAACCCTTTGACGACCATAGGCAAACATATTTGCCGCAGCATTTTTCGACGTTACTTTTTAATAGGTGCGAGATAGAACAAAAGTGTCTATGACGGAAATGTTCTCAATGCTTGGGGCTACAAAAATGTGGTACATAGTTTTTACCCCCACCCCCCACTTTTTCAGTACAAGCCACTAAATTTGGTTAAAATATGTATTTTAAAGCGCCAAAGGTTCCAGCCCCAAATAATAACCAAATCAAATGGGGCTTAAATATGTTATATCTGTATCCTTTCTGATTCAATATCCAAAAAAAAAATAATACATTGGGTCCTAAATTTAGGAACGAGAAACATAAATTTGATTGGCAAGTATATTTGCCTATGGGTTGAAACGGAACTTTTTACACATTTTTGAATTTTCGATATTCTCTTTTTTTTTAAATCTAGTAGGCTTTGCTTTTTGTTGCAATAATTCCTTGAACTAGAAATTTTTCGAACACTTTTAGTATAATAGTATAATTTGTTGGTGGAAGTTTAGTCAGTTTTTTGAACACGTGCGATCAAGTTACAAATATTTTCAGTGATAAATTTATGTAAGGTAAGACGTTTTTATATTTATATTTGGAAAATAATTAATATTGTGTGTATTGTGAAGTGCAGATAAAATGAGTGCAAATCGGGACCGATTGTTTATGCTTCGTCCAGAAGAAATAGAACAAATTTTATTATGTGACAACAGTGATGAAGAGGCTGATGTAGATATAGACGAGGAAGATATGGTATTTTTGGAGAACGATATGGAGGAAAACAAAACGGATGAGGTGGTTGAAGTCGTCATTGAGGGTTCAAAGCAAGGAGAAATGCAGCCAATAAAAAAATCCAGAATGGATCGCACTGCGGAAGAACCAATTCCATCAACTTCAAATCCATCTGGTACCACTATAGTGATTCCACCGCAAACAGTGTACCGGTTTACTCAACCACTTCACTATACCCCACCAACTTTCACTGGATTAGGAAAGGAGTGTAACTATGCCCACTCTCATGTACTCAAACCAACTGTTCCTCAACATAAAGAAATCCCCCCGGCAATTGAAGTTTTCAATGCTGTTTGTAGTTTTGAAGGTAAGTTTTATTAAAAATTTAGTATTTTAGCTGCGTCAACATATATTATTGTTTTATAGAATTTTGTGAAAATGTCGTTATACAGTCGAATCTGTACGCGTCCCAAAAGGGACGATTATTTCATTTGAGTACAACTGAGTTCAAGGCCTATTTAGGTATCATTATACGCATGAGCTTGGTGAAACTTCCAAGCATTCGATTGTATTGGTCAACAGACCCTACCTTTCATCAATCTCAAGTAGCAGATATTATGACTCGTAAGCGATTTGAGGATATCACAGCGAACCTCCACTTCACCGATAATAATACAGCAGATAGTAGCGATCGCGCAAATAAAGTTCGGCCACTAATTGATCACATAAATAAGGTAATGCCTAAGGCATACACGTACCCCAAAAGACTATCTATAGACGAACACATGGTTAAGTTCAAGGGCCATAATTCCATGAAGCAATACATGAAGGATAAACCAGTATCGTGGGGTTTCAAATTATGGTGTCTATGTGATGCTGAAACAGGATTTTTGTATGCCGTGGACATATACACTGGCAAAAAGCAATTTGTTGAGCATGGTCTTGGTGAAAGTGTTGTGCTCCAGTTCTCTGAACCGCTCACACAAAAAGGAGTCCAAGTGTATTTTGATAACTTTTTTACCAGTATAAATGTGATGCGTATTCTCCAAGAAAATGACATAATGGCTTGTGGAACAATTCGGAGCAATCGGAAAAATGTTCCTAAAAAATTTCCGACTGATAAAGAAATGAAAAGAGGAGATATTAGCTATTTTGTAGCAAATGGAATTTCGGTTGTGAAGTGGATGGACAATCGTCCTGTTTACATTGCCTCAAACTTCATAGACCCGACCGAAGTTTTTCAAGTCAAACGCCGCACTGCAGGACAAGCTGACAAAATTGATGTGAAATGTCCTGGTGTTATTCGACATTATAATAAAGGAATGGGCGGGGTGGATCTGATGGATCAAAAAAAAGTGTATTACGAATACGATCGCCGAAGCAAATGGCGCTTTTATATCAGGTTGTTTTTTGATTTATTCGAACTTATGGTCCACAACAGCTATATCATATATTCACAGATTTCGGAAAATAGCAGCTTCCCAAATAAAGTAAATTCTCTGGAATTCCGTTCTGCTTTGGCTCAAGAACTTATAAATGACTTTTCTTCTCGTCAGAGATTTTCATCAGAGTCTACGAAAGTCGGAAGTCGCTCGATATTGAAACCAAAAAGTATTCACAAAATGGAAAAAAAGGAGAACTGGAAAAGATGTGCACATTGCACAGCAAGTGGCAAATATAACCGTACAAATGTGTTTTGTGAAGTATGTAATGTGTTTCTTTGCTTCACAACTTCACGAGAATGCTTTAATATTTATCATAAACAAGACTAATATATTATTATTTTGATTGAACTTAAATTTTCTACTTTTCTAATGAATTAATAAAAAAAACCTTTCAAAACATAAACAAAATTTTTTATATATTTTTTTTGTAAAAAGTTCCGTTTCAACCCATAGGCAACTATATTTGCCAAGTGATTTGAGGGGGAAGGAGGGGGGGTGGAGGGTCAAATTTTTTTGACATTCATATCGCATGGCTAAGGATTAAGAAAATTAAAACAAAATTAAAATCTCTTCAGCCAAAAAAGTCTGGTCGTCAAAGGGTTAACTCAAAACTGACAAAAGTGGACATACGCGGTTATTCCAGAAAACCACAGATTTAAAGTATTTCTTTCTAAAAAAAATATATGTTGAAGAAGAAGATATTCTATAAATTATATGTAAATTTTATTATTCTAGCTTTAATAGCTTAGTAAAAACAATTTCTTTAAGTTTTACTTCACTAAGAAATATTAGTTATATGCCAAAAGAAATATTGACTTAGCACTGCAAATACTCAACTCTTTCATCCCTCAGTGTTTAGCTAATATCAACAACAACACTCCATTGGTTCATATGCAGACGACGTACCTACATTGCACATACATACATACATATGTAAAACTAATCGCTTATTCCCTTTTCTATGCTATTTGTTTTTGAGTTTAATAAGAATAAAGCACTGCTATTTTTGAAGTCATTGGAACAAGTCGTTTTGTGTTTTCTTTTGCGCGAACATTAACATCTTGAATTTTTTTAAGCTTCATCGCTAAAGTTTGCTGGTTCTGCAGCGTATAGTTCTTGGCATTACGATCATATAACCATACAGCTGCCGATTGGAAAAACGCTTCCGATCGTTCAATAGTGATTAAAAATGGAATGCCACAATCGTAACAAATTTTGTGTTGTTTGTGGTTTATTCGTGCCTTTAAAGAAATCGCGTAAAGTTTCAAAAAATTTTGTGGAAAATTATGAAAAATATTTTTTAATAAACTATATACCAAATGTATGGTATGTACCGGAAGTTGCATGCGACTATTGTTAACGTGTCGCATTATAGGATCCAACTGCGCTGAGCCGAAACAGCATCCCATGAAATACGTTTACCCAACGATTTGGTTGCTTCGTAGCGAGCATTCTGTGGAGTCGTGCTATTTTTGCAAAACGAAAACAGCTGCTTTTAGCTATCAATTTCGTCATCAAATTCAATACTATTCTTGCGAATCTATTAAACTAGCAATAAAATGTTCAATATCAAATCCAACCGCTCTATCTGAAGAAATCAAACCAGTTGCCGATGCCTTTGACGTCGGTTCGCTCTGCAACTTTACAAATGATGAAAATATTTCGGAATTTGTGCCCACTCAAAGTGAGCTTGGCACTTCAGAACGTCATCATAACACAGACAGACTTTAATGATATAATTCGAGATACAAATCTTTCAAAGAGAAGTGCCGAAATATTGGCCTCTCGCCTGCAGCAGTGGAGATTAGTCTCGGAAGATTTTCGAGTAACATCGGCTCGAAAGCGCTGAAACATGCAGCCTTTTGATAAATGCTGTGCATTGGATGCCACAACTGGAATTACATATGCGGTAGATACTGAACATCTCTTTGAAACCATCGGTCACCGATACGTTCCAGATGAATGGCGCCTATTTATAGATGGTTCAGTAAAAAGCCTCAAAGGTGTTCTGCTTCATAATGGTAACTTGTTTCCATCAGTACCTATCATTTATGGAACGGATATAATACAAAACTATGAAAATATGAAATCTATTTTAAAATTGATAAACTACGATCTACATCGCTGGGTAATTTGTCGCGATCTGAAAATAGTCGCAATTATCACTGTCTTAAAAACAGGATTTTCCAAGCACCAGTACTTTTTATGTCTTTGGGAAGGTCGAAGCCGTGATTTGCATTACACTGACCACAAATGGCCTGCTCATGTAATATATCAACTTGGTCAAGACAGAATTGATCACATGCCACTTGTACCGTCATCAAAAATCATTATTCCGACCCTCCATATAAAGTTGGGACTAATTCGTAACTTCGTTCGCGCTCTGGACTCTGAAATTACAGCTATGAAGTATCTTAGGACTATTTTCCCAAAATGAAGCAATGCGAAAATTGATGCTGGTATATTATAATTATAAAGCTAAAATGTATAACATAAAATTAAGCTAATAGACTTTCAGGTGTATTCAATGGACCACAATGAAACAATTTGTTGAAGGACATGCAGTTTCCAGAATTACTATCTTCTGTTGAAAAAAATACGTGGTCTAGCTTGGAAGAAATAACAACAAATTTATTAGGTAACTATAAATCGGATATTTATGCAGATATAGTCCGGAATTTAGTACAAAACTTTGGTGAAATGTATGTGAATATGTCGCTAAAGATTCATTTTCTAGACAACCATCTTGACTTTTATCCCGACAATTTGGGAAATTTCAGTGATGAGCATGGTGTGAGCGCTTTCATCAAGAAAACGCGACGATTGAAAATCGATTTAGAGGAAAAAGTGCATGCCACATGATGGCAGAATATTGCTGGACAATATGTCGTGACGGCAGAGTCAACGTTTACATTTTAATTAATTTTTATTCACTTTTTTTATATACATGCAATTTTTTAAACCAGGATTAATATTTTTTTCTTTTTTACTAAGCTAGTAAAGCTAGATTAATAAAATGTACATATAACTTCTTCAACATATATTTTTTCAGAAAAATTTATTTAAAGGATATTAAGCTTTAAAAATTTGTAAAGGACCTTTTTGAAATTTTTGGTCCAGATCCATTTAAATCTGTTATTTGTTGGCATTGCTGAGACTATTACCTTTCATTTGATACCCATATCGTTATCATATGGCTCGTGGAAATATTTGATTTAATTTTTTGAAAGTGGTGTATCCTTTGAAATTTTGAAGTCCTTTTAAAAAAAATCCTGATGTTCTGGCGATATACCGAGAACGCAGTTTTACTACATGAGGTCTCTAGTTTCACATATATTTAGTCTTCGTCAAGTGTGAAAAAATTGAAAATTGTAGCAGGGTGTAAGCTCCCACAATTTTTACGTTAAAAGTGTGCGGATCAATCAAAACATTTGAATGCATCGAAATGAACGTGTAGCATTTTCCTAAGAAATATCTATTTTATTTTTTTCAATAGATATTCATAATTAATAACTCTACTTCACGCATTTTTCCAGTGTCGTTTGTTTATTTCAATTATTTAAACTTTCGTATTTTCCATTCACTAAATTGTTAGTTTTTACCAATACGTTAGTCTAAATACAATTTTATTTCAATTATGACGTATTTTATTTAATTATGACGTAGACATTATTGTCTTACGTTTGTTATATAATTTTAAATCATTAATTTTTCCTGAATTTTAAATTGTTTCGTTAGTAAATAAAAAAAGGTTATATAAAATTTTTTTTACCACTTTTTCAGCTGTTTTTTGCTGTTTTAAATAAAATTAAGAAAGTGATAAAATTGTAGTCGGTACAAACGATACATTATGCCATGTGTTGAGAGAGAGAGGGTCTTAATTCCAAGTAACTGGATATAGAAAATAAATATAAAATAAATTTGAGAGAAATTTCTATTAATTTTCTTCTCTGCAGATTTGGAAAAGTTAATTTCAGATGATATATTTAGATGGGGACTAACTCGAAACATAGACTGATCCCCGACCATATTTGGTTAAAACACTAATTTTTTTCAAAAGCAGATACAAATCGTATATGTTTTTTTATATATTTAAATAAAGATCAGGAAGCAGCTTTATGTGGGGCTATGAGTAAGAAATTTTCTAAAGAGTTTATTTTTGGACTACTAGTTAATGAATGCAATAAACACAAATAAACCAAATTTGACTACACCTGTATGTTAATTTTGGTCTTATGGCAATTTAAGCCGATTTCATAGGAGTCATTAGTATGGGAACTAGGTCTGAACATGAACCGATTTGTCACAGCTTCAGTAGCGTTTGTCCTATTGCTGATAAAAACTTATGTATCAATTTTCATCAAAATATTTTCATACTTCCGACATGTAGTTTCATACACTTTTAAAAAATTTTTTAAACAAAATTTAAATAAATGAATCGGGCACCTTAAGGTTTTGTTAAATACATGTTAGAGTTTAACTGTATGAATCTGCAGGTAAATCCCTACACTAGAATTTTATTTTCAAAAATTTATTTTTTGTGGATTTCTAGAAAAATTTGGATTTTTGTGAAAGGTTTAGTAACTACAATCTTTCTAAATACTTTGTATCAAAAATAAATCATTTTCCTACTTTTAGATGTTATATTTTATCTTAATGGCCTAGAGTTTCGGAAAAAAAAATAACATGACTCCATTAATCCTTTTGCACTAGGGGTCACATATGTCCCCAAACTAATAAAAGGCAATTCATTTGGGATAAATCCGAGGACGCTAACCCATTATATGCAAAGACCAGCTTTGAATTTTAAGATATTTTTAAATAAAGATTACCGAGAACGAGTTTTTCTATTTAACCCCATGAAACAACTATTTAGAATTTAAGGAGCATAATTTGCTTAATGTTCCTTGTTTAACCCTTCAGTGATTCTGGGATCAAAATAATCCATTGTCATATGTCTTTGGTGCCAGTGTCTTCTAATTGCTCGCGAATATAAATTAAAACTACTTTTAACCAATTATTTAATTATTTTATTTTTAAAAATTATCTATGTATATTTAGTTTAGTTTATTTATTTAGTTTATTTATTTATTTATGATTTCCCATACAACAAGATTTATAATCTTATAATTAAAGTATAGGAGTTTTACATTGAATTGAAATAGAAAATTTGAACAAATTTGTCTTCAAAAAAATAATAAAGGTAAATATAAAAATAGTAAATAATTTTAAAGAAAAAAAATAACGAATTATAACCAAAAATGTTAATACAAATATTAGCAAATAAAATAATATAAAAAAATAAAAAAAAAACAAAATTAGTTAAATAAAAAATATTAAATATAAACGGATCAGCAAAAAAAAAAATAAATAAAAAATAAGAAAAAGGATCAGCTAAAAAATTTAAAAAGTTCCCTCTTAAAATGCATTGCGTTGCTTATAATTTTAATGGACGATGGTAGCGAATTCCAAAGACGTATTGAGGAGACATAAAATTGCCATTTGGATACTAAATATTGGTATCTAATGTACATTATGTCATGATTTCTATCCGTGCGCATAAAAACGAGTCTGTCATACAGATATGTTGGCTGATGTGTACGTACTTTATAAAGGGATTTTCAACAGGGACGCTACAAAAGTAGAAAGACAGGGACAGAAAACGACGCCATATTTCTTGCCGCTCCTTTCACATTTCTCTTCAGTAAGGTTTGCCATTTCATGGTGGAAAGACATACGAGCCAACAACGAGTCTAAATTATTAAAATTTACTACAGAAATTCGGAGTCAGTGGCCTCAACGTGAGTGAGACAAAGAAGTGCCCGTAGTGTCGAGAATATTGTAGCCGCTGAGGCTTCAGTTGAAGAAAGCCCAAATGTGTCTCTCACACGTCGTTCTCAAGCGTTACGCATCTCTGTGACGTCGTTGTGCCGAGTTTTGTGAAAAGATCTTGGCCTGCATCCTTACAAGATCAAACTGACGCAAGAACTGAAGCCGCTTGACCACTAGAAGCGTCGTATGTTCGTGAATTGGGCTGAGCAACAACTTTAAAATGATTCGGATTTTCATCGAAAAATCATCTTCAGCGATGAGGCTCATTTCTGGCTGAATAAACAAAATATCCGTTGTTGGTCAGACAGCAATCCACACGTACTCCATGAGTCATCATTGCATCCAGAAAAAATTACGGTTTGGTGCGGTTAGTGGGCCGGCGGCGTCATTGAGCCGTACTTCTTCCGTGATGATCAAGACCGGCACGTTACTGTGAATGGGAATCGCTACCGTTCAATGATAACCTAATATTTTTGGCCCCAATTGGATGACGTGGACTTGGAGGACATGTGCTTCCAACAGGACGGCGCCACAAGTCACACAGCGAATGTCACAATCAATTTATTGGAAACCAAGTTTGAAGAACGTGTTATCTTACGAAATGGTCCAGTCGATTGGCCGCCTCGGTCGTGCGATTTGACGCCGTTGGACTATTTCCTGTAGGGCTACGTCAAGTCTATGGTCTATGCCAACAAGCCAGCGACGATTGATGAACTTCGTACGAATATCGAACGTGAAATTGCAGCAGAATCGGCCGATTTATGCTTGAAAACCGTCGAAAATTGGGTTCAGCGTCTGGACTTCTGCAAGCGTGCCCGTGGTGGCCATGCAAAAGAAATCGATTTCCATGCATAATGGCATCGAACGTGCTTTCACATGAAAAAAGAATTTCATTGATATCCTAAACCGTTTTTGTTTTATTTAAAAAAACTTTTGCAGCGCTCTTATTGAAAAACCCTTTATAAGAACAGTAGCGTTTTTATCTTTAACAAATTTTCAAATGTTACTCCGTAAAGTTTTTTCGAGTAGTACGAAATCAGCTCAGATTTTCGATTATTGAAAATATATCTTAAAATTGCATTGAAAGTGGACTCAAGCTTTTTATATCTCTTAGAATCAGTGCTTGCATATATTTCGCAGCCATATAGCAGAGTTGGCATAAGATATGTTATTGCAAGCAAAATTCGAAGGTTAAGGGGGGTTATATGTTGTGTATTCCATAGCGTTCTAAGCATAGAGTAAGTTCTCCCAGCAGCAGAAGTAATAGGGTTAGACCATGTGAGATTATCATTAAAAATAATCCCTAGATTTTTAGCCGTTGATACGATTTCAATTTTCTGGTTATTTAACATAATCAATGGTTCAAAAGGCAGTGCCATTGTTCTTCTTGTAAAAATCAAACACTTTGATTTGGAGGGGTTGAGCCATAAACCATTTGCACTTGCCCATGTATAAATCTTATTAAGATCTGAATTTAATTTTGCAACGCAATCATATATGCTGCTTATACCAGTAGTTATATATAACTGAACATCGTCAGCATATATTTTCTAATTAAAATAAGAACATTGTTGAACTGTAACTCAGCGTTGTAAATTAAACTTGACTTTGTTTAACTGTTGTTTTTTTTAATGCTTCTACCATATGGAGTAAAAACTGTTTTTCTTCTTTATTATTTGTTAACACTTTATAAAAATCTTTGATGAATTTAACGCCTCCTTCAGCAGTATCGTTTACTACAAATAATTCCTTGCAGAAATTGTAGCTCTTTTGAAAATCATCATTAGATTCCCATGTCTATGGAGGAAATAATAAAAATTATGCAGAAATAGTACAACAGCTGCAACACTTTTTAGTTTTCTGGGACCCAAAATCGCTTCAATTAATGGTTATCAAATTTTCTGGCTAAATGAATTTTCTAGGAGCACATAAGGGTAACTTTTCACAAAATATAGCAGAATTTTATTTCCAAACCAATAATAAGGTTTGCGCCTAGTTTACTAGAACAACACATTATTTTTAGGAATTTACTTTTTTTTCAAATATACCGAAATTCAAAGTTTGGCTTCAGCAAGGAATGGGTTAACGTTGTTCGCTTTATTCGAAATTTTTGGCATGGAAGACTTGTACATTTGGTTATTATATTTTAAGTGTTACATCTAAAAACTTAACAGCACTTACAAAGTATTTGAATTTATTGAATAAACTGTCTTTTATTTGCTTGGGAACATATGTGACCTCAAGTCCAAAAGGCTTAACTGGGTCATATTATTTTTTTTCCGAAACTCTAGGCTATTAAGATAAAACATAATATCTAAAAGTTGAAAACTGATTAATTTTTGATGAAAAGTATTTAGAAAGATGGCATTTACCGAAAATTTCACAAAAATCTAATTTTTCTCGAAATGCACAAAAAATAAATCATTGGAAAAAATTCTGGCGGAGGGATTTACCTGGAAATGCACACACTTGAACTTTAAATTACATTTAACTAAGCCTTGAATTGCCAGATCCATTTATTCAAATTTTGTTTAAGAAAATTTTTTAAAACTTGAAAAGTGAGCTTTCAAAACTTTATCAAACAAAAATTATAGTCGGTCTAGACCGACCATACGATACCCTATACCATGGTTAAGAAACTCTATCTCTCCGGTCCAACTAAATGGATATAGAAAATAAGCAAAAACCAAATTTGCGTGGCATTGTTATTAATTTTTTTGGCTGCAGATATGAAAAAGTTCATATCGGGTGCTATATGTATATGTGGATTAGGTCAAAAATGGACCGATCCAGACCATATTTGGTAAAGTCACTTATATTTGAAAAAATATATACAAACCAAATTTGAGAATATCTGTGCAATATTTGTACCCTATGTGGTTTGGGTATAATGACTTTGTGCTGCTGTTTGTAACTACCAAAAATATTTGACCTAGACCCATCTTTTATTATACCGATCGAATCAGAATCAATATCTGATTCGATTTAACGATGTCCGTCCGTCCGTCCGTCTGTGTGTACATGTAAAGCTTGTAATCAAACTGCAGCTCGCAAATATGAATATATTTTGACAAAATTTAGTATGTCAGCTTCCATCGGTCGTTGGATCAATGCTTTTGAAATTGGTGGGATTTGGGCCATGTTTAGACCAGCCCCCATACAAATTACCCCTATGAAATCAACATAAATTGCTGTATAAATCTTAGTTAAATTGGCTTTATATGTGTTTATTACATCCATTTATCAGTAGCCCAAAAATGATCCCTATGGGACAACTCTTAGTCATAGGCCCCCATATAGAGCTGCTTCCCGATCTCCACTTAAATCTATCAAAAACAAAAATATTGCACCGATTCTTTTCAAATTTTGTTTGTATATATTTTTGTAAAATACAAGAGACTTTACCAAACATGATCAGGATCGGTCCATTTTTGGACCTAGTCCCTTTATAGATATAGCATCCGATATGAACTTTTTCATATCTGCAGCCAAAAAAATTAATAAAAATCCCACTCAAATTTGGTTTTTGCTTATTTTCAATGTCCAGTTAGTTGGGCTTGAGAGATAGGGTCTCTAAACGCATGGTATAGGGTATCGTATAGTCGGTCTAGACCGACTATAATTTTCTTACTTGTTTTCATTTTTAATAGATTTAAGCGAAGATCTGGAAGCAGCTCTATGTGGGGCCTATGACTAAGAATTGGCCAATAGGGATCATTTTTGGACTACTCATTAGTGGATGTAATGAACGCATACAAACCCAATATGATAATTTGGATCTTATGGCAATTTATGTCGATTTCATAGGGAGCATTTGTATGGGGACTGGGTCTGATCATGGACCGATTTTCACCAGTTTCAACAGCGTTCATCCTATCGCCAGTAAAAACTTATGTACCAAATTTCATCAAAACATATTCATATTTGCGACCTGAACTATGATTACAAAGTTGACATGGACACACAGACGGACGGACGGACGGCCATCGCTAAAACGACTCAGAAAGTGATTTTGAGCCCATCGGTATAATAAAAGATGGGTCTAGGTCAAATATTTTTGGTAGTTACAACAGCAGCACAAAGTCATTATACCCAAACCACATAGTGGTATAGATTATAATCACACTTTTTCGGTCTCATTGCCCAATAGGTTAACAATGTGGTAATAAAACAATAAATACATCACACCTGAGTGCTTATTAGTATAGAGACCAAAAAAAAACTTTTGCTTTAGTCAGTTTTACAAAGTTGAAAATAGTGCCATCAAATTTCTTGACCTAGTATATTTTGGCACAAAAGTGGTCCGGGCCATTTGCTGTATCTTGACGAGATTTTATGCGATTTTGGAGTTCTTTAGCTTTTTACAAAGACAATTTAATACTGTAATCGACTAATATAAGAAATTGAAATTGAAAAAATTAAACTATAGAACGAAATTTTCGTAAAATCTGGAAAAAAGGTCATATTTTTTTGGGACTTTGGGCTCCACTAGGCAGAAGAAGGCACCATCAGATCGAGCTAATAAATGGAGACTGCATTTATGACACCAAACCTCTTATTTTAGATAGCGCATATTTTAAGAATAAAAAAAATCCCATACTCCACTTAAAATATGGTAGTCCGGGTTTTAAATGTATATTAATTTGTTTAAATGTACAGATTCAGTTCATTTGAACAAAAAAATATTTTTATTGTATTGAAAATAGATGGCATTATAATTAACATGCGTCTTGTAGATTATTAACAAGTAAGAACATTATAGTCGGTCTAGACCGACAATACGATACCCTATACCATGCGTTACGAGACCCTATCTCTCAGGCCCAACTAACTGGATATAGAAAATAAGCATAAACCAAATTTGAGTGGGATTTTTATTGATTTTTTCGGCTGCAGATATGAAAAAGTTCATATCGGATGCCCTATCCATATGGGGACTAGGCCCAAAAATGGACCGATCCTGAACACGGTTATTAAAGTCTCCTGTATTTTGCAAAAATATATACAAACAAAATTTGAGAGGAATCAGTGCAATATTTTCGTTTTTTGATAGATTTAAGTGAAGATCGGGAGACAGCTCTATATGGGGCCTATGACTAACAGTTGTCCAATAGGGATCATTTTTCGACTACTGATTAATGGATGTAATATATACATACAAACCCAATTTGACTAAGATTTGTATGATAAATTGGATCTTATGGCAATATATGTTGATTTCATAGGGGTCATTTGTATGGGGGCTAGGTCTGAACATCGACCAATTCTCGCCAATTTCAATAGCGTTTATCCCATGGCCAATAAAAGATTATATACCAAATTTCATCAACATATATTCATATTTGCGACCTGCAGTTTGATTAAAAACTTTATATGGACACACAGACGGACGGACGGACGGACATCGTTAAATCAAATCAGATAGTAATTCTGATTCGATCGGTATAATTAAAGATGGGTGTAGGTCAAATATATTTGGTTGTTACAAACAGCAGCACAAATATTATACCCAAACCACATAGTGGTATAGGGTATAAATAGAATAAAATTTTGACGTATGCTTGATTTAGTGTTAAAAATATCGCTCATACGTTTTTATACGTTTTGCTTATATGATACAAATGTTGTCGATGACAGAACGATGGCAGAAGGAAATATTATTCAAATACAGTCGAAAACGTTTGTAACGAGCGGTTCAAAACGAACTCCGAACTGTTATCTTGGGTCTTAATGATTTTTATTCGATTTTTTATACTAATTACCACGTTAATAAGGAACACGTCTGGAACGAATCTTTTGTTGTGTCCCCGTCAAACAAATTTGCACACAATTATATCTCCAAAAGGGATTTATTATATATCCAGTTATGGGGAACCGCTTCAGCTTCTAATAGAGAGAAAATACAAAGATGCCAAAATAAGATCCTAAAGTTGATTACCCGCTCCTCATGGTATGTGAGAAACTTACAGTTGCATAGAGAAGTAAACGTACCCCTAGTTAAAGTCGAAATTATTAAAAACTTTTCAAGTTACTTGAAAAAACTAGAACCTCGCCCGAATCTGTTAGCGCGTGACCTTCAGAACAATCGCATCCACCAACGCCTAAGAAGGAGAGAGACTGCAGATCTTATAATAAATGCTTGAGGTTATCTAAACCAATGAATATTTATTTATTTCGAATTTGCGTAGAAACATTAAATTTTTCTGGCACTGGCCGGATTTAATAAGTTAAGTATTAGTTCTTAGGTTCGAATAATTATTGTTAGTTCACTATGTGAAAATCCAATAAATAAATGCATGAGCAAAAAAAAAGTTTGTATTTAAATTTTTTGAACAAGCTTAAATGTAATATACTATATGTTATAATAATTAGTCATTTATTGTTCGGTTTAAGATCATGTATATATTTTTCTAATGAAAGAAAGATAATAATTTTTGTAATGTAAGAGAAATATTAGAAAAAAATTTTGAAGACAGCGCTAGATGGAGTAGCTACTTTCGAACAAAGCGACTTGTTCATCGTCAGCATCCTTCTGCCTATTACTTCAACTCATGCTTAATCAACTATTTAACTCAACATTTGAAAGAAAAGAACATGAGAAATGTTTTTCTTTTTATATACGAGAGTGTGTATGAACAAGCTGAGCTTTTCTAATTTTTAGCTTTCTCTACATTAACATAGCCAGATCAATTACAAGTCTTGTTATATGAACAGCACTTTGATTTTGCCATTGTCCATTAGATGGAACTGTTATGGCATGTGAAATCTTAACAGATTACACAAATGCATTGTACCTCATGTGTTGTATGTTATTGTTATGTATTGTTGATCTGTATTGGAATAATTAGTCATTTATTGTTCGGTTTAAGATCATGTATATATTTTTCTAATGAAAGAAAGATAATAATTTTTGTAATGTAAGAGAAATATTAGAAAAAAATTTTGAAGACAGCGCTAGATGGAGTAGCTACTTTCGAGCAAAGCGACTTGTTCATCGTCAGCATCCTTCTGCCTATTACTTCAACTCATGCTTAATTTTTAAAATTTTTTTCTAATATTTCTCTTACATTACAAAAATTATTATCTTTCTTTCATTAGAAAAATATATACATGATCTTAAACCGAACAATAAATGACTAATTATTCCAATACAGATCAACAATACATAACAATATGTTATAATTTTAATAATTGTTCTAATATACATACAATGTTTGCCCTAAAATAATAACTTGATTTATATATGCTTTTTAAAAAAAGTATGTTACTTTATTATCGGTCCATTTTTTGAACATGTACCCATATAAAAATAACATTCGATATGAAGTTTTTCATAGAGAGGTTTTAAATAAGAAAATATTAATAAAAAAAAATCTACATGCCACCAAATTATGTTTATTTTCATTACTAAGTTCTTGCCTCAGCAAAGTCGGATCCAAGACCCTCTCTTCAGACGCATTGCATAGGGTCCAGCCCGAAAATATTTTCCTTATGTTTAGCTATTAATATTTTGTATAAATACCCTTTTTTTAAATACCTATGAAGGTCATATACTGGACTGGACTACTAATTCAGATTTCTGCTTAGATTGAGCCGCACTAAAATCTCAAAAAGTATTATCCATATATGTCTGTAAACACATAAATATACAATCCTTGATATCAACTTTTAAACTTATCATTGTCACGAAGAACCACAGATAGAAACAAATATCCAAAATTAGGCTGACCACCATTATACGAGATAGATGCTTAAACTCATGGTTCTTAAAATTTGTAACAGTCAAGTTATAAATTAACTTATTCAGAAGAAGAATGAAAGTCAAAATTTATCCAAAATAGAAACAAAATCAGAACATTGAAAGTGCTAATTATCTTTTTACATAAGACTTCTTCTTTGTCTACAAAATAAAGTTGTAGCCCACATTAATAAAAAAAACTTTCTACAGTTTCTGTTGAGTCCACTGTATATACTGTATATATATCAGTGATAATTGGGTTATGGACAATATTCATCCAGCCCCAATTGAATACTCAAAACTTTCTTAAGACAAATTAAAATTCAATTCACTCCTACGCATATATTACTCATGCCCAATATTAATATCACAATGCTTTATAATGGAAATGAATTAATAATAGCAAACATTGGCCGTAATCTTATTGAAGCAACGATATTTTTGCGATCAGTTAGAGGCGAATATAAATATTTTTATTCCTCGCACATCTAACCTGACCAACCATTATTATCTCGCTTTTTCAAAGCTCACACCGCTTTTTCAAAGCTCAAACAAAAATCGCCCATTAGCCCGCTTTTTAATATTTTTGTGATAAGTACATATTTGCATCTTGATATAATTTTATTTTACTACGTCACACACTGGGGCTGTTTAATTTACCGTATCTCGGATCATCACGGGTACTAAAGTGTACATAGAGTTAAATAGGACACTTTCACCTTTCTCTGGGTGGTACACGTTTTTTGGTCCCTTTTGTTGCCTAGAAGTTATATTCAGCTAAATTGAAATTTGGCACAAATATAGTAGTTTAATAAATATTTCAGAATACCCCTAATATTAAACGGCAATCCTACCAACATTGTAGAGAAGTCCGCAGGTAATGATCGATGATAGCTTGCGAGTAGTAACCATTTATTTTTGATAAATTCAAAAGATAGTTGAGTTTGACAGCATGCCACGCCCACAATTAGCAATGGTTTAAACCATTTCGGCCCGCTACCCGATCCCGTTGGAATTTTTTCATGATTTTTGGAATACTACCTATTATTGACCTCATTAAGAAAAATTAAAAAAATCTTTGATTTATCTCAATTGGTTTCCGAGATATGGCTTGGGTAGTTTTCTACCCCTTGGGCCGTTGCATAGACATAATATGCGTAAAACTAATAATAACAATAAAACAAATTTAGTAGAGAGATCATCAAGATTTATTGAAAAATTATTATTATATACAGTGAATAGTAAGAAGATATAATAGAATAGATATTTTATTGATGTTTATAATTTTTACCGAAATATTTGGCGTGTAAATTTACGTTATATTTGACGCATATGAAGGGAGTCTTTGACGAACATACTTTGCATCGTCTGGGTGGCACATCGTCACCACGCTTGCCAGGAAAATGCTTAGTATCATTGATATTAGCCGCATCGCTATGTCTAGAAGCATTGCTAGTACCAGGAACATTATTCATCTCCTGGTCAGTCTTCTCCGATGATAAAAGAGCTCGATTGATTTGGCATCTGAATTCCATCATGTTGGAAAGGGTATTTGTAAAAAGAGGCCACCACCATTTTTCCCCCGTATGCCAATACGATAATTACCCAAAGCATTATCATAGAGGTCAACACCCCCCATACCTATGAGAGAGGGTGAAAAAAAAAATAGGAACAGATAGGGTTCTTGAGATATACATACATCGATTATTTTGTATCCTTACCTTCATTATGCTCCTTTGTCATTCGGGGAACGTTTATGTTTTTTTTTTTTTTTGCTTGCGGTCAAACCGCTTTGCTGAACGGAGTGGTTCTATTGATGAATGGTTTGATAACATCGTAACAGCTGCATTATCTGTCCATCTTATTACAACGACCTCCTTGTCATGATCATACATTGCTGCGTATTGGCCTTTTTTCATATTTTCAGGCAGCATGGCTTTTCCAGTTCTATTTGCCCGAACAGTTCCTGTCGCAAAGAATCCACGATCACTTAGTAGGCACATGAGATGAAGAGAAGTGAAAAAGTTATCGAAGAATACTCTGTGAGACGATGGTAATGAAATATTCTCCAATAGTTTGAGAACAACATCCGCTCCAAGTCCGATGGTTTTGTCGTGTGGAGTTGCTGCTCCTCCATATAGTATGTACTGAAACAAATATGCACTTGATGAGCACAAGCACCAAGCTTTAAACCCAAATCGAATAGGGTTGCCACGGATGAACATTTTGCAGGAATGTCTTCCAAAGTAGGAGATCATCTGTTCATCAACCGATAAATTATGAGCCCAAATTCCAAACTGCATAAATCGTTTGTTGCTTGCGTCAAAAAATGGCCTAATCTTTGAATATTTATCAAACGTTTCCAAACTGTTGTTATCCGACAAATGGATGAACCTCTTGATTGCCTCAAATCTCGATCGAGGTAGCGAATTGCGAACAATCGTGACTTCCAAGTCTGGTTGAAGTCACCAATATAACTTCCATTGCGGAAGGACATGGTAACCACTTAGAAATAAAATACCGATGAATCGCTTCAACTCATAGTGTTGGAGTCCAAGGCTTGCATTTTGCTGACCAGCGTATTTGTCACTGAGCTCAATAATCATTATACACAAGTCTTCATCTAAGAAAAGGGCAAAGAGCTCAGCAGGTGATTTTCCACCTACAAAAAGAGAACGATTTATGGACATAATTTGATTATTAATTCTAATAATATTTACCTAATTCTTGTACAATGCCCTCGATTTTTGTAGCTTCAACGTTAGCTGGTACTTTGGAATATTTAAAGGGACGCTTACGCCAAGAAGCTGGGCCATACTCAGCTTGTGATTAAAATTTTTTTGAAGGTGGTTCGAGGCTTCTTTCAGTTTCTTCTTGATCCTCAGGGTAATTTTCGACGACTTCGTATTCTAATTCGACCAACCCAGCGATATCCATTGCAAGTGGCTCGTTAAATTCGATAATTTCATCGTTAATTTGTTCAGTGTCACTTGTCTCATCTGCTTCTGGTAGAATGTATACAACATTAACCTCTGTTGATCTATGAACAGCTGTAGTGACTTCATCTTCTTCGTCCGATGAATTCAAGATTCCCATAATTTCATCCATTTTTAAAAATTTGTGTCGCATCACTTTCTATAAAATGTATACTTACCAAATAATTTGTATGGTTACAAAATATTAATTACATTGTTCAAGTTGTAAAATGGTACTAACGTGAAAACCATATGGTTGTGTTTGGATGAGCCTCCTGACTCCTACTCCACCGATGAAAGTGTCAATTTGGCTCAATTTTCTCGTTTGATTTAAATAAATTTTTTTTGGGGAAGACTGGTTTGAGCTGACGGAACACTTTGGTAACTATATTCCATCGCCTTTCTTCTGTTCATACCCACAACATAATTTTTACATACGTAGCACATGTTTTTTCGTGGTCGAGTGGCTCTGACCAAATTATCGGTATTCCATATGGCATGCTTTCCGGACGACCTGTTCGCCAATCATACAAACGTACTACACACGATGCACAAGCCATTTTAGGCACCCAGTCAACATTACGAATCACTGGAATATTGAAGTACTGCTCATACAATGTTGCAATTTCATCAGTAATTTTTTTCTTAGACGACATAATAGTCCACTTTCCGCATATATAACAGTAACGCTTGAAGTTTTTCAGGCATTTATCCATTTTTTAATGTAAAAAGTAATCACTTCAAATTGGAAAACTCAATTTATTAACGAGAAATCAAAAAATTTAACAACGCAGTTTGTTTACTCAACAACAAGTGTTGCCAACAGTTCTTCTACAAAATATGCCAAATCACTGTTAAAATTGTGACAAAATTATGCCAACTGCTTTAAAATTATGCTAAAAAGTTATGCAAAATATTTCAGGATAACGAATAATATGCCATTGCATATATCTTCATTTCAATTGCCAATTTAAAATTAATTACATTAATACGGAGAAACACGCATTTCCATTAATTTTTATACCGAAAAAGCGTAAAAAAGGATGGCTTTTGTATTTTAAAATTGTGTTGGGTTGCTTGAAATGACAATAATATCGCATAATATATTGTAAAAAGGAAAAACGGTAAGAGTTATGTCAATAAGTTTGCGCCAGAACTACAAAAAGCCATAAAAACAGCAAAAAATGGGGAAAATCTATGAAAAATGGGCAAAAATCATGAAAATAGGCTAAAAATGTTGATTTTCTCAGCTGAAGCATGCGTTCTAATGGAGGAAATAGTAATTGCGAGCCGTATAAAGATAACACAAGAAATTTTGAATACTGGAAAAACGACTTAAATGGGCTTAAATAGGCTGAAAATGGTCAAAAATTGACAAATTGACCGAAATTCAAATAAAACGCCATTAATTTTTCCCAATGAGCCAAATTGGCACATTCATCGGTGAAGTAGTAGTCAGGGGGCTCATCCAAATACAACCATATGGTTTTCACGTTACTACCAGAAATTTCGTGTTAAAAACTTGAACAGTGTTATTATGCTTACAAATATTTAACGCAAATCAAACACAATCGAAAAACTTATATCAACGATGCAGTAAACAAACAGAACTGAACCGCACTGACCAAAACCATGCGATATAAAGTAATAGTTGTTATGACATAGGGCCAAGGGGTAGAAAACTACCCATGCAATTTCAACGTAAGAAAGCACCTTTATGTCAATAGTGTTAATGACAGGCTGTTTTGCCTGATTAACTTGTTATTTGTTATTGTTTATTATCCAGGTAATATACCAGGATAATGTAAAATTGTTTATTTGTTATTATCAAGGTGATGTACCAAGATAATGTGAAAGTTAACGAAAGCACCTGAAACTTGGTTAGCCGGTGAAATGAAGAAATTAACACGACAATGGTTATGATATTTCTCATTTTATTATTGATTTAATTGGTTCTTAAATACTAAATTATTGCTGATTTATATTATTTACATTATTTCTTTATTTTCAACAATGGGCAATGACTTAAACAATGACGCTAACAAATTATTTGCATGAGTTTCGGAATGTATGTATATGCTTGTACATAGAATTTAACTGCAGCAATTAAATGCTGTCGTTTTGTATTTTATGTAAGAATGTGTACATGTATATCCAAAAGAAATAATTTGTGAGTTTGAACAAATAGTATACTGTATAAATCTATTTATATTTGCATAGAACAAACTTTTGCAGTATTGTACTACAGACAATTTATCAAAATGAAGTGATATCACAATTGTAATATTTAATTCAAAACATGTCCTTTTGGGAAGTTTATTGTTTTATGACGGGGTGGTGGAAGCTCGGCTGTTCATAGGGGAGTGGTTGATAGTAAATCACAGAAATCATTCTAAATATTTACAAAGTATCAACCAGTACGTTTTACTGTGTCTAGTTTCGCAGAAATCTCGGTTTTAGTTCAGGGGTAGAAAACTACCCGTCTGGGCCAAAATGGGTTAACCTAATTTTTTAGCTGCATTAATTTGGATATATTAGCCACAAAATGGCGTTAAAATTTTAAAAATCGGTGACAAAAAATTGGACTTTTGGCCAATGAAATTAAAATTTCAACCACAGTTTGTAGGACCTTAGTGATGTCTAAAAGGTATGTGATTTGACATGAAATTACTCCTACGCGAAAACATATGATCTTTATTTTTACTGCCAATTTTCTTAGATTTCAAAAATGTAAAAATTTTCCATTGCCGGTTTATGCACCAATTTTTTTTTTATCTAATAATTTTAAAATTTCATGTTTACAAGTTATCAACGAACGTGACTTAAGGCTGAAAACTTTTAAAATTGACATATGTGCAATATATTACTACTGCCAACTTGTAACTGTAATGTCACATTTTAAAGGAAAAAACTTTCTGTTGGTAAGATTTTTGTTGAGATTCACAAAATAGGTTATTGTGTTTGTTGAAAGTTCATTTGTGCAGGCATTTTAATATTTTGTTTACTTATCTATATGAAATATGTAAACAACTTTTTTATTCTTTACAGAAATTTCTTAGAACAAACGAGTACGAACTCGTATAGAAAATTGGATAAGGGACAATATTGTCTTAGTATATACTATAGCAAGGATTAATAGGATATAATCGTTATAGAATATATCACTTGAATTACGTTATGCTATTTCATTAGTGAACGAATTCGGTTTTTTTAAATATATAAATATTTAATATATATTAGAAAGAAAAATTCTGCAAACAAATTTTTTGTAGCACCAAAAAACTATATTTCTAATTGGCTTTCTCTACAACAATATACACAGCAAACATTTGCTTCAATCAATTTGTTTACTACACATATTTGCATATTTTCACTTCAATTAAATTTTTTTGTTTTTCTTTTTTGGTTTTCAAAAACAGACGAAATTTGTTGCTCATATCCAATAAATATTTGTGACCAAGTCTTTGTGCATTTTAAAGTGTTTGTCAAATATCTTTTAAGAAATTGGTTAAATAAAATTTCTTTTGTATACCAGCATTTAAAGGAACTCAGATATACATACACATGTACTCGTAAACACGTATGAGTAATGTTTATTTTTGTAAAAGTTTTACAACACTTGTTATATTTTTTGAATAGCAACAGCAGTCTCGAACAATTTAGATAAATTAATTGTGACAGAAAACTTTTTTGATACCAAACAACATACTCGTATTCAGACACGCACATGCCATTTTACTATGAAATGTAAAGCGATTAAATTTTGTGAAACACGGACACAAATATTTGTATGCTCTCTCCAAAATCAGTAAAAAAAAAAAATAACGAAAAAATATTGTAAAGGTGGCTTATACTAAATGGTTGTTTAATTGCCAAATGGTTTAAAGCAAAATGTTCCAAAATGTACCCAGAGGTACATTCGTATTAATATAACATGGCCACAAGATATGATTCTCTTAATACTCGTATTTTTAGGTAAATGACTGTTATATGGCAAACAATATGTCTGTAATAAGGGCCCAGTGTACGGAGATCATACACCCAAAACTATGTTTCATCATCGTTATCATCGTCATCATAAGCTGCATGTTCTTAACTAAAATTACATCTAAAAACATACGTGGCACATTTACTCAACTAGAAACCTTCATACTCACACATATTTGCAAACATACTTATTTACATACATATGGATGTGCGAGGGTGATCCCAGAACCACCTGGCTTGACGTATAAGTGGCATCAGTAGTTTGAAATTAAAACTACTTTCGTGAAGAGTGGCAACTTCATAAAACACTAGATGTAACACGGTGTGCTTAGCTACCCCCTCACCCCCCCCCCCCCCCAAAATCATAATGAAAGGGCTCACGCAAAGTCCACACATTTAATATTAAGTTTGTATGGGGGTGCCACGCGCATTTGCCCAATCCCGTCAATTTCTTTGTCTGACTACTCAAGTTAATAATAAATGAACTGAGACAAATTTGCAAAGCTCTCTCTATTACATAGAACTTAATATATATGATATTTGTATGGGAGGTGTCACGCTCATTAAAAAGATTTTAAAAAATTATAGCATGTAGCACTTCCCATATCCGCAATAAGACTCTGTGAAAATTTCAGGAAGATCAGGTGAGTAGTTACGGAGATTACCTCCTACAAACAAACACACATTACCTATTTATTATCTTCAATATAATTTCGTCATAAGAAATTTTTGTATGTATAAATGGACCCGATAGATGTCGCTGGGGT